>PDLM01000010.1:1658767-1890773 GCA_003369665.1 Coleophoma cylindrospora
GTCTCCATCACTTGCACCTCCAGCTCTTCGGCTGCATCCCATCGGCCTCTAAGTTTATATGCCAAACCTACCATTGTCATACTAGACAGCGTATCATTGTGCTCCCGACCAAGTGTCCTTTGTCTAACTTTGAACGCCCGAACCGACATCTTCTCCGCATCTAACCCGTTCCCTATTCTCCAAGCATACCATGCTGCCTTGTATAGTATTGAAGCCCAGTCTTCTAGTGAACTGTTTTCCTTTGGCTTTTGTGCTGCTGCTGATTGCGTGTGTGGGAAAAGCACCTGACATCGTTCCCAATTCTCATACTCTCCGGTCGGAAGCCCTGCGGCAAGGTTTCTGATGAACTTCTCTTTCCACCTCTCCTGTAGGCCATGAACTTCAAGCCATTTTCGTGTGGCTAGCTGAACCAGCGCGTGCATTTCGAAGGCTGTGCAATCCGCATCGATAGAGATAAACGCGTAGTTTCGTAACATTAAGACATCGTCTTCAAACCCGTCATCTACGCTTGACTGTGACGTATCTGAATCTTCATCGTCATTATTGTTACTAGCCTCGTGCTCACTATTCTCTTTCTGCTCCGTTGGATCTCGAAGAAGGTCCTCGGGAATTCCTTGGCGGTCAAAAAAGCTCATCAGCGATAGCAAATCTGCAGCTGACCGTCTGATCTCCCGGATATGATCGAAAGATATTTGCCATGTAATGATAATAGAGTTCTTTGCCTCCTGATCTCGACGTAGCTGTCCGCCTTCGAAGTCAAGAAGACTTATCCTGTTACGATCGCTCTTCTGAAAGTCTTCTAGATACTTACGCACGGAATAGCGCGGCGCTCTTTGGGAGATGTTTGCAGCTGCCTGAACAATTGCAAGAGGCATGAACTCGAGCACTTCAGTGAGCTCGGCAGCGTCATCGTCATCGTCAATACTATGCTCTCTCAGCTTATTCTTAAATAGTAATAGCGCATCTCCCTTACTCATTGGTTCGACTGAGATAATATTACGCTCTTCAACTAGTTTCAGCGCTGCAATTTTGCTCCGTGTTGTTATAAGAATCGATCCCATTGGACAATGCGGAAGGTATGATACGAGCGGCCGTGCATTCGTGCTCTCTATTCCGTTTGTTTGCTCGTCCTCGTCTTTGCCGGTGCCCCGAGCTTCGACGAGGAAGCTAGCGTCATCCACATTATCAAGTATAAGAATCCACTTTTCCTTCCTGTCGTCCCGCAGCCAGTTGCATACAAGTTGGAATATATCAGCCTTTGGACTATGCCGTCCGTAGATCTTGACGTAGTCTGCAATATCTCGAAAGCTCTGCTCGAACCGGGCCGCGTTGCTTGCGTGGACCCAGAAAACCCATATCTTCGGCGATCGTTCTCGGGCTTGATATGCGTATTGAATAGCAAGTTGCGATTTGCTTCGTGGCCGTTAGCCATCTGTATTGACAGCGTATTCATTCACGGAAGCATTTGTGCTTACCCAACCCCGCCAAGGCCAACGAGCGCGGTCCGATATCCTAGGACAGCGCATTTCTGGTGGATCTGTTCAAGAATTGACCCTTGCTCGACAAAGTCTGTGTCCCGATCAAAGGGTATGACGGCCGACGGATTTGGTGGGGTCTCTGGTCGCTCTGGAGTAGACTATCATTAGCACCGGTCAGCTTGGACCATTCGCAACTCACCTGGAGGAACATGGTAATGAAATTCTGCGCTGGCCGGACCATTAACAATGCCGGCTTGGAAGCCAGAGTTCGCGTCGCCGAAGGTTATCGTCGATGCCATTGCGAAGAGCGTTTCTGTACTAATAAGATGTCGACGGCAGCTGATCATGGTGTCGTTCACAACATTCAGCCGCAATAACTGTCGGTCATGGGCCAATCAGACCCATGACGCCTATCTTCGTTCTACTAATATAACAGCCTGTCTTCTACCGTCAATAAACACTCATACTGTAGCCCAACTTTATCTCATTACCTAGTGAACACAAATGGCCGATCCACTGGGCATTACCGCTAGCGTCGTTGGCATTGTTGTACCGGCCTTGCATGCCACACGATTGCTTCTTGAAGACCTGCAGCAGCTCAAAGATGCACCCAAAACCATCAAACGCCTGATGGAAGATGTGCGGTCTGTTGAAACAGTACTTAAATTGCTCCAAGGTGTAGAAGATAGAGATTGGAAATTACTTGGTGCTGGTGTTGATGAGCATTCAAAGACAACCATTAGCAGCTGTACACGAGCATGCGGACTCTTTAGAGCTGACCTCCAGCGATGGACTAGACACTCAGAAGATGGAAAGTTGGTGTTGCGCGATCGAGCAAGTGTGGGATTCTTCAAGCAAGGGCAAATCAAGGACATGTCAGAGCAGCTATCGAATTGCCAGCTCGCGATTAATACGGTCCTTAGTATAGCGACCTTGTGAGTAACTCAAGTCTGATCATCTGGCGCAGAATTCAAACCAACCTTGACTATAGATATAGCTCTGTCCGTAATTCGCACATCACGGAAGAGATCAAGAAGACAATCTCTACAAAGCAAGCCGAGGTCAACAGTGCTATTACCACGGCGGATAAGCAGCTAGCTGTAGTGGAGCACAAGCTGGAAGGCTTTAGTGTTAGTAGCGATGACGAAGAAGAGGCTGGAGCCACGGACGGAAAGAATGAGGCATTGCAACAGCTTGAAGAAGAACTCAAAGCAGTGAAAGCGTCGCAGAAGCTGCTGGGTGAGCTGTTGTTGAAATCCCAGGAAGAAGCTGTGACAAAAGCTGCAGGGAAACAGGACTACTCAACCACGATAAGGTTGGGCGATCAGAGCTCAGGCTTCCAAGCTGGGATCATTCATGGCGGAGTCAGTGGAATCAGTTTTGGAGCAAAGTGAGCATATGATAGAGCACTATCCCATAGCTTTACAGAGCAGCCAATTTCAAGAGCAATCGCTACGACTTTCAGCTGCTTCCGGTACCGCAGCCTAAAAGGAAGGATATTTGCGTATCACTCTCGTGTGCAAATGCAAAATTTGGAATGCAATATCTCGTCAATTCGTGGATATAGCTCCAATGCTCCAATGTTGCGGGTCATGTGCAGTTTGAGCACGGCCCTCGGTCTAACGTAGGTCGCAGAATATGACTTCCGGCCAGATACTTAGCTTGGTAGCGTTTGTGGACCCTTGGGGAAAGAAATAGTCTGAGATAGTGGTTGAACATGTCCATATTATCGTCGTGTGTGGAGGGAGACGAGAGCGCGGATCCAGGCATCCAGCGTGCTGCCGCGCCGCTGCCAATGGAAAGTTCAAGAAACGTGCTTCTATGCCCCATACACACATGACCAGGCCTTAGAGTAGTGGCTGATTAAAATCTGGCGAGCCGGATTTATACAGTATGTTGTAGCCAGGCTAATACACATTAATCCGTACTAAATCCTGAAAATAAAACATGTGGTATTTATGCCCTCTTCACATCGCATAACTCCCGGACTGTATTATTTCGTCTACAAGTTTCTTCAAAACTTAGAGCCATATTCTTTTGCTGTAGAATCTTTCCCCAAATGGTCCGTTTGTTTGAAAGTCATTGAAAGTCGCGATTAAGCAGGGGGAAACAGCCGCCAGAGCGGTGATCAGAGCGTGATTAAAACGAGCAATAGTATGATCAACCATAGCCTTTTTCCTATTACTAAGTAGTCTCTTTGAGGAGAAAAATATATAGAAAATGATGTATCAGCAACAACTTCGTAGACTTGCTAAGCAAATCTCTGTGTTACCCAAACTATTTTCTCTCGTGCACGGTGTCTCGGGACGCAGGGACAGACGTTACATCAACTACTGCTGATGCCACAGCATTAGTTTACACGAGTCCTGTAATGGCACCAAAGACAGTACGGAACGATTACAAAAGGCAACCCATGTCTGTAAATAAAAGATTTGCCAAATCACTCCAACCATAGAGCACATGCTAGTCGTTGCTCTCCTAACTTTCCTCTCAACGATATTCAATTGACTAGTCAGGGACCGCTCAGAAAAGCGGCACTAAAGCATTTGCATCTGTGAGATAATTCACCGATGTCAATTTTATCGAAGAGATATCGGTGAGGAAGTAAAAGAAGATATAATCACATCATGACTAGAACGAAGCCAATGAGAATATATGGCTTGATTGAAAGGTGCCTAGACACTTCGATCAAAGATGTCTACTCACACAACCCTTATTCATGCGGTCATGTTCCTCGCACGAAGCTGAATCATAGGGCCTTGCTTCTTAGTGACAAATACATCCTCCATCTGATATTCTCCCTCCCTCTCCCTTCCCCTTCCTTTGCCAGGTCCCCCAGCACCAGTAGAGTCACCGGGCACAGCTTGGATATCATACAGCCACAAGAACTTGGCAAGGACAAGACTCAACTCCATATAAGCCAGCTGCTTTCCAATGCAACCTCTAGAGCCAGTGCTGAAGGGACAAAATGCCGATCGAGCGCGCGCAATGGCCTCTTTACTAGTGTTTGAATTCGAATCGGCTATCCATCTTTCAGGTATGTATTCGAAGCTGCTGGGAAAGTACTCTTCATTGTGATGCATTGCATAGGCGGAGACACCAATTGTCGTCCCGGCCGGGTAGAACTCGTTGTCAATTTCAACGCTGCTTCGGAGTATCTCGCGTGGTAAGTGGCCTGGAGAAGGCGGGCTCATGCGCAGAGACTCGTCGATACAAGCTCGTAGGTAAGGCAGCTGCAGTAGTTGGGTGTTTGAACA
This sequence comes from Coleophoma cylindrospora, assembly GCA_003369665.1. NCBI lineage: Eukaryota > Fungi > Ascomycota > Leotiomycetes > Helotiales > Dermateaceae > Coleophoma > Coleophoma cylindrospora. The sequence goes on from PDLM01000010.1 coordinate 1,663,503, forward strand.
TCGAATTTCCTCTGCGGAGGTGAATGTGTTGCGAATTTCTGTTTTTAGCTTGTTGAGGATCTCTTCGTTGCGAGTCAGATAGAATATGGTAGCAGCGACCGCTTCAGAGACTGATTCTGAGCCTGCTATAACAAGCAAGACGCTCTCTGCAGAAAGTTCGCCGAATTTATAGCTCTCTCCTGTTTGAGGATCAACGCCCCGAAGGAGGTAATGAAAAAAGTCCTTCCGGCTGTCCTTTCCCTCTTCCAAGGTGTCTTCCAGTTGGCGGCGTTCTTTGAGAAGATTGCTGCAGAAAGCTCTGAAGCGCTTGTCGTCATTGAATGCCTTGCCGGCAAATACTTTCCCAAGTGGAGTATGGAAAAGCAGCCGCAGGATAGTGTGTGCAAATGGATGATAGCCTAGCTATATCTGGAATCAGTATGGATTTGTGTGATGAAATGGCACTTCTGAATATTTGCATCGAACGAAGTTGACGCATTTCAAGAAAGTGCCTGGACCATGGCACAACTTGAAGCATGCAAGGAGCATTGAAGGACTTACACTGTACCAGGTCTTAGCTGCCTGGGGAATGGTCTCGAGTAAAAAGCGATTCTTATCCGACTCCACAGTGTCAAAGGACTTCCCAAACGCCAGATCTCCGAGAATGTCGTATATAAGGCAAGTTGACCAAACGTCCATATCGATTGCGGAGCTCCAATCACCAGAAGATTCTCTACTAAGTAAATTTGTCCATTTGTCAATTTGTTTGATGATATTCTGCTCTATACTTCCCAATGCAGAGTCGGAAAAGGCGTGGGATAGGAGCCGCCGCTTTTTTGAGTGTCTCACTGGATCAATGATAGTCAAAGTACTTTGGTATCCTCCAGCAAAGTAGTGAATGCATCGATACCAATCAGACTTGACAATGTTCGAGCTTCTTGTTCCATAGATCTCTTTCAGTCCGTTGGGCGTATTGATAGAGACAAAGTTGGGGGCAAATCGAACTCTTGGACCTTAGAAACTGTTAGTCTATGATACTGTTCGCGTAGGACCTAGCCTCACCATATTTCTCATGCAGCCTATTCAGCTCGATGTGCCTATTGCCTTTGCTTGCATAGTACCAGTTAGGCCAGCCACTGATTCGGGCAAGAACTGGGCCGGGAACCTCGGAGAGCGGATGGTAGTATAAACGGTAGACACAAGTGACAATGACCTGGAGAACTAGTCAGCGTCGTCAAGCCTGTCTCATCTACATGAAGCCGCCTTAGTGCAGATATCAACATACTAAGAGAGGGGAATAAATGGCTATATTCCACAGCAAGTACCTGAAATCCGAGTCGCCCATTTTGCTGGGCTTTTCGGGAGTCAGCATGTAATTTTTGTTCGTATCGGTGGAGATAAGCATACAACATACCTACACACCTTGTCCTGATGGGGATAAGCGAGTTGACCTTTCCGTACTTCGATATGGACGAGAAGCGTCAATAGAAAGGTGGGCAGTCCACTCCTTTATGTGTTTTAAGCTCGCTGCACTATGAAGACCAATTCCACTACAAATTTGAAAGCAGGCAGCAGTATATGCGGCACTGGCCTGGTATAAGATATTGCCTTCAAAGCCGAGGTTGTTTACCTGCTCAAGCAGAACGATGGATTACTATGTGCTATAACTCGTACAGCACACGAATTGAAAGGACCTTAGAAACCCCTGTCCTGCAAATTTCGTCACTTAGTAAGCTGATGCAAGAAGGCGACGACCTATGAGTGACACCCGTTGGTGATGCTTGAAAAGGAATGCTTGCCGTGTGCGTTGATTTCAAGTCTCGATGTCCAGCTCTGGCGATTAGTGATACCCGAGACTTCACTCGCATAATCGCCGCTGCGTGAGGTAACCTTAGGTGAATGAAGAACAGGGTTTGGGCCAACCACGGGTTGTTCTACCTAACTAATTTGGGTTCAGCACCAGAACACTACATACAAGTTATAGAATGCACCTTCCTCAGCACTTCGACTTGGCCTGCAATCCTTCATCCGAACTGTACTTCTATTCTATCATAGATTCATATGTTTACCCACCAACAAACAAATGTTTTCCATTTTGAGACCCGATGACAAGAGTTTCGAATAGACTTCAATATCCTTCCCATGCTGTTTTGGTACTGCTAGGTTATGATGCTGTCGAGGAAATGTCTTGTTGCGCTATCTGGCCTTCTTCACTGTCGTGTTTTCTACTATACTGTCGAATTACGACCAATGCCCTCTATCCTTGAATGGGATACTGCCGTTGACAGCTATTGCTAGGAGTCTCAGAGCATTAGCGATGTAGGCACGTTATAGAGTATATAGCTACAATTGTTAGCCAGAGTTGCCGGTTTGATAAGTTATGGCTTACTGGATTTAAAATTTGCCAAGAAAAGTTCGATATCTCGAAATCATGATCGGCAAACCCGATGTTGCAGAATACAGAGCAACAATGCTCCAGATTTCTCCAGCCCTCACGAGGTATCCTTCTTGCGTTGCCGTGCAGTATTTTCTTTGCTCTCAGGCTTTGACTCTATGAGGACAGTGGGATTTGGGGAATCTGTATCCTCGAATTCTTCGCCAGCACCCACAACCCATGTATTTATAACCTCCTTAACTTCGTTAAGTTTCTTGGCCTTGCCTTTAGCATCCCCAATGCGCCTAATATATCCCATGTATACCACTACTTCTGCGACTCCAACAAGAAGACTTCCAAGCATACTCACAGCCAATCTTGCTGGAGTGCTCCACCATCTTGCAATGACCCAAATGCCTCCTGCGCAAGCCACAACGCTGACCAACACGTTCAATATGAGGGTAATTTGTCGATCAACGTCCGCATAAGTGAGGTCATCCTCGGTATCTTCCTTCGTTTCGTGATTCGAGGAGAAGGCGTAGGCTGCCGAAGAGGTAGGGAAGCGCTGGTTGAAGGTTTCCATGGGTGGCGGAGGATTGATCATACGCTCATATGCTCTGATTTCCTCTTCGCGCCGAAGCCGTGCCATTAAAGCCTTATACTCTGGCGTCTGAACAACCACCGTTAGCTGCTCCATTCTCAACAGCTCTTTGACTTTTATTTTCAAGGTTTAAGACTTACTGGCTCTGCTTTGGGTTTTGGCGGGGCTATGTAGACTTTGGAACCTCGGAGCAAAACGTCGAGGCTGAAGAGTGTTACGCCTTGTAATTTAAGATTTCTCGATATTTCCAGTATCTGACCATGGCTGATAGGGTTTCCGACTTCAGGATTTCTCGTTAACTCATCCAACTTATCTTGCTCGCTCTGTATGGTGTTTTCTGTCGCATCGCGTTGCTCGCGAGTTGGTGCAGCATCGTCGGGCGACAATTGCTCCTCAGCACACGTGGAATCTTCGCTTTTGGCTTCTGTATCTGCTAGACGTGTGTGTTCAAGACTCTGGAGCTTCTCCAAAGCCTCCACCATGGAGGTGGTCATGGTAAGCAACACCATTGCCGCTGCTACCTCAGGTATCTCCCGATGGGCATGAAACGGTATTTTGGTGAAGGGACGTGATTAACTCGGCATTTCTTTTCGCCGATCTGATCCGATTTAGCTAAGATTAGCCGGGCTTCAACATTTCTACATCTTGGGCATCATAGGCATTGGAGCTTTTAGGTTGTGCTCACCACATTTTCAATTCCTGTTTTTCCTAGGTTCCTTGTTCGTGTAATCTAGTACAACTCCATCCATTCTCTCATTTCTTCGCCCCGGTCTCGCCACAAAAACTTCGCAGGACATGAAAACCCGGTCGCCCCGAGCATTATTGCTCTTGAACAGCTCCGCAACATCACGAATACAGCTGTTTAATACCTGCGCAAGGTGTCAGTTGACCCCTATACAGTCTTTACAAGCTATACCGAATACTACGTATCAACGATCTACGCGGCGGAGACAGTCGTCATGGGCGCAAGCGGTTTCTCTTGCCTCAACTGTGCTATCCAATGCGCAATCACAAGCTGCAACATCTGGGGGCGTTAGCATAGATCCATTGAGGATTGTGGCAAAAGAGATGAAGTTCCTGACTGGCAATATAAGGCAGTTGTTGGGCTCCGGGCATCCTTCACTGGATACCGTGGCGAAGTACTACACACAGGCAGAAGGCAAGCATGTGCGACCGTTGATTGTACTCTTGATGTCCAGAGCTACGGCTCTAGCATCGAAAATTCCCAGAAGCCCAATAAGTGTAAACATTGACGAGTCAATATCCCCATCTGCGATTCTCTCCGATGTCAATCCCTCCTCGCCAAGCACGAATCCTCTCACACATTCACCGACGTCGTACTCAGCTTCCGAGAGCGATATCTTGCCTTCTCAGCGACGGCTTGCTGAAATCACCGAGCTCATCCACACTGCTTCACTCTTGCACGACGATGTCATTGACTCTTCGGTCTCGAGACGTGGATCGCCTTCGGCGAACTTGGAGTTTGGCAATAAAATGGCTGTATTGGCAGGAGACTTCTTGCTTGGACGCGCCTCTGTGGCATTAGCACGTTTGCGGGATCCAGAAGTTGTTGAACTGCTGGCCACCGTTATTGCAAATCTCGTTGAGGGGGAATTCATGCAGTTGAAAAACACAGCTCGCGACGAGAAGAACCCGGTATGGACAGAGGATGCGATCACCTACTATCTTCAAAAAACCTACCTCAAAACTGGCAGTCTTATTTCCAAATCTTGCCGAGCTGCAGCTCTGCTGGGAGGGTCAGACCAAATGACCGTAGAAGCAGCGTACTCATATGGCAAGAATCTCGGTTTAGCATTCCAACTTGTGGATGACATGTTGGACTACACAATTAGTGAGAAAGAGCTTGGAAAACCAGCTGGTGCAGATCTTGAGTTAGGTCTTGCCACAGCTCCTCTTCTCTTTGCGTGGAAACACAATCGGGAGTTGGGCTCTTTGGTGGGAAGGAAATTCTCTAGAGAAGGAGATGTTGCACGAGTAAGTTTTCATTTCGATGGTATGCAGATAGTACCTTGCTAACTGGCCTAAAGGCTCGTGAATTAGTGGCCCAGAGTGATGGATTAGAGCAAACTCGGGCTCTTGCGGAGGACTACAAAGATAGAGCTATTGCAGCCATCAGTGCTTTCCCGGACAGCGAAGCGAAAGATGGGCTTGTGGAGATGGCCAACAAGACTCTAAAGCGAAGAAAGTAGTGTATGATGAATTGACGAAGAAATTCAGCATTTCTTGTGTAGTATAGTTTGTGGGTCTATGGGTATACATGGTATAGATGGTTGTATAACGCCAAAAGGCTGCATTCCTCTCGAAAAGGACAATGGTTCAATATAGGACTTGTTGCGAGCAATATACGGTAAAATGTGTGGATATTCGATTTGAAATGATAATCGCACCATGCCCAATTTCGAATTTAAAGATGCTACTGACATTTACAGAGAACTGGCGCAAAATAAAATGCTTCAGAGACAGGGCCCGATGCTAGGGAAGCGATCGGGTAATTTATCTCTAACCACGTGATATGGCGCACGAAATACGCGCGCTAAATTCACGACTCCAGAAACATGATCGTATATCTTCTGAATTCAACCCCATAGAAGTGGTTCCACGACGTGACTCGCAGCCAATGCTGGCGGCTTGACTGAAGCGAGGCAATGATCAAGATGATCGCCGGGACTCAAAAGTAAGCTTTCTGTAATCGAAACGAACGTTTGTCCGTCATTCTAACGCGACAACCTTTTCACAGTGACGCGTCGACGCACACGAGAACGCCAAGCATCGAGGAAGCTGGAATGTCAGCAAGAGAAGCTCTGCAGGAGCTTCCTACTGGCAACGCGATTCGGTATGTGTCGATTGATACTAGAGAGCAGAGCAGACCTGATAGGAGTGTAGGAGAGAGATCAGGACGTACGGAAAACGCGTGAAGACAGACACAGCAAAGCCACTTCCAAAACGACAAAGGATATCAGGACAAGAGACGGCACCAGATTCTGAAGAAACTGTAGATTCCGATCTCCACCGATCACAAAATGTTGCGACTCAAGTGCCTGCACCGAAACGCGGGACTATACAGAGTTATTTCAAGCCTATGCCGCCTTCGTCGAGTCCAATTCGTGCTAAGCTTGTTGATAACATCTCTGGTTCCACAGTATTAACTGTCACGCCCCCTTCCTCCCCACCTCCATTCCTCGCCAAAGATTCACAAGACCGGATCCAATCGACGCAAAGACAACGTAGAAGACTAACAACAAAGTCAATACCACTCAAAATGCTCAAGATGTCATTCGAATCGTCTTCTGACAACGGTCCCGAATACCCTAAGGATGACGGAATCCTCTATGGCAGCAGTCCACCTCCACCTACTACCGACTTTGGTGGACGACTAGGCAAGAGACCAAGACGCGTACAAGAGATGGTCTCAAAGACGGTTGAGGCAATTGTTAAGCAACGTGAGGAGTTGTCAAAGGAGGAAATATCTTCAATTGAGTCTGGAGATGGTGATGACATTGACACGCCATCCTCCTCCGAAGACAATGAATATGTATCCCTCAGGTATGTCACATTGTGCTTGATAAGCGGGATTATCATTGACTAACCCATTTTTGTAGCACATCTTCACGTTCTTTACCTGGAGAAAAGAAGCTTACCCAGACTGTTTTCGACAGTTCTGTCGGAGGCGCCGGATCTGTAACTTGTAAGGAGTGCAAGATGTTGTACAACAGCACTATCAAGGCAGAGGTTGCAGCTCACACCACCTTCCACAAGACATCTACAAATGAGACCATACTCAAATCACAAGGTATCCAGCGGTGCCAAATTTGGAAACACCATCTCGATGACAGACATAGAATCCTCTGCATCGACAAGAGCTCCTCCAATAAGCTCAAGGATGCTGCTATCGCCATGATGGAGCAGGCACGAGATGACCTTGGCGGAATGTGTCTCAAAAAAGAAGAAGTCTTCATTGAAATTCCAAACCCAGACCCTGCTTCCAAAGGCATGGTTCAACGTTATAAGGTCTACATCTATTTGATTGCGGGTGTCCCAGCAGCTGTTCTGCTTGCCGAGAGGATTTCTGAAGCTGGCTTCTACTTTCAAGGCGAGACAACCCATGACTTGCATGGGCCTTGGCCACAGATTGTTCATCCGCCGCCAGATGAGAGTTATCAGGAGTATGTCTATGTCGACAGCCCTCAGCGAGCCGTGATGCTGGTTGATCGAATCTGGACAAAAAAGGAGCATCGCCACAAGGCATTCGCTACCAGACTGGTTGATCAAGCTCGGAAGGGTAACTTCGTTCCCGGATATATCATTCCCCGGAGTGAAGTAGCTTTCAGCTGGCCTACCATGGCAGGTATCGAGTTTGCAACGAATTATCAGAGGGGTTGCTTTGCAGACTACCCTTTCCTCTGCGACTGGAAGCACGCGCCAACTGTTGTCGAGGATGATAGATTAGTCGAGACCATGGCTTCTGGCACCAGATAAAGTTGTGCAGGTAAAGACTGAGCTTTGTGTCTGTTGATTTATTGCATCCATTTCAGTTTCTTGTTGAGGAGGAACAAAAAGACCGCTGAATCATGGACATTAAATGATCATGAAAACGTCGCATGGATTTTTGAACGTTGGTAAACAGCATATGCACGTGGAAGGTGCTCTTATCGCATGACTATGGAAGGCGTTTATCCGGCTAGAATGGTAGATACCCACGTTGATGCAATTACTTTCCTCTTAGTTTTCAATGGATAACTTAGCTAAGAAATAATCATGAGCATAATCTCATGCAAAATCATATACATTGGACTAGGATGTATCTCCGCAAAAGGTGGAATAGACTTTTGACACACAAGCAAACCACATCATTGCCAAGCCCAGGCAGAAAGGCGCGGCCGCCGGGAGATTCTGAAGGTCCGAGGACTCCGGCAGCTTGCTTACCTTAAGGTACTTCGTGAGGTAATAGCATCGACCTCATCGGATGCTCAGGCCGACGTGAACGTATCGATGGCTATCGCATGAACCCATCTATCCGTCCTTGGCCCCTGGATTCTGACTTGTCCTGTTCCTCAGAATGTCTTCCAGTTTCCCTTCCTCCAATCCGTTTCGGAGGAAAGGCTCTGAAGCTCCAGATCCGGCGATCGTCAATCATAACCCCGTCACCCAGCACAAACTGTTGACGGACACCACGAATCTGGACAGGCAAGATGTGCCAAGGATACAGACAAAGCCGGTGAAGAAGGTACGCGTTCAGTCACCGCCGCCTTCCTCTCCCGAGGAGGATACTTGGTCAACAAACCGTACTGCACCATTACGACGGAACGATCTTACGATAGCTACGAATAATGATCCATTTGGGGGCACGATCTCGGATACATCTGACGACGAGAGTCCTGTGCGGGTTGGCCAAGCACCGCCAAATCCCTTTCAGAAGACGTTGGAAACAATGGAAGGAGGTGCAGTTCCTGCTGGTGTTGTAGCCAACCCAGCGAGGGTGTCCATGAACGTTGAGGCATTCAAAAGATTGCTCATGACGGGAGATTCGGGGCTTGGCTCTTCTACAGCTTCAAGCACTCCAACCGCACCTGCATTACACCCTGGACTTGGGGATGGGGGGAGCAGCACAGATACCTCGTCGATATCCAGGCAGTCCATCTTTGAGCCCGTCCAGGAACCACATCCTGAGTCACCTCGGACATCCCACGAAGTCTCTGAGCCTGAAGAAGAACGGCGACGTTTTTCAACAGACTACACAACACCAACTACGACTGGGAGGAAAAAGCCTCCCCCTCCGAGTTCGAGGCATGGCAAACTCATCAAGATGGAATTGAAAGATAGTCCCACATCCGACGTACATAAATCGCCCACACAAGATCTGGAGATGCCAAAAGCACATTTCAACACATCTAGTAGTTCGTTATCATCTATAAAATCCCCAACAGATCTTAACAAGCCTTTGCCACCAGCTCCTGAACGTGCAAGCCATGAGTCCGAGCGTGAGTCAATATTCGATAAGGAGGCTGCTGGAAAGACACCAGAACCACCATCTCCTTCTCTATCAATCAAACGCAAGACTCCTCCAGCTCCTCCGATTTCTAGGAGGCATAGCCAACTGGTCTCGGATTCCAAACTGTCTAAGACTGACTCAGGAAGGTTGTCCACGAGGATGGAAGAGGATAATGCCAGTATCGCGGGGTTTGTAGCTGGGCGACCGCGCGCTGACAGTGCGAAAGCTCCACCACCACCTCCTTCCAGAAGACCTGGATCGATCAGGGCATCGAATTCTGCCACCTCGATCCCGGTGTCGTCTGTGATATCGCTGGCGCCAGCTGTGCCGCCTACACGGGCGTCGTCAATGAGACAAAGACCGCCTTCCGTGTCAAGCATGGAAACGTTGAACAGTAGAAGAGCTTCATTTGTGCCTCCTCCACCACCACCTCCGCATCGACATGGAAGGGCTAGCTTTGACTTACCTAATGCACCAATTGTGTCTCCAGGCTCAAGAACGAGCGGCGAGTACTCGCGACGGAGTACGGACAGCATGAGGCGCGATTCCACTGCTTCCTCTAGCTCCTACGTCGATAGACCTGGTACAGCCTCGAGTGGCAAGGACATACTTGCTGATTTAAGCGCGTTACAGCGCGAGATTGATGCTCTGAGAAACGCATCTGCCGAAAAACAAGCTACATGACGTCTACCGGATGAGCCAGATCTCTAATCGCAGAGAATAAGTGTGCATGGTTGGTGCTCAGATGCAAGATTGGAAATGCCTAGTTGGAACCAAGGACCTCGGGATCCAGAGATCCATTTCTTGCAAGTGCCTTTATGACCCACCGCTACTTCCGTTGATTGAAAAACTCGGTCATCAAACACCTTTGTTAGGCAGAAATGTTCAAGAAATAGACCCAAATTCGGCCCGCCGCTTCAGACTGCGCTACTACACCAGCCATGAACCATTCAGTGGGCCAGGGGTTACATTCCAAAGCTCTTGCAAGTGTTCGAGGCTCGTACTTCGATGGCATCCGAGGCAGGGGCATAGCAGACATAATGTTTCAATACTATTTACTTTCCGGAGATGGGTTTGATGGTATCATCTGGCTAGGGCGGCTCTTGGTGGCGAAGGTCTGTTATCCGAGTCTCACAGCCGTCATAGACCGACGGCGACCATGATGAAGGGTTGGCATTTCCTATTTTAGGTCTTCTGATCAAGTGTAACGACCAGAACAAGACTTTTTGTCGATCATATACTAGCGCTGAAGATTCACATGCAAGATCTTGAGACTGTGCCGTCTCGAGTATCGAATCGTGCAATTAAATCCACCAGAGTATGCATCATGTGAGACATTGGCAGCCACATTTCGATGGAGGAGGCATGAGAGAGGTCGAGGAGAGGGGAACATTCCGGCTGAATCCGGATGCCGAGCTCTTTGAGGGAAGTGTTTGTCAGAATGCCCCTCCCATTAGGAAACACAATTGAGAAAGCTGGGGGTCGGGCTGGCGCTATGGGAGTCTAGCATGGTACCTTTTGAGCATCATGCATACACCGCTAGAGTCCAAAATAGCCCCTACCACGAGCGTAGTAGTGTAGGTAGTCCATCCTCACCGAATAGACTCGGACCAGCTCAGCTCTCCTAGCGGCCAGTGCTGTCTCCGCCGACGACAAATCGTTCTGACGATGCCAAATACTCCTTGCGGCATGGCGGGCGCAATTCGCTGCGAAGGTGCCAGCCAGCACGTCGTTCAAGGATGAAGCTCGGGCCCGTCCATGATCTCCCAGTTCCAGATCTCTTGGGTCGATCGTATTGCGGAGTAACTTTCCTCTGCCTTCCCCTCGCATGCCGTCCAGCTCTCGTCCGGCCTGATTGAACAATTCCTTCGGACGGCCAGGTCATGATTTGCGCCGAGCGTGCATGATACGTGAAGCTATGGCTAGTCCTGCAGCGTGGCTGGCCGATGATTGCTTTTGGGAAACGCTTTCAGGGACACACCCTCCGCACCTACTGACCTGGCCGGGCAGCAAGATAACGCACAGGAAGGACGGGCGACGGGCTCCTAACGGCAGCTTCGGGTATGGGCATGGTCAGCCCGGGGCAACACGATGATGGATGGCCTCGTCCACGTCCACGTCCAAGTTCGTCGTGTGCGGAGGTGTTGGGGCAGGCGGCCGCCTGGCGCTGTCAGCGGCACGAGCCTACACGATTCTGGCCGGGAGGCCATAGCGCATCGTATCGTATTGCAGCCACCATCACAGCTTTCATGATTATCAAGCCCGGCTCAGCTCAGCGACGAAGTATTGGCAACTGCCAAACACCAGGGCAACTCCATGAAACGTTTCCTTGGTTTGCCCATCACCAGATCTAGCTTCCTACGTGGCGGGCACCGGACAGCAGTCGCTCCGAGCACTGCCGACCACGATGACCCCTTCTAGGCCAGAGCTCTCGCCATCCGGCCCCGCCAGTATGACGATGCTGGGATCGAGGTTGGCAGAAGCTCTGGGGAGCAGGCAGAGTAGTGAGCAAGTTCTGGGTCGGACTCTGAGCACAAACACATGCATTCCAGCCATGCTATTTGCGGTGCTTGCTCTTATCGCCAGCTTTGGAATGCCCCTCTGGCCGGCAACCGAGCCTGGACCACACCATAACGACCAGCACGATCTTGGTCGTATCCAAGCCGCGTGGTTCATTGGAGCCCGTCCGGCACGGCAGGAGACGCATCCAGCGCAAACGTCCAGCGCCCGCACATACTCTAGATATACAGCATTCTGCAAAGTGCCATGTACGCACAGACTGAGCACTCAAGATACGATCCCGCCGATAGCTCAGAAAAAAGCTCATGCCCCATGAGGGAACGGGACGACGCGGCGATCGTCTTTACTTACTCGTAAGTCCGTAGTGCAGAAGTCAAAAGAAGGCCCCTCCGTGCGTGATTACACAAGCTCGCTTGATCAAGCGTGGGCGGGGGCCAGCACCGCACCTAAGAAAAGACGTGCAGATGAGGCGGAAGATGCTTCAACGTGTGCAGGCAGATGCTTGCTGCAACGATGTCACAGCGATGCCACAGAAAGCTGCGAGGCATGATCTGAGTTTGCACTTAGGCTTCACCGTGCTGGCCATGACGTACTCGCTGGCTGGGTGGGGAGGCAGATGTGAGCTTTCGTGCATAAAGTGGCTAGCGACGGCAAGCCCTCGTCGCGCCGGCACAATACCGGTTGACTTCGGATATTATCGAGTCATGGAGAATCGGGGCACGCCGTATGGCCTACAATGGCCGCCTGCCTCTTCCATAGCCTCGCCATGTTTGGAGCATTGCTCGCACCGTAAGTTAATTGATTCACGAAGAAACAACATCTCCTTCGCAGCCAGAGTCTCCATGTCTTATCCATAAGCCGGGGAGGAAAGCCAGCGACTTGGTCACATTCTGCAAACTCTAAAGCTGCCCTGAAAAGGCCCCCCCTTATCCCGCTCGACACGATGAGCCAGTCTAATCTGCTCGTGCGTGGGGACTGAATTCCTCGCCCACAACACGAGCTAGATATACTTTCAGCTTACCGAAGTCTATCAAGCATATGGGAAATCTAGATGAGACGACGGAAGCGACGAAACATGTATCAAAGGGGCCTGAGAGTTGGCTTCAGGCTCTCAACGACCGCTTCATGCAATGGGTATATCTTCATATTACCTGAAGAAATCATTCATCGGGTCAGGGTTCCCGTACGACTGCGCAGCTCCAGTGCAGTGCAGTAGCGACTGCAGTGGGGAACGATGCCGGCTTATCACCTGTGAGATCTGTACTCCGTACGTAAAGCGCTGCACGGCAGAGTAGCCGCTTCCAGTGCGGAAGTCAAGCTGCATCCCGTGCAAAAAGCGAGATTATATGGGGATGGGTGCAACTGTGCACTGCATGCCCGAAGACCACCTTTTCATTTCTGATTGATCCCTTCGCTCGCGTCTATCTGCATGTTGTGTGGCCAGCTCGGTCGAGCACTACCAATGAGACGGCGTTGGACGCCGCCCGTTTATACGCCGCGGAAGAATGCATCACTTTTGCGCAGCGCCCCAATTGCCTCATCGCGATGATTTGTTTCAGTACAGCTACTTCTAAAAAAGCCCCCCGCGTGCTCGTGGACCGAACATGGCGGTCGAGTGCCATCCTGCTGCTGCTGCCTCGGTGCAGATGTGCGCGGGCCAACGCCATTGCATAAACATGTCTATAATAATAGCTCGACAGCGAAAGCGTACAGGGGCTGAAGACATACCTGCATGGGGGCTTTCCGCCCAAATTCCGCCGTATACGGTCCCGATACAGTAACTACCTGCCCTCGTCGCTCGAGCTGTCAGACATCCTCAGCGCGAGGACCTCGGTGCTTCTCTGCCCTGGCTCGGCTTGCTGCATGGAACGGTGCACACGTGTGTGCTGGATACTCTCTACTTGTAAAGATGGGCATTGCGGTGGGGAGAGGTTGCAGCCGGAGTGATCGTCTACATGGTGTTAGCGATACGTCTCGTATGCTCCTCCGTCTAGGTTGGGAAGTATACTTCCCTGTCGGCGACAGCTCGTCCTGGCCGGCGCATGCGGCATGTACTGTACAAGTAGCATTCTGCACCGCTACCCTTTGGGTTGGGGGCCTCGGGGCCTCATTTGCCTGGATTGGGCATCCGCGAGGCAAACGCCAGCAGAGGGTCGTGAACCTCGCACAGAGCTGCATCGCCAAAGTCTGTTTCTTGTAACGTGCTTGCTTGGTTGCCGTCTTCATTCGCCAGGCCTCCTTGCAACGTAGCTTGCTAAGGACCCTACTCTGGTGGTGGCTTCTGCAAGGGGAGCTCCAGTCGGCCCAAAGGTTGACTTGAATGCCACGACTGCCGCTGTCAAAGTGTGGGGGTATTTCGAAAATTAATGCTTGGGGCACTGCAAGCCATGATTAACAGATTCGCAGCTAACATGAATTGAAACATGGACTGTCCCTGAAGAGGAAACACTGGACAAGGATGGTTTCACTCAGCACTCAAGATTCCATCGGCGGTCAGCATCTTCTGGATCACGAATTGACAGAGGTAGGTTTAATCATTCTCAGCCAAAATCCCAAGCGTTCGGTTTGGATAGGCTTTGTGCAGAACTGGCTGGCTGGTCGAGTCACCCTTATATGATAGCTTGCGGGGGCACCAGAAAAGAAAGGAAAGCCAGAACGAAAAGCGTCGCTTGATCTCCGCCGACGACCTCTTTATCCCAACTCCCTCACGCATATCAAGTGGAACCAGCCCGTTCTCACCAACCCTTCAACCTGCTGTCTCCGCTGTCCAGAGATTGCACTGCCGACTGAAGCATCTTCCCACCCTTGAAAAGGCCAGCATCACGCAAGAACCCACGAGAGCAAGCACCACCCAGCCTTGCACTGCAGCGCTGTGCTGTGCTGTGCTGTGCTTCAACGGTGCCCGCCAGCCGAGCCCGAGACTGCAAGGCCAGCGACGGCGACCACAGCAACTCCCAAACACATCGACGGCATCGAGTGGAGCAAGGCCAGCGACTGAGGCTGTCGAGGCTACGAGAGTCCTCAGAACCCTGCACGACTCAGGGACGGCGGAGGGGAAGCTGCGCGCTGCGAGTGGCCAGCAAGCTCAGCATCGAATCGACCGGTCTCCCGTTCAGGCTACAGCACCATTGGGCAACACACTTAGTCCATCGTACTCGTAGTCCGTCCTAGTAGCCCACCTGGCAGCTGGCACCCATCGCTGCAGCATCTCGGGGCTTTGCACTTAAGCACCCATCGCCTGCACACCCTGTTTCGCTCCTGGGCCAATTCGCTTGACCTGGCTTTGCGACCTTTGTCACTCATCCATAAGAGGAGGAATTTCCGCTCCTCCCTGGTCTCTCGGTGCACGTCCGAAAAAGCAACACCCGCAACCCCATGCAAACTTAACCAACCAAGCGAGAGCCATACCCCGAAACCACCAACCAATTCAACGGCCAGCCAATATCATCGTCGGTCCCTCCTCTTTCTCTCTTAACATCTTCCTGCCCCGACGACGCATCGCTTTGGCTTCCGTGGTCGATGTTGTCGTGGTAGTGTGTAGCTGTCCTCATCACTGCCGCGCTTTCATGAGGTGTCTTATTTTCTCCAATCATCCATTTGTAACATGTTCCGTCCACAGACCCAGACGCTTGTACAACAGTACCACGTTCCCGAGCCCGAGGTCGATATGTCGTGGTCGGAGAACACAACGCCAGACTACGACGATATCGAGGAGATTATTCGCCAGCCGCCTTCACGAGTGTCCGCGCCGTCGGAAAATCGAATTCGCATCATGAGGGATCCTATCAAGAAGCGACGGCGGACGGACGAGGTGCCACGAACCGGCTGGACGGGGGGCGAGTACCACGACTTCGCCGGCCCACTCAACATGCGATGCAGTATAGATGGATCAGATGGGAGCAGTTCGACCGCCCTCACCATTATAACTTCGGCCTCGTCGTCGTGCGGGGATCCATGGAGTGCGTCGGGCATCATTGAGGAGGATGGCGAGGAGGCAAATGGTGACTGGGATGGCGACGACGCCGGAGAGGATAAGGATGATGAAGCAGAGGACGGCTCGATTCTGCTACCCAAGATCGAGCCGATTGACGAAGAGGTTGACATGGCCGAAGTAAAGGAAGCCACCATCGAAGAGTCGCCACGCACCGCAAAACGGCCCCGCGGACGACCCCGCAAATACCCAAAGCCAACACCAGAGTCGCTGGCCAAAGTCGCCAAGGGTAGATCCAAGACCGGATGTGTTACATGTCGGAGACGGAAGAAGAAGTGCGATGAAGCAAAACCACGTTGTGAGTACCAGTATCCTCAATTTTGAGTTTACACCGTCTCGGGCGCTACCGAAGGTTCCAGTACTGACGATACTACCCGGTGACAGGTATGAATTGTGAAAAGAACAATGCAGTATGTGAAGGATATCCAGAGAGATCGATCTGGAAAAGTGGCAAGGAGAAGAGGGCTGAAGAAGGTACGGTAGCTGGTACTTATGGTCGGAACACAGGAGAACTGATTGCATCGACAGCCCGAATACGGAGGGTCAGCATACCGAATATTCAATTGAACCCAGTGTTGCATGCTATCGAAACGGATGGCGACCGTCTTTTTTTTCACCATTACATCTATCGTCTGAGCTGCATCTTCACCGTCGAAGGCGAGAAGAAGAATGCTTTCAAGGACATGATGCTGCCCTTGGCGGTTCAGCACGAAGGCTTGATGCACTCGATCCTTGCTCTTGCTGGACGACACATCAACTATCGATCCAACTATGGCGTTAAGCTACTAAAAGATCATCCCGAAGTCAAGGAGTCGGAGCTACAGGAGCGCTGTGAATATCACAAGGCGAGGGCTGTGAAGTTGTTCTGCGACAGCAAACAACAGGGAGAGGACGTCGACGACCAGATTGTTTCTGCTCGCTTTGGCCAGATGATCTGCATGGTAATGGATACTCTGTCCAACACAGATCAACCTGGCGTTCATCGAATCCATCTTCAAGGTTACCAACGCTTGATTCGAGAACATCCACCCCGCGACCAAGAATTCCTTGGGTTTATCAAAGAATTCTTTGACTACCATATTCGCATGGACGACTTGATCTACCTTCCACCATCAACTGACTATTCGGTTCAGCCGGTCGAACATCAAGTTGAAATTGGACCAGTACCACCCGTCGATTTCAAGCTACCAGATCCTAACTCTGGCGATGAAAGAATGCTGGGAGTCTGTGACGGCCTGCTCCTCATGATGTCTCACATCACAGTCATTCGCAACACGATCCGATCGAACATTGCCGCGGGCGTGGACCCGCCGGTTGATTGTGGCTGCCTCTGTGAAGCCGCCGATATTGATCGCGAGATCCGCGCCTGGGAGCCAGCCATGCCTCCTAGCGATCCTCGGTATCCGGCAGCTTTGTTATACAAGCAGATGGCATGGGTCTATCTTTTCCGAACTATTTATGTGAATGGTGCTGCGTACCACGAACGATTAAAGCCGGCGGTCGATGCCGGTCTCGACATCCTGCGTCACATCCCTCCGTCCGATCAATCTCAGACGCTTTTGCTTGCGCCCATCTTCGTCCTGGGATGCGCCTCTTATGAGGATTCTCAACGACAAGAAATCCGGAAAGCAATTGCGATCGTCAAGGATTACATGCAGTATCGCAATTCGGACTCGGCACTTGAAGTGCTCGAGGAGATGTGGCGGCTCATGGACGCCAAAGATCCTAGGTCTTGGGACTGGCAGAGCGTTGCCCGCAGGATGGGAAGAGACTTCCTGGCAACATGAATATGAATGTGCAAACGGTCACGATGTTATGTTACGCTTCTTTGCCATTTTTTCCCTTTTTGCCTGCGTTGCGAGTTCTTGCGTTTGTATTCACGACTACCTTCTTGTCTTTCATTATCACACATACCCAGTTTGGTTATCGACTACAGCTTATCTACTATGTCCTTATTCTTAATCCTGTACTCTTTTTCTCTCTCCAGGGAAGGACGGCGGCTTTTTCACTTTGTTCGTTTTTTGGGCTGGCTGGCGGTCTGCAGGCTTTTTTTTACTTTTTGGACATGCACATTAGTTGCATGTCGTACTCGTGTATGACGGGATTCACGGAAACCAATGGAACGGGAAATTGGGCGGATTCTTTGGGGGGGCGGGGTGGAAACGGTGGTTTGGGACGGCTTTCTTCACTCAGGTCCTGCAAAACTTTCATTATCATTTTTGGGATGGGGGCGGTTCATATAAACTGTTACTATTCGCTGCATTCTATATGGGCATCATGAGAATTCGGTGGGCTCAGGGAGTGGACGGGGGTTGGAGTATAGAGGGATCCGTTGCATGTTTGTATATAGCGGCACAGGAGGAGGAGGAGAGGCCGGAATAGCGGTCCGTCGATGGGACGTGGTCGTGGCCGCCGCACCTTAGCAACATCAATACCATCAAGCGGCTACAGCCCAACTCGCACGAGTTGTCAGCCTACTGCTCTGTCCAAGCTCCGACTCCTTCCGGGCGGGTTTGCCTTCTCTCCCCTTCGCGTGTCCATCAACTCTCTCTATCTCTCTCTCTCTGATCGGTGATGCGATAGTGATGGCCCATCAATGGAATCAGCCTACTAAGCACCATGTCCACCTGACCGTCCCCAGCCGACCCCCTTCTACTGGCTGCACCGCCCTCTTTCGCCGCCGCGAGAGCAAGAAAAAAAAAAACCGAAGTATTTCCCCATCGAGTAACCCGCTTCTCTACCTCCTCTCGCCACTCTTCTTGCTGCTGCCTCCTCCCACCATTACCACCTAATGGAGTAGCTTCTCGGATTCCCAACCTGTACCCTTTTTTTTTTTTTTCGCACTGCCGATGAATGGGGAGGGGGGGCCCATGGAGGGGGAAGGAGATCGGCAGTTGTTTCCCTGGGTAGAGTGGGTGAAGGACATGTCGATTAGCCAGACTGAGGTAGTTCGAAGCACGTAGACGCAGTTCCATCCGTCGCTAAGTGCATCATTCATCATCATCTTTCATCATCATCCCCGATCGTGGGGCGAACTTCGGGAAACCAAAGTTGATTGACCTACATACTTTGTCGGGGGGTTTTTTTTTCCTTTGGGGGGTTTTTTTGGGGGGTTCTTTTTTGGGGGGGTTCTTTTTTTGGGGGGCGTGAAGGTGGAGGGGGGGTTTTCCTTTTTCGCTTTCCCGTTGGTTGAACTCCGGCAGTCCAGCACGACGATGACCACCACGGGCCAAAAAAAAAGTGATGCTACCAGGCGCAAAGTTGCTTCCCCCTCGTCGTGATTCGACCTTAAACTTACGACCCACGCGGATGCCTTGGGGAGTTTACGTACAGAGGTACGTACAGATTGGTACCAGTGGGTTTGTCTCTTGTGCCTCCACGTGTTGTGGACGGTATTTGTGGATTTCTAGGCGATGATACCCGGTTTGATGGAGCTGTCGTCTTATCAAGTATGGGCCTGGTGGTACGTACTGTACAGTATCTCGAGGTTTTGAGGCCCCTGCGGGAGTTGCAAGCTTGTACTTGGCGTGCCTCTTTGCCAGACAGGACGGCTACAAGGAAGCATCACGGGATTTCTCCGACGGGAACTGCATTGTGTGCGTACAGCACCCGCAGAGATTGGGGGCCTTCCTCCCATCACAGCATGTCGTCGCTTGGACCAGGAGCGCGCCAACAAGGTTGGTGGCCATAAGCAAGATCGATAGTCCAATCCCGGAACTTGCACCTCGAACAATTGCTTAGCCCTTATCCGCCTATCCCCCGATCTGAACCTCTCCCCTCCTCGCCCCTCACCTCACCTCACCTCAGTGCAGAGCTGAGCTGATCTCATCTCATCTCACTTGAAAATCGTCTGTCAGGACAGTTCATCTCATTTCCTGCATGCAGGCCGCCCTCGCGTTGGAAATCGCCCATGTAACATGGCCAACACCACGGACGACAGGCTCGTGTCCGGTGATTTTGCGCAGCGACATTCATCTGTCGCGCGGGTTGGGGGCCATGCTCAAATCAAGCGACGGGCGGAAAGAGGGGGGTATGTCTTGCTGGGGTGGTATATCACGAGCGGAGGTCGACACTCATGAGGATTAGTCGTTGGCGGTGCAAGGGTACAGGAGAAGAGGAGCCCTGGTGACAGTGCCAGCTTGTCTATGCATCGGCTGGCAGTAATTGGTCGAGACGAGCGAGCAGGCATTTATCCTTGGCATGATGTACAGCACGAGAACGGACGACCACCGAGGTATTGAGTGTTTCGGGAAGAGAGCCGGACCGTTGATCGTCTGGTCCTGGGTTTGATGCACCCGGGCCAGGGAGTTTATCTGGTTGACAGCTGCAGCGTGTCGAGGCTCGGGGGTTGGACATGTCGTCGCTTACCTACTTTATGGCCCGTGTCGGCTGCCTCCCATGTCCGCCGCAACCAACCTCTGCGGTTGAAAGAACCGTGCGTGGTCAATTGCATGCACCAGTCGCTCATTAAACCCGTTTATCCTGGTCTTGTTCGTTTCTCGTCCAATGTGCTGCGGATTTCAGATTGTCTGTCTTGTCCTGCTCATATATGAGTGTCATAGCGTCGCTCTCAAAGTGAATGCATCGTCTAAATTTGCCCGTCGTGAACATCTCTAATGCAATTGAAACCCACCCACGAGCAACAGACAACTAATCAGCACTTATCGGCGTACTTTCACCTACGCAGCCAGGTTGAGCTCCGAGCCGCAATATTGAAACTTAATGAATTGCAGTCTACTCCTGCCTACGTGACCACTTAGTGTTAGCGAAGTATCTAGAACAATTGGGTTACTTGCCTGCCCTGGAAACCAAGGTGATTATCAGACATCCGTGATGATTCTAGTACTCCAACAAGGCAATTCTATTACGTACAGATATCTCCCTTGGTCTGCATTATCAACCACCGAACTCTTCTCGACAGCCGCTTGCTCCGAGACTTGGGACTGGACCGCATCTGTACGCCCCTGAGATCAGATCCGGAGGGTATGAAGTGACGGATGCTAACGAAGAGACAGTCGCTACAGAATAGGCACCAGACAGCCTAGTGTGTCTGTACAACACTCCGCTATGTCCCATCGTCTGACCTGGCAAAGAGCGAGGACGCAAAACCTCACACCAAACAAAATTGCAAACTGTCCAGCTGCACCATGACAAACAAAACACAAAGACATCATAACTCCTCGCATCCCCTTTCACACCGCAACATCAAGCAGGCAAACTCAATCCCACCCAGTCTGGATATCCAGACACCTTCGCCAATATCAGGCCAATGGCACGACAATCGCGACGCCCTGTCTGAGCAGATCTCCCCAACAACAGAAAAAGATCATAACAAATATCCCCAGCCATTCGAACCTTGTTACCGAATGACTCAAAACGGTTGCGGATCGCCCCCTCCAGATCGTGGATCAGGAGGACAGGAAGGAAGGGAGAGAGCCCCCAACCCTAAACTCTAACAGGAAAGACATGGTTACCCAAAGAAGGCCAAAGGGTCATTGAAGAAAGGAGAAGAAGAAATCATCCCATCGGTTTCGATTCCTCTTCCAACCTAACTTCCCCTTTTTGGAAGCCTAGGTTCTAGCCCGGGCAGTTGTTCCAACAGGAAACACATTAGGTATAGAACTCAAAAGGGAGATGGTTTGAAGGCCAAAGTCAAAAAAAACCAGGGAAAAAAAAAGTGTATATGTGTTTTGGAGTGACACCACAGAACCGATTGGAGAGTGACAGCTGGATCAGGAACCACTAGAGCTCAGGACACCTCTTAATTCCAAGATTGTCTCA
This sequence comes from Coleophoma cylindrospora, assembly GCA_003369665.1. NCBI lineage: Eukaryota > Fungi > Ascomycota > Leotiomycetes > Helotiales > Dermateaceae > Coleophoma > Coleophoma cylindrospora. The sequence continues at coordinate 1,684,759 of PDLM01000010.1, forward strand.
AGGGGCCGCTGCGTCAACCTAGACCGCCTCCAGGAAATAAAAATAAAAATAAAACCGATAAAAGCTAATCGTGGGACCTGGCCGAAGGGAGATGGAGAAATACCCAGCCTTGGGGACCGAAAATAGAAAGTTTGATAAAAGGCGAGAGGGGGTTACCAGCGGAGTGGGAACACCTTTCAGGAGAACGATAGACCGAGGAATGCAGACCCCACGGCAAATGTCGGTTTGCTCGGTTTAGGACGGCCTGCATCTTTTTTTTTTTTTTTTTTCTTCAGCTGATATGATGGGTGGAAAGGTGAGACCTGGGGAAAGGGATGGCAATCTATTAATTGCTTCTGGCCCCAAAAAGCTCCGGAAAGCCTGTTGCTCCTTGCTTTTTCTTATTGTCCCTCTTTAAGCTTTTTACACAGCAGATAAAGAGCCAGCTGAAATGCCAGCGCTAGTCTCGATACCCGTCCCCATGCAACCCTTTGAGCGTCGATCCGCAGCCCATTCCATTCGGTCTTAACCCGTCGGGACTTTTCTCGAAGGTTTGGCACTCGCTTGTATGCTGTTCAAGGGTCAATGATCCATGTATATCACCCATAGATCTAAGCTTATCGCTGGACCTGTTTGCATATATCGATTGTTTGATCGATTGACTGATTGATTAACTGGGAATCTTAATTTCATTTCTCCGATACCGTAAGGGACAGCCGAAGCAGGTCTCGCAGACATCGCAAGGCGGAGAACAGGCCGTTGCAGGTAACGAGTAATTGGGCGGAAGCTCAATCGCCACACGGCCCGTTTGGATACGCCATGCAGATGTCTAGACAACGAGCGGCCAGGCGGCCAGGCGGCGCACAGGAACCAGTTGTAAAGTATGCACGAGGGGACGCAAGTGCGCATTCTACGCAAGGACAGAGTTCGTCGGTTGAATAGCGTTTCCACACGAATGGATCGAAGATGTTCCTTGGATCATCAGACGAGCGATGAATGGTGATGACGCTGCTGCTAATAACGATGGTGAAGCTGATGATGCCGATGGCACCCGGTTGATAAAGGGATAACATAACTTGGGCCGACCGGTCAACGCCTCATCTTGGAGATAAGCACAAGCCAAAGAACTTCGTTCTTTCTGCAAGATGCGACGAGTCCTCGCATGAGCGCTTGGGCATGCCCACTGAACCACGGAGGGCCAGCGTGGACATTGTCTGTATGGACGACCTCTTCCCAAGCGGCAGTTGACGAGCATGAAAGTCAAAGCCAAGCGACCCTCACTGGCCACAGGCCCCAGGGAAGCGCAGAAGCAAAGCAACGGAGGGCAAGCATTCTATAACGGCCTGTCTAAAACAGGGGCAGTGTAGAGCAGCACAGAAAGGTTATCATGGTGCATTTGCGTCTGCAGCATTTTGGACGAAGGACGGGGTATTTCTGTCACAATGACTTATCGGCTTTTTGCCTTTGCGTGTGTGTGCCTTTGCGTGGGGTAAGCGGGGGCATTTGATTTGCGGGATGTGACTGAGAAAGGGGCGTGACAGAGTTTCTTTCCTGCTCCTGCTTTATACATACAGGCATGCTGCATTGGTGCATTCCTCGTTGCCAAAAGGCAGCGTCGGGTGCGCACTGATCATCTGTCGAGAGAGTCTATTTCTGCGGTGCGCGATGAAGACACAGCTGAGGTGGCGGCGATTGTTGGGGAGAAGATGAGGGGAAGCTGGGTCGTTTGTCGGCCACGCCGGAGTGGTGCGAGGAGATATATGATAGACGACAGAAGCACAAAGGAGGAAACGGCATGGCGAGTGGCGATAAGTCGTAAAGGGTTGAGGGAGGAGAGGAGGAAATAGATGCGACTGCCCCAGGCTGGAACGCCGCCCATTGGTATGCGCCGCCATGAGCCATCAGCAGTGCCAATGAATGGGCAAGGAGGACACGCCCGGATCTGGCTTCCTGCCAGGTCGCCGGGGTGCTCTATATCAGATATGAGGAATATCGAGTATGAAGAACCAAGGGCGTCTGGCTGCGACAACCCGTCGAGCCCCCCCCCCCCCCGCGATCTCCAGAAGCGCTACCAGAAGCAGAAACTCCAGCAGCATATCGTGCAAAGGGCCAGGCATTAGCTTTACCGGTAGATCTGCCCACCTGCCATCGCGATGCCAGTGCAGCCAGCAGAAAAGCCAAACCCAGCGCAATTCAAGGTGCGGTCCTCAATGCTCAGTTCGGTGTTGCCCCATGCACACAGCATGGCTCAACAGGGCGTGCCCGTGCCCGTGCCCGAGCAAAGCCTCGCCGACATGCGGATGCTGGACGACGGCGGGCGCCCAGTTTGCTCGGGGTCAGGCTGCACCGCACCGACCGAGAAGCTCAGGCGGTGGAGGTGCGTGTGCCCAAGGATGAGATTCCAGCGAGTAAAGTGGGAAGGCAACGAGAGGCTTATGCTCGATGCCGCAATGCACATCGTCGTACAGTGTCAATTAGCCGTGCAGACATCCACACGGGTGTGGTGAACACGTATGCCTGCAAACCCTATATGTGCTGGGCCTCTTGCGACGGCACAATCACAGCGGGGAAATAGAATGATAAAGAGGCAAGGATGGCAGCTCGGGCTTCAGCCTCGAAGGGTATTGTAAAATCAGGTTGGTGTTGGGGACTCGGGTGGGTGTTGTTATTCAGCCTGACCCCCACGATGCGAGGGCAACACGTCGAATAGATAGGCTGTTACTGCATGCAGGAATGCATGCGTGGATGCGTGGAAACTTGCGAGTGGTAGGTGTGATTGGGAGGAAAATATACTCTCGGGATGCTTTACCAAAAAAGATTTGTCTCTGGACTCCTTCTCGTCAACTGCTTTGGCTGAGCCGAGGCCGAACCCCGAAGCATATGCTTTGATGTTGAGAACTGGTCATCAAGTTGGTTGCCATCCATAAGAAATCAGATCTAATAATGTATAGCTGAAAAATACTAAGAGACTAGACTGTATGCTCTTAACCCGTGCTACTCTATGCAACCCTCAAAGGTGCAATATAACACAACGATCATTCCCAATCAACGCTTCTTTCTCTCGCCCCAGTGCATCCTCATAACCTTTAGAAGTACATATGCCAGCGCTCTATAAATAATCGTACAAACGCCCAGCGCCATGATGTTAATAGCTGGGTTACTGTTAAGATTATAAAGTTCCAACACCTGCACGCCGGTACTGATAGTGCAGGAGCCATCTGGCAAGCGCTGGTCGGCACTGCAGGTGAAGGAGATGTCGCGGAGGGAATAAGGGGCAAGGTTGCGAAGAGCGTAGCGGATCGGCGAGAGATAATTCATCGCTTTGAGGAAAGAAGGCATATTGATTGACAAGACGCCGCCCATGATTTGCGCCACGGAGAGGAAAACGGATGTCAAATTCACAGCGAAGCCGGTGTGAGCGAAGAGGGTATTGAACTACGCGTGATTAGTAAAAGCATCCAAAGGGCATTGAAGAGGCAGCATACCATAATTCCCAAACTCTCGCCACAAGAAACTATACAGAAACAATTGAAGAAGCAGACGAAGAACATTTGTGTTGTTCGAGGTAGGCCAGCGGCGAGATCGCCCAGTATCGCAAAGAGCAAGCTAGTAAGTACTTCGAAAGGTACTTCCAATGTCAAATACTGTGCCAGGAATGCTTCAACTCCATAGGTGCCATCATCGTTCTCCCGGTAGAATACATCTCGCTCACTTGGGTACACAGCAACATTCTGTAGCATTCCCACGAAGTAAAGTGCGCAGAACTCCTGAATAAACCCAGCTCTCGTTTGCACGGCAGCATAATTGTTCTTCAGCGGCGAAAAGAACAATGCTAAGACGATGCCTAGACCAAACACTTGCATTATTCGCGCTAGGATAAGCGGAGGCTGGCGACGAATATTGACGAAAGCGCGATGAACGAGGATAGGATAGGCATGGAAGAAAGATGACGGCTTCCGAGCAAACGTTGCAAGTTCAGCTGGTGTGGAGATAGTAGTTGGCTGGGCAGTTGCCAGGCAATCTACTGACGACCAAGATGCAATCAGCCTGCGTACTTTGTCTCGGGTGGCTTCTTCTCGGCTCGAGTGCTGCAAGTCGATGGTTATGAGGTCAAGTGCGAAGTCCGCAGGATTCGTCGTAGTTGGGCAATCATATCCTAGGGCACTAAAATGTGGTAGCATACCAGCACCAGGGCCGGTATACACGGGGGAACCGCCGCGTGCAAGCAAGAGCACAGTGCCAAAGTGTTTGAACAAGTCGGACCTGGCTTGGTGAATTGTAAGAATGACAGTACGCCCTTCTTGGGCAAGTCCTTGAAGAACCTCCATGATAGACGAAGCAGTGAAAGCATCAAGTCCTGAAGTTGGTTCGTCAAGCAGTAAGATCTTTGGCTCTGTGAGCACTTGAACCGCAATAGTAACACGACGTTTCTCGCCGCCAGATATCCCTTTGATTAGTTCCGAGCCAATTAAGTTGTCAGCACAATCTTTCAAGCCCATCTTGAGCAATACTTCTTCTGCTCGCTGATATTTCTGCTCCGTAGTCATGAATGAAGGGAGTCTCAAAGCGGCAGCAAAACGAAGAGTTTCTCTGACGGTGAGCGATGGGAGAAGTGCATCATCATCCTGACAGACGTATGAGGAGACGGATCGGATAACGGAGTCTGAAGGCACAGCGCCATTGAAAGTTATCCCTCCTGAAGAACGATAGCGTGTAGAAAGTGTGTTGTGCAAGCGTAATGCCATAGCATTAAGTAATGATGTCTTTCCGCTGCCAGATGGACCCATGATGATATTCAAAACGCCAGACTGGAAGCTGGCCGTGATTGGATTCAAAATCGTTTTGGTCGGTTGCTTCTTCCTCAGAATATTTCCCTTGTCCAGATCTAGTGCAAACTTCTGAAGTCTTATATCAATTGTCCGAACTGCTTCGGAGGATCGAACCATCATCTGTTTGCCCGCTGACAAATCTGTGTCCGCCTGTCTCGCCTTCGCAATGCTCATATCAACCCGTATGAACTTGAGTCCTATGGCAGCAAGTGCATAGTACATCGCCGAATAGGCAAGGAGAATGATCGCAGGGCGGACGACCCAACTGTCATAATCGAATCCCAGCGACTGCAGGATATAGTTGCCTGTATATGATATACAAGCTGGATTTGACTCCCCGCCATCAAGAGGACAATCATAGAACTGGCCTTTGAACTCATTGGTGGCCAGTGCTCCAAAGCCGTAGAAAACGTACGCGGTCCACTTTAACCACCTGACATAAACCGGAATAGTGTTACTCTGTATAAAATAACCACAAGCCATGCTTTGAACCGTATAACCTAGGTTTGCTATAAGTGAAGCACCCGCAAAGCTTCGTGCCGCTGCAATACATGTCATGGCCAATGTGACTGCAATGTACTGACTTAGGAAGACGATAGAAAAGAACACTAGGAAAGTGTTGGCTTCAGCTCTGAAGCCTGCCATCCAATAGAAGATTAAGGAGTAAAGCAAAGGTACTGGGAAGTCTTCCATGAAAAACCTCGCGAATCGTCTGCTCAACAAAAACGGAATCACATCGACGACGCCTTCGTTGTGTTCGCGATCGAATAATTGAATATCAATAGACAATCGATATGTCTCAAACAGCAGAATGAGGTAGCCCTGAAGAGCAGAGGCTGTGTAGAGTGCTCCTTCACGGCTTCGGATACCAGACTGGTCTTTACTTAAGGACAAGAAGATCCAACCAGTTATAATCCCCATTAATATTGCCTCTCCAATTGACCCAATCATTCCCATAGGATCACGCCAGGTTGTAAGAAACGTCCGGGCCGTGAGCACACGCATTTGTCGAATGAACGGAGTTGTGGATGGGCCCGCTGATCTTTCTACAACGCTCTGTTGCAAGACTGGTGGGCCTTTCTCCTCCATATTGGAGTAAAGTTCTTCGCTTCTCCTACTCCATTCTGCCTTTAGACGGTCAACCCTTTCCGTTGAAGTGGCCTCAAGCTCGGGGGAACGGTTATCTATTGCCGCAATATCAATGACAAACTCGGCCGGATTCACAAATGGCGGAAGCTCCATTCCTAGACCTCGAAACCAGTCTAGGCAGTCCTCAGCTCTACCTGAATAAACCGGACTTCCTCTTGTCAGGACCACAAGATTGTTGAACATTCCCCAAATTTCGGACCTTGGCTGATGTATTGTGGTTATGATAGTCCGCCCCTTCCTTGCCAGACCCTCCAATGTCCTTACAAGCTGGAAAGCACTCGTCGCGTCAAGGCCGGTGGTAGGTTCATCAAGAAACAGCGTGCTGGGATTTGATAAGAGTTGTACTCCAATACTTGTTCTCCGCTTCTCACCACCCGAGCAGCCCTTGTGAAGAGAGTCACCTATTCTGGTATCTGCGCAATCCTTGAGACCCAGCTCAAGAATAACCTCTTCGACCACTTTCTTCCGTTCTGCTTTCGTCGTTGGCGGTGGCAATCGAAGATCGGCTGAGTACTGCAGAGTCTCTCGAACTGTGAGTGTGGGTACTAAAATATCCTGTTGCATCACATAGGCACTTCTTATGCTATCCACGCCCGTCATCCCATTATATGTGACGCTCCCAGATATGGACAAGCGACTACTCTTCATGCGTTCAGCCAGAGTATTCAACATGGTTGTTTTCCCGGAACCACTACCACCAATGATAGCCGTCAACGTCCCTGCCGGCATAGATGCAGAAATTGAGTGGAGGATCTGCTTTGTCTCTGGCACCGCGCCATCCTTTCCCCCTCGTCCCGAAAAGAGTCCCTTCAGCGCGTGCGAGGATGGCGACAGGTCGACTACAACCGTAAGGTCTCGGACATGCACATCGACGGGTTCTACCTCGGAAAGCGAAATGTGGTTGCTGTGTGACGTTGCCACATGGTGCAGGTTATCGCGAGGCTCATTGGAGGCGGCATTGGAAGCTAAAGTCTTGATCTCGTCGTCCGCGACAGGGTTGGGCGCACCAGATGTGGCTCCTGGGACACTAGATAGACTCTCGGCCTTCGGCGACGGCATGCTGCTTTCGTGTTCTGCATATTTTGGATCCTCCGTGATAATTCCTTCCGTGACCTGCTTCGGTGCGTGGCCCATGGTTTTGGCCGTGCGAAAAGGTGCCTACTTATTTATCGCCTCTTTCTAGCTCCCGACTGATTCGAGTCTTGACGTAGTGCTTCCGTAACAATGGCCGCGGATTGCATATCGCAGATACAACCAGGGCGGGAGGAATTGCAAAAGAACAGGAAAGGAGAAGGTGCAGAGGTCGACATGGCCGACCGTTGGTAGCGTCGCATCATGAATGGATAAAGTAGGTGGTCGCTTTGGCTGTTGCCCTCGGATTCATTCTGGGAAGTGTTCCGTGAGCTGAGCCAGCCTCTGAGCCAATGAAAGAAATGGGCCTTTCTGGAAGCATCGCTTAGCACTTCATGAGCCTGGAGCCGATCACGAGAATCTTCACCTGCGCCCGTGACCAATCCGAGCCACGTCCAGCCGATAACGAGGCAGCGGTACATGTTTGCCCTCACAATTGATTCGGCCGGTGAGAGCAAGGGTCCGACTCCACGCCGCGGTTGATAAGCAGCGATAAGAGCGCAAGACGTGATCAAGGTGCGTCTAATATATGCAACCCATTACAAACACCGTGAAGCGACAATAGCTGCAAACCCCTTCAAGTACCATCGATGCCATCCAAGGTCTTAAGCACGTACGAAACTGGCATCATTTCTTGTCAATGCTGATGCTTGATTCCTAGCTCTAATGTTCAAGTCCCATATACTACGAAGATACAGACCGAACAACGTGGAGCCAAGAGAGGAGGGGAGGTAGTAGACTATGCAAGCTCAAAACCCAAGTCAAATTTAAGTTCAAGCCCCTGAAAAGCAACGCTAGCCACGCACCCCCAAAGCTACGAAAAAGAAGATGAGGAAACAAATAAGCGGGAAGTAACAGACCGGTGCAAAAAGGTCTGTCTAATCAAGGCCGCGAGAAGGTCCAGATTAAGGTCTTCCCAATGCTTGCATAACGGAAGAAGAGGTCGGAGGAAATAAAAGCAAGGGTATGGGGTATCAAAGCAAATCATCATAGCCTCTCCTCTCGTTTGTTCCTGAATATCCCAAAACATAACCCTCCCTAAATCAGAATTATGAAGAATGGCAAACCGCAAAAGTGACATACAAGAACCAAAAATGACCAATGCTTATTCAAGAACTCCAAAGAGAGAAACCCCACATGTCCAGTACTGGGGGAAAAGCCCCGTCCTACCCCAGATGAAATGGTCGTGAGAAGGAAACATGCAGACGTGAATATTTGTTCGTGGGTCGTCATAACAATTCGTAGCGGAGGATAGTGGAGAATAGATGTAAGGTCGGTCGGGTAATGTCGAAGGAAACAATAGAAAATCTATTGATACTGGGTAGATAGGATAAGGCGCTGGCAACCTTAATAAGCAGTAGCAGCAACATTCTCTTCACTGGTGGCCACCGCTACCAACGCCTCAAGCCTCAGCATGTTGCTATCTGGCTGTTGTTTGGACATCTGACTAGGCCCTTGCTGGGTTGGCTGTCCATTATTGCGATTCGGTCCGTATGTGTAGGTCCCTGCTGGTTGGGCAGGGTAGCTCGTATACCCGTTGTGAGCCTTTTGTGCCAGCCAAGCTTCCTGTGCTGGCCCAGTCGGTTCTACCCGACCATTTGCATGCACAATCGCTGGGTTATATTCCGAAGCAGGAATACTGCTCGGTGTCCCCGGCACGCCTTCAGAGCTGCTCGAGTCTTCTGGGGATGTACGTTGATGCCGCAAATCATGAGTTTGATGAGAAATTGGACCGTGATACCAGCCCTGTCGTTTCGACTCCCTTGGCGTAATCGGAGGAGCGCTATGGTGATAAGAGCCAGAAGGGCCGGCCCGAGGAGGATATGCAGATTGTGCAAATCTAACAGAAGGCTGTGTGCGTGATTGTTCCGCCTTGGCTTGAACAGCACGGTTTGCTTCCGAGGCCCACGATCCTGCCGTATCAGCGGCAGGTGCAATTTCCAACCGACCCAAGTTGCGTTGGAGATTGGGGTCTAGCTGCGAGTGCAACATTCTCTCCTCTGGATAAACCTGAGGCATGGGTGCTCTATCGTGCTCATACATGCTTCTAGCAGGTGGCATTGCAGCGCGGGTGGGTGTATCGATCATCATTGGACTCGGAGCCCGGCGGGGAGGTGTGGCTGGTCTCGTCATTTCCGCTCGTGGAGGAAGCGGATCAAAGCTCTCAATCCCAGGTAACTTCAATGGAGGTGCATTGCTCGGTAGCACATTGGTGGGTTGAGGCGGGGGACCGGAGGAGTAATAATTCGGAGTAGTCACATTCTGTAACCTGCTCGTGAAGTGTGAATAGGATTCAGGATGCCATGTTCTACGCCTCCAAGCTTCATCGGATGCGTTCGTCATCGAGTCTCTTCGTGACCATACTGAACCAGTTGTAGATGTGGTTGGACTGGAAAGCATGCTGCTGTTTGAGGGCGAGTAGTTCCCAGCATTCGACGTATTTAAAGCCCCTAACACAGGTGGGCCATAAGAGCCTCCATGGGGAGACTGGAAAGGGTTTCCAGCAGATGGGACTGACAGGCGCCGACCTGACGTTCGGTGATCTGCGTAGAGACTCTGGGTCCGCGAGTGGGAAGGTGATGGTGAGTGAATCGAAGCGCCCCATCGAGGACTGTTTTGACCGGTCGAAACAGTGGCAGATGTTGGAGTGCTAAAGCCTCCTGGAGAAGCCGGGCGATATTGAGAGTACTGAGATGGACTATCAGGTCGGTACATCTCTTGCGACAGCCTGGCGCGATGTTCACCAGCCATAATCAAAGGCGGCGGCCTCCGTCTCGCATCCTCCCTCTGGCTGTAAACGGACCCCACAGAGCTGATGCTGGAAGCTGATAACGAGTTTCGATGGTGACCACGCTGAGGAGTCTGGCTCCCAGCCGTAGATGCCCTTGCCCTGCTACCGGGAGGTCTCACTCTATCGGTGCGGACCTGTCTCTGAAATCTAGTGCCAGTTGCGGCCAGGGAATCATTTGGGATTTCCTCATTCACATGCACCGTCTGGGCATGCTGGCGAAGGTTATCGAGTCGAGAAAATCTGCGCGAGCAATGACATTGGAAGGGGCGCTCGCCGGTATGTTTTCTGAAGACGTCAGCAAAGGCATACCTAATTGTCTCATGTAGCCTACCTAATGTGTCGAGCCAAGTGCTCACTTCGAGTGAAGCTCAGATTACAAGGCGGGTAATCCGTACAGTAGAACCTCTGCGACTTCTTCTTCTTGGATGACCGGGATCCGTCGGCATTGACGCTTTCTTCATCGGAGCCTTCCTCGTCGTTATCCGAATCACCACCCATATCCACATCTTCAGATTCTCGAGACTTGGTTGAAAACTGCGACTCCCCACGATGAGCACTTGCTTGTTCGGAGCTTGCTTTCTCTGGCACGGACATGGCGGCAGGAAATGGAGATTCTGGCAGCGGCCTCTGGCTGGCCATGGCGCCAAACGTAGCTCTCGTTGGGGTTGTAGCATCGTCTCGGGGCGTTGGAGCAGTCTTCGGTCGCGGGGTGGTTGGCGTTATCTCTTCACCACTGCGATTGTATGGCTCTGGCGCCATACTTGTATTGACCGGGCGGAAGGTTGCCATGGTGCAGGTATTTGCCGTGGGCGGTTTGAGGATGCAGGTATGACGTCCCGAGGCTGTAATCGTCGGGCGGAGATAAGAAAAGCAGGCTGGCAATGAGGGTTTCGGGATATGAGGAGGGAGGTATCGACGGGATGAGGGGACGATGAGGGAAATACTATCTCAACGCATCAAGACATATGAAGTTATACGTCTGGTAGTCCGTAGCTGATGATGAACCCTGTGGGTGTTCCCAACGCTGGTCGATCGTCCTGCACCCAGGACCGTGGCAGATGGGCGACGGCAGTCGCACGGCAACACGACGGCAGTAAGGACCAGACGGTGCTGCAATGCGCTCTGCAAGTTAAAGTGGTCGAGTTGGTATCTCAAGCTGGTTGAGACGGAATGGCGGGGCTATGCGACCGGAACCCAAGGATATAGGACGCAACAAGGCACCCGGCAAGCAAGGCGAGGCCGAGTCGAGCGAGACGAGGCCGGACGTGAGAAGGCCAGGACGGATAGATGGGATGGGATGCGATGCGACAGAGCAATGCGATGGAGAGCAGCGGGCGCGGTGGTGTGACGGAAAATATTGGTTGGGAGTGGAGGTGGAGGAGTTGGGTTGAACAGGTTGAGGTGAGGTGAGGTGAGGTGAGGAAATGCTCGTGAAGTTCAAGAGCAGGCAAGTCGGGTGTCGGGGCGCAGGACGACGGCCTTCTTGCTTTGGCTCTGGCTCTGTTGCCTTTGGAGGGGGGGAGCGAGGGAGGGGCTGGGCTGGTTCGAGTGCTAGAAAGATCAACCCATGTTAGCGCCTTCCTAGCAGCACCGCGCAGCTACCGTCCTGTGCTATCGTCGCCAGGGGCTCCCCTTCACAGACGACGTCGATAGCCGAATCTGCCAGCCGTCAAGAGGTACCATCAGAAGAACATGCGTCCAAGCTTCGAAGCAAAGTAAGGTAAGTTAGGCAAGGCAGCGCAGGGCAAGGCCGCGCAGGGCCGGGCAGCGCAGGAGGGTCGGTGGATGGCCGGCGGGCTCTGGTGCACATGCGCCTTGTTGCCGGACTAAGTCACCTAAGGCGTGCTGGTGGTTGGTGACGGCCCCTTCGTCTGCTGCCCCGACCCCGACGTTGGCCGCGCGAAGGCAGCGAGCGTGTAAGCCGCCGCCGGTGACTGAGGTCGAGGACAAGAATGCAGCGTGAAGATTACCAACCCGAGTGCCGTGCCATTCGTCGAGGTGACTTGCCGCTCACTCAGCTGACCGCCGTGCGAGGCACGTAACACATAGCCTCCCTCTGGTCGCTGCGTTTCAGGTCCTGTACCTGTCTCCCCTTGTCGGGGCTAGAACTCTAAGGTACCCTCCGTCGAGCATCACGCCCTTCGAGAAGAACCCATGTATCCGCGTTCACCCAGCTCCATGCCCGATAGATTCTGATATACGTTCCCGACGAGATCAGCTCCCGATAGCACAGATCACTTTGCGGCGATCCGCCCAGCGGTATTGGGATCACCGTCATCGCCATCCTTTCCATCCATTTTCCGCCACTTGCTCGTGGGGCTGCAAGGATCATCGCCCACTAGGAGGCTGGCGGGCGCGAGAGGTATGGAGCACGTACAACCCGAGGGCCCTTCTGTACGAGCCCAGCAGCCGTCAGTACCATCGTACAGGTCGACACCAGCATGTGTTCGTGATCTCACCACCTCACCGCCAACCCTCCGCCTGCGCTCCAAGGTACAGCGCTGTCCCTTGCTTGCGACCGCACTCTCGCGATGGACATCTTGGCCAGCCATGATCTGAAGCATCGGTTGCTCTGTATCATTGTCCACGTTCGCGGCCGTCCTCCAGGACCTAGTCATCACACCAGCACCCCCGCCGCCAGTCCAAACCCCAACACGAAAAGACGCAGTCGGGTTCGGCGCCGCTCAACCGCATTCAGCCCGCCCGTGCAACGACTAACCACCCTATTCCAAACCAGAATGGACGGGCTGGTGGTCGAATGCTTTTGTGCGCCCGAGTGAGGTGGCAGTACAGGGCTGCGAACTCAACCGCATGTACTATAGTATAGTCCGTATAGTATGCACGGCATGGCATGGCAGGCATGCATGCGATGCAAGGCACGAGAACGCTTTGGTGCCGTTCCAACTCGAGGTCACTCCAGACGGCCATGCTCAGCTTCAATCCGTCGACAAGCTGCACGGGGACGACGCAGCCGGGTGGCTATGGAGAATGAATGTCACTGTCCTGTGCGACCGTCCATTCCGCCAACAAGCCTTACACGTCAGGACTGACCTTCTCGTGCCTGGTTCCTGAAAAGTGGAGACCAAACCCAACCTTTTGTGCTTTTCCGGTCAGGTTCTTTTTCGAATCAAGTATCACGATAAGCTCCCTCCTACCCAAAAGGCTCTTTTGTGCGGAGCGGTGAGTGGTGAGTTGTTGCGTCACGAGATCGTCAGCGACAAGGTCATATACGGTGGGATGCTAAAGTAGGTAAGGTACCAGGTACAAGGCACAACAGAAGGTAGGGCGGGGCTGTCAAAAAAGAAAGTCGAAACAGAGAAGAGGTAAGGTCGGGAGTGCATTGCATGACATCTCTCTAATGCTTCCATCCTTCTTTTCAATCGAAGGCAGTGTGTATATCTGTAACCCGTGCATCTATTCGAAATCTGCCCTTGTACCGTAACCATGAATAACCCGCACTGCGGGCATCAGGATTCACAGACTTGCAAGAATTTCGTATGGCCCAACACAGTTCCAGCCATCGCCAACGAACCGCCCTTTTCAAAATCCTCTCGGTTTTAGAGAATTAAAGCCCAACAAAATCACTTTTTCGAACAGAAAAAAAGAAAGAAAACTTGAGACCTTCCTAAATGGGTTCCCTGTCCAGCGACAAAACGCGAATAATGTGCCACGTTTGTCACTAGCGTGCACGACCACGCCATAACCCCCTCCCCCGGCCCAGAAACTAGGTATACAGCAGCAGCATCCTCCAACAGCCAGCGCATGGCAACGTGCCAATTCGCAATGCGACCATACGCGGGACTAAAACTCCCAAGTGGTAACTACCTTCTTAGCACCGCAGTAAAGGCCTGTTAACAGAGAGAAATCCAAGCGATATCGGAGTTTCCATAACCACACCAGCTCACTTGAAGCTTGATTATTTCATCTACACTTGTGAAAACTAGCATAAGATAGAAGCAACCCCCCCCCTCTCCGCCTCAAAAAATGGAAGTTGCTTGTTGTATGACCACAGTAATTTCTGGTCGGATCCTTTGACCATGCTCGATCCTATCTGCCCAAGAACTAGGGGAAGATCGTTGTAGGGAGCTTCCATTTGTAGCGCAATCTCCGCCATATAGCCCGTTACAAGCGACGACCTCGTCTCGTCCGACGCTACATGTTAAGTATCTAGCATGCTCTTCCACAAGATGTGACTTCACTGGATCTTGTCTGAGCATTTAGATCACCCCTGTTCTTTGACTACTAAGCATTGCTGCTCAGAGAGAGCCGTTGATTACAGGATCCACTCGGAGAATGTTAAGAGATATAAGGTACACTTCCGTCGCTTAGTCTCACTGCAGCAGCAGAACGAAATATCTCCGAATCACATGAAGATAGTCTTATGTGCTGACATGTGTTTATTTGTATTAGTAAAATCACCATTAAAGCAGCACTGAGACCTATACAACCACACCATTATAGATGCACATACTTGTTAAGAATAGAATGGCCCAGTAGACGAGCAAGTTTATGAGTATTTAGCCGGAACGTAGGATGCGGTGTAACCTATTTATATTAACTAAGATAGATACTGTTATAGCTCGATCACCGATTCATTTTATCCAAATGCTTGTCGGAGTTTTGAGGTTATAGATCACTCAACTTTTGGAGAGTTTGGTTTCGCGCATGAACACATGAAGTTTTCCTGTCCTCAACAACATTCAGATTGTCTACGAATCTCAATACTACATACACTTCACACTTCTAGAATCACTCGCTTCTCCTTTCTGCCTGCACTGAGAGGTGCTGTAGGGCATGCCCATCCTCTAGGTCCGTTCCCTGAAGCGAATCTGCGGTTGATACTGAACATTTTTGAATGTTGGCTGCCTGCTCCTATTCAATACTAAGGCTCCATCGTTTCACAGCGGCTTCGAAGCGAACTACCAGCCTGTTCTCTCAAAGATTCCGGAGAGCTCGGTAATAAGTACGATTGCAGCGATCGGACCCCATCCCATAATATACATGAATCCAAGGCTAGAATGAACAACACTAAGTGGAGAGATGGAAAACCGGAATGCGCATGCCACTACGTAGCCTATTAGGACCATGGAGAGCGGAACTATGATTAAAATTCCGCGTGGCGCATGCATGGAAAAGCTGAGTCCCTCGTAGAAATTGCAAGACTCGCAGCTGGATGATTTATACCGTCGAACAGTGTGCCAGAGCGAGAATTGTGTTATGCACCAGGCAATCAAGAGAAACAAAGACCCAAGCTTGAATCGAGTATCTGTCGCGGCTGGTTTTGCGAAGCTTTCGGCTTGCTCGGTGGATCGTTGTTTTTCTATAACGGACCAAGAACGAGGCATGACCATGATGCAGTCCTGTTACTGTCAGAGAAAGTGACGCCAGCAAGGATTAATTGAAATGGGTAGGTCACTTACTATACAGAGACACATGTAGAAGGACCATCGCAAAGGGACCATTATCTTGGCCCACCAGTCGTTGTATCCCTGAGAAGTGTTGCCAGCACCATCCAGATTTTCGTGCAAGCATGACCAAAGCCACAAGCTCTCCCAAACACAAGCCAATGTTGTTAGCACCGCCAGTAACCAAAGTACGTTATATAGAACCAACGGCAGCTCTGATAGATAGTACCGATCAACATCCACGCCAACAATGCCAGCAACAAGACCACAAGCGTTGGTGAGAAGTAACCAGAAGCACTGCCTTCTTCGAGCTGCAAGTAGTCCCTTTGCAGGAGGGTGAATTGGCTGATTCGACTTATTGAAGTTGACGAGAGTAAGAATCAGACTGAACAGAAAGAAGACAGAGAAACCGATGCCTATCTTCGAACGTTTACCTAAAGGGAGGATAGGCGAATAGCAGGAAGTGCTGTTGAGGAAGGTTCCATTGGAAAGCAGGCGTGGCATATATGGTGGGAAGATGAGGAGGCAGGAAGAGCCGTTCGAGATTGTCTGATTGGAGTAGTATGTGTAATTCCAGTAGAGCAAGGTTGTCAGGTTGTAATGCTCACCTCCGACCAGCGCATCGCTAGAATTGTCGCCAGGAGGATAAGACATGGTGAGGATTTCGAGAAATAGGGATGGAAAGATGCAGATCTGGATTTGAGGTTGAATATCGATAAAGACAGAGGTAGCAGCAAGGTCAACGAAGTAAGAACGACAAAATTAGAGTCGCGGCTTCCAGCCAATTTACACCATCAAAGGCAGAAACACTGCAAGTGTGAAGGAGTATGGCTTTCAGTCTGAAATCAATACAGCTTTTGAAATAGCTCAACTTTTCAAAGAAGATTTACTCACTTTCACCTTCTCACCACAGGGTGATTTGATGAATGAGACTAATTACACTTGAATACATTCAGTGTTGCTATTATTATAAACCTCAGGTGTCAAGAATAATGATAAACAAGACAGAAGGTCTAACTACCAAGGCGGTTCGATTTCGAAATTGGAGCGCGTTGGAATAATCCAAGTGGTAGGGTGAGTTTTGAAAAACTTCCAAGCAAACCGTCCACTGACTTCGACAGCCCAGGTCGTTTAAGTCTCGATTTAACGAAGTAAGGGTAGAGTACATACCAATATGCTTAACTGATCCAATAGGTTGTTGGTGGCCAGGTTTGGCTGCAGTATTTGGAGCAAGTGAAAGTGAGAATAATTGAAAACTCCCAAAGGGGAAGTTTTTGGGGGGGGGGGGGGCATGTTTGACAGGTATAACGAGGGCGACAGATTTTATCATTAGATTCTGGGAACTTTCTTTGCTTTTAATGAACATATACACCCTCAATCATTAACTGCTGTGAAGTTATTCTGGTACAAAATCGAGGGTAATGGTGGAGCAGGGTAGTGTGTGGGTGACCGGCTATATCTCCATTCTGGACACTGAAGAGAAGAACCCACAATCTATGGGCAGTAACAAAATGGCAAAGGAGAAGAGAGAGCTATTTAAGTTTCTGAATTGTGTCTGGTCATAGCGAGTTACAAAGCACTCCTAATATGTCTTATTGCATCATTATCTTTCCGAGGTCAAGTTGACCAAGGACCAGTCCCGCCCGTTAGGGGACGAACAGAAGATGCCAGCCTACACCTTTTATACTCCATAGACTCCATGTAATTCGTTCCATGATACCATATCATATCACACCAAACCCAACCAGCCAAAACAACCATTTGCAAATAATCCCGCGAGCAAAGAAAGGAATTCCCACAAGACACGAATTCGACACGAATTCAAGCGGTGCCTCTAGGTCTTGCCTTGGCGGTCTTTTTCTCTTTCTTTTCTTCCTTAAGCTTCTTCTTCTTCGCCTCATTCTTCTCCTCGTTTTTGCGCTTCAGACTCTTGATCTCCTCCTCCGTCTTGGGGATGGGCTTAAAAAACCCTTCCAGTCGTGCTTGTTGACTTGATTTGAGGTTCTTGGTCAATTTTGCTGCAGCAGTGCGAACTCGATCTTCCGAGAAGCCTTTCTCGGTGACTAAGAATTGAACGAGTCCTTCGACGTCTGGTGCTTCCCATTTAAACTCACACTCGGCATGATCTGCAGGTCGCACATCGGGCTTGAAAAAGAGTTCTCGTGCATCTGCATATGGCCAATCTTCTGGGATAGCGTATTTCTCTTTTTTATCTGATTTGATCCATTCTACGACCTTCTCAAGGGAGCCGTGCTCACGAATGAGTTTAAGAGCGGTGTTGGGGCCGACTTTAGGAATTGGATCAAGGTAATCGCAGCCCAGAAGGATACAGAGATCGACGAACTACTAGATTAGCACATCGCCCGGCCGGCAATCAAGGTCACTAACCTGCTCTCGGTCCATGTTCAATCCAGTCAGCACTTTGTCCAGATGGATCTCCTGAATGGGCTCCTTTCGTTGCTCACTGAACGTGAGATGTCTTAAAAGGACGGGTGAATCGAAGCACAAAGTATCCATATCTTCGCTAGCAGCAGCGTAAACCTTTCCTGCGCGTGCAAGAACCGCACATTGAGCTTCTGCTTCGGTAGGTGCAATGATGTACGGAACACCCATAAGCTTCAATAATCGCTGACATTCAGCATTGTGTTCTCTTGTAACCCTGACCGTTCTTCTAGAGAACTTCTCAACTTCCTCCGCGGTACCCGTCTCTTTCGCTTCCTCTAGACCCTCTGTGGCTTCAGCTTTTCTCTGGAATCGCTTTGCAAGTTCGCCAGACTTAAGCTTTGGTGGGGCACCATCAAAGACGTAGACGGGTTTGATACCATTGTCTACAATGCGCAGCGTTCGATAGAACATGCCCATCAAATGCGAAGTCGTCTCTCCATCTTCATTCGTAAGCATTTCTCCACCAGATCGGACTGCAATAAGGAAACTGTATATGCTCATAGACCTAGCAAGAGTCAGATTCGAAATTTGAATGGAAGTTGTATGCATACGCATCCTAGGAGTCTATGTCAGTACAGCGACATTAAGAATCCGTTTGTTCAACTTACAATAGCGACTTTTCTGCCAAACTGGTTCTTGATCTCGCCCTCCTTGACAGCATCTGGAGCTTCATCACGAATGATGGAGAAAAGTTGCTTGATACCCATGTTGGCGGTGTTCTCTTACAATTGTGGTTATGCAACTTTGAAGTGAAGTAATTTGGAGGCAGCTTCTAGTAGTCGCGAAAGAAAGCGCGTATGACGCGCAGATCTCGTCTGGGAGACGCGATGTTAATGACTAAGCAATAACCCTTCGAGTGGAACTCGTAGTACGAATATTGGAAGGAGATACCGACACTGTTGAGATTCCGAGTCTCGGTTCCGCTATAAGTTTCCCATTTCTAGGAGGATTCAAACCGCGGTATTCTACCTCAATTTCAACTGAGGTCCCTGGCGCTGTTGACGCCGCATAGACTGACTTTCCTTCCTGTGAGCCTCGGCCATATTTTTAGGACGCGGGGGATAGCCGTGTTAGTCTCTCTTTTGTGGCTACAAGATCTTTAAGACTCCCCACGTCGAAGCTTACATCCTCTTGTTTACTGTTTCACTGTATATACCCGCTGCGTTAGGCCAAAATGTACAGACTTCCTCTACGATCTTCCGTTCGTCAATTGACAGCTTCCGCTCGTCCCACAGCTATAATTGCTCGGGGCTACGCAGAACATGCTACCCCACAAGCTTTTGACTGGCAAGATCCCCTGGGATCAAATAATCTATTGACAGAGGAGGAATTAGCTATCTCAGAGACTGCTGAGTCCTACTGCCAAGAACGAATGCTTCCCCGGGTGCTTGGTATGTTCAATCCCACTCATGAACTCATTGTCTAACCATGTGCCTATAGATGCATACCGAGACGAGCACTATGACAAGAAAATACTCGAAGAGATGGGCGAGCTTGGTCTGCTAGGAGCTACGATTAAGGGCTATGGCTGTGCAGGCGTATCGAATGTTGCCTCCGGGCTGATTACAAGAGCGGTTGAACGTGTTGATAGTGGTTACCGGTCTGGCATGTCTGTCCAATCGTCTCTGGTAATGGGAGGCATCGATGAGTTTGGGACACAAGAGCAAAAGGAGAAATTCTTGCCAATGATGGCAAAGGGAAAGATGCTTGGTGCTTTCGGACTCACAGAACCAAACCACGGTAGCGACCCTGGATCAATGGAGACAACCGCGAAACCACACCCTACGAAGAAGGGCTACCTCTCGATTTCGGGTGCAAAAACTTGGATCACAAATTCTCCAATTTCAGATGTGTTGTTGGTGTGGGCAAAATACTCTGAGACAGGCAAGATAAGGGGCTTCCTTGTGGAAAGATCACAATGTCCTCCAGGCACCTTGGAAACACCGGCGATCAAAAACAAGAATGGATTGCGAGCGTCTCTTACGGGTATGATTCAGCTGGACGAGTGTCCAGTGCCAGAAGCGAACATGTTTCCTGATGTCGAGGGCCTGAGAGGCCCCTTCACTTGTCTGAATGGCGCAAGATATGGCATTGCTTGGGGAACAATGGGCGCACTCGAGGACTGCATCTCCAGAGCACGAACATATGCTCTAGAAAGAAAGCAATTTAAGGGAAATCCACTTGCCAAGTATCAGTTGGTGCAAAAGAAGCTGGCTGATGCCACAACTGATGCCGCGTTTGGTATTCTAGCTGCCATACAAGTTGGTAGACTCAAGGACGCCGGCCAAGCAGCCCCCGAGATGATTAGCATGATTAAGAGACAGAACTGCGATCGGGCACTGCACAACGCAAGAGTCTTGCAGGAGATCTTTGGTGGCAATGCCGTTAGTGATGAGTATGGTATTGGGAGACATGTGGCGAATCTGTTTGTTACCCAAACATATGAAGGCCAGAGTGATATTCACAGTATGTGTTATTTTTTGTCTGCAACACACCATGAGCTAATATCGTCCCAGGCCTCATTCTTGGTAGAGCTATAACTGGTCTCCAAGCCTTTGTTTAAGACAGCTGACTCAGACCTGGTGAATGCACCAGGGTGATTCAGTACGGATGTCAAGACTGTGGAAAGTGTGGTTTGTCAGATGAACCTAATGAATGGACCAGGGTGATTCAGTCCGGATGTCAAGACTGCGGAAAGTGTGGTTTGTCAGATGCTGCTGGCGCAAATAAGAGCTATAAGTATCATGTTAAGACCAGAATAAAAGTATAGCATCTGTCCCAAGTTCTGATGGCGTATATTTGACTTTGATCTGAATCGCGCACTCTTGTGGACTCGGCGCACTTCGGAGGACGTCATCGAGAGTGGGAGAGAAGTCTAGATAGGACCACCAGAGGGCTGTGAGAAAATAACGAGACCAGACTGCAAATTCGAATTCAGAGGCCCGATTGTGCTCGAGACGCTTCTAGATGATAACGGAATCTTGACTATTGCAGACTATTGCTTAGCTGGAGTTTGCGCCTGCTCAGGTCAGCATCATAAATTTTGGGCATCGAGAGTGAATCACACTAAACTGCTTCAGGAAAGCGTCCCTTTGCGATTCATTCATGACCAGAATCATTCCCTCCCTCTACTCTACCAAACCACCGCTCGTCAACCCAACATCACGATATAATACCTGTTTCGAAGGCTATAAAAAGGTGCACATTCCAATATTCATCGCGCTCCCTTGCATCACTCGTCCCGCCAGTAACGTGGCGTGCTGTTTATCGACCTCGCGCTAACCCTCTTTCCGCCACAGTCTTCTTCTCCGTTTGCCCTGCAAACCCAAAACAAACATCTACCCTCGAGGACACAAACCCCTCCTCTACATCCCACAAAACAGTCGTCATGGCGCTTAAGAGAATCAACAAGGAACTCACAGACTTGGGCCGGTACGTCTATCCTCTTCGTTACACTGCCGGAGAGAAGAAGCACAGAATCACTTTGGTGGGGCGTGGCCGTTTGCGAATAGCGGGGTTCCATGCAGATTCATCAATAACCTCATCCTTACGGAGACACACAGAAGGATACAATACTGACTGTTCTGCGTTACAGTGACCCACCGTCCTCATGTTCGGCTGGCCCTATCGGCGATGATCTGGTATGTTGATGGTTGAAGCTGACTTGACTCAGCGGCGGATGCTTATGCATTCCGCCTGCGCACGAGACCATGGCAGCGCTTTTGTCCACATACTGACATGAAAATCTGAATAGTTTCACTGGCAAGCAACCATCATGGGTCCTGTAAGTTTGATCTTATCTCTCTGATGTTCAAGTTGTACCCGGTGCCGATCCTAGAGATCGGATCCGATGCGGCTGAAAGCAAGGCATGAACGACATCATAACAACACTAACAATTTGAACAGTCCGACTCACCATACTCTGGAGGTGTCTTTTTCTTAGCCATTCATTTCCCCACCGACTACCCATTCAAGCCACCCAAGGTCAACTTCACCACCCGAATCTACCACCCAAACATCAACTCCAACGGCAGCATTTGCTTAGATATTCTCCGTGATCAATGGTCGCCAGCCTTGACCATATCTAAAGGTATTCCCCCCAACTCAAAGAACTTGGTCATGGACTAACACCATTGAGTTCTTCTCTCCATCTGCTCTATGCTCACAGATCCTAACCCTGACGACCCACTCGTTCCCGAGATCGCCCATGTCTACAAGACCGACCGTTCTAGATATGAGGCTACGGCCAGGGAGTGGACTCGAAAATACGCCATCTAGTTTGACTCAATCAACGGGGTCTTCCTTTTCTTAGATGATGACGGAAATGATGCTGGGCGGGATACTGGGACAAACACTGCGCATTTTTCTCGTCTCTTAAACTCTCGATCGATGCGTTACGGGTTTTAGCTGGCGTCAATGAAATCAATCAATCACATCACATTCACAAAAACTCGATTTCCTCTTGTCTTTTGGCAGTTCAATGCACGTATTCCTTCTCGAGGTCTCTGTTCTTAGTTTGCCTGGCTTTATAGGTTTGATAATGCTTCCTTCACTATCTTGCGAGGGAGGCGAGGCAGTTATGCAAGAAGGCAGCGTTTGGCCTGTTGGCAGGTCTCGCAGGTGTGGAGGAAGAGGGACTGACCGGGTGGTAAAGTAGCATACTCCGTAGAGGTTTCTTTTCGCTCAGTAGCGCATGCCTTTCGCGATTCCATCATCGACCTTCGGGACGTACAGCGAATAGATGAACATTTCCATGCTCTTTACTTCTCTATTTCTCGTAGTATCCAGCCATTTTCTTTACCGTTTCCTCTCATGCCTACAGGATATGTAGGCGAGGTTACAGACAGCTGATACTGTTATTGTTCTGTTTCGAAGTAGCCTCGAAACATGCCATTTGTCTGCAGCTTGCAAGTCTGATCTACTTTCTCCACTTCTTGACCTCATTCCTGCACATGCATACCTTACACTTGCTTAGCCTCTCCCTCCCACCCATCCAGCATATCCTGCCATATCAACCAGCCTTGAACCTTCATCGGAGACATTCCATCGTCAGGGACCAGAAGCTGATCAAAAAACTCCGTATCCTCCACTCTTCTTTTCCCCCGTTGGTTGGCCCATTCATGCCTTTCCTCCGAATCAAGCAAGCATCAGTATGGCCGTAAGACCCGCGGACTGTCGAGTTATGGGACAACGTACGGGCAACATCCTTTCTATACGTGACCCTTATCTTTGTCTTGAATCGAGCTAGTTGTTTGTCAAACTGTTGGATGAGGCGCTCGCTCGTTGCCTGCTACATTGGAGCTGAGTTGGTAGTTGTTGATCAAGAGGAGGATGCTTATAATGGCAACTATAACTGAGAACTTATAGGGACTTCAAGATCTCCGGTGACGGTATGATGTAAGAGCAAGACGGTTAGAGGAGATTAGTCATCGAGACAAAATGAATTCCTATCCAATTGTGACGTTTCTGATAGACAGATGGAGCAATTATGCTACATCCTTTACCTTCATCTAGTACTCGTCTAGTTCGTTCGGGAATTCAGATATTTACAGTTGCTAGGGAGAAGGGCAGAAGCTAGAGAGGAAGACAGAAAGCACACAAAAGCTTCGATATGCGTCTGAACTCACCAAGTAGCTGGGCCTAGAACACTGGGCTGGACTGAGCATAAAGAATAGCAAACCTTATGATCGTTCCTCGGAGATTCTCCCATGTACGAATGCCCTGCAGTGGTGTGCTATGCATGGGGATCTGCATTATGCCATGACAAAACAAACCGGAATACTCCGTATATCAAACCAGATCAGATCAGACTACAGAGTACATCAGCCTTTCAACACAAGAAGGACAGAGGTGGGAAGAGTATGGGACTCAAGATGTCGATCAGACTCAGTCACGTTTTGGCGTGCCGTGCTGAGGAAAGAGATAGGCGTGAGGAGTGGTGGATGGAGAGTTATGCTGAATTGTTTGATATGGGAGTCGAGACGTATTCTTGCTGACGGAGGGGGTTTCGATGCCAAGGTCTTCCAAGTACGCAGGACGGCTACTGGAACCAAGATCTCTTCCGACCTCTCCGAGCCAGCAAGATCGAGATGTTTCCCGTCTCGTTGCATCCTTTATCTTATCATGTTACCAATCTCAAGTCTGTGCCCATGCCGCACTCGCACAACCACAACCAGCGCGCCAAATGTGAAGCTCCTCTTGTTTCCAGTCAGGTTTCCAACTGATCTTCTCGGCGGTGATTCGTTAGCCGACCCTGGAGAAAACAGGTTGGTATGAGCCCATGTCTTTCCGCGCTTTGGTTTGCCCGGACTATGGGAAGAGAATGTTCCGGGTGGGAAGCTGAGGAGAATGCGTGGCCGTGTTCTTGATGTTGTTTGGGGGTTGCAGTATCTCACGTGTGTGCGTTTGGGGCCGGAGAATTTCGTTGTCTTTGACCCCGACTTCTACTCCGTATGGGAGTCCGGAAGGGTTTGATGTGCTTGTATGCGAGATTTGCTAATGTGTTGGTAGGATATGCTGAAGGAGGTTTTAGATAACTGGACTCGCTCCTCTTACGTCGCCTGAAAACGAGAGTGCCATACTCTGGAAACGACGCTCTGATCTTGACCAGACCACAAGTCGCTCAGGGCAGACGCAGCCCCCATAGAAGCCACCTTGTCTAGCACCAGCTGCCACCACGATGACAGACGCCTCAGCTGTACCAGGTTATGCACACTGCAAAGTCTAAGTCCTCCAACGAACACACTAGAGCAGAACGATTGCGATTGTGATAGGAAGCCTTGGTGTTTAACTTACGTAGCTAGCTTTTGCATGTGCAGGCAGTAAATTCAGACCAAGGCGGCAGAGAGGTGGTAAGAGAAGGGGATCAAAGTCTCATGCTAGGTTCCAAGTAACGTCATGGCTGCACATCATACTGGAAGTTGGGATCTGTCAAAGGTGCAGACTGGCTCCCTTAGTCTCTTCCAAGCCCATACTCCACAGCACAAGGCGGGCCTGGCACTATGCAGAACAATTGAGATGAGCAATCAAGACTTCTTGCCCGCCAACGCCTCGAGATCCACAATTGCTTGACTATCGAAGCATTTCCTCGGGTGCTTGGAGTTGTGTAAACTGGGCGTCGTTACTCGCTCAGCATGGGAGGACAAGAAGACAAGCCTTTCCAACGGCCACATCAGCGTCGGACATCATGCCTCTTGAGCGCTGGCTTCAACTTTGTTTCACAGGCTTCTGTCCTTCTCTGAGGGTTGCAGACAGAGGATCAGATGAAGCCGCAAAGAGGCAGAATCACGATGCACATCTGGTTCGGGAGAGGGGTTCGTGGAGGCATGGGCAGCAGAAACAAGTCCCTGATTGGCGGCATGTCAGGCCACGACGGGACATGGGCTGGAGAGAGTCAAGGGGACTCAGCAGCACTCGTGGCCCAAAATAAGCATAAGAGCACGCCGTCACAGAGTCTCTTGGCCCTGAGCCGCCCTTGGACTCCCCTGCACTGCCCTTGCTCCGAGGCGAAGCGATGCTGTGTCGGACCCCGGCGCTGAGACGTGAAGCTCAGCATGGGCGAGAGCTGAAACGGCCGGCTGCGTACTGCCAAGTCTCGGGAGCTTCAGCACGCAAGGCTGGCCAATAGGCGCGCGGATGTGAGCCAGGCCCGCCCCTCGTCCACCGTCCCTCTCATTATCGCGCGCCCGCCAACTGCCACCATATCCTCGTCGTGTTCGCTCTCGAAACCCGCATATCCCTATTCGCCCTCAGGATGGTGGGTCGAGCGGTTGAATCTTTCTCGTGAGGGCAACGGCCACGGCCACGGCACCTGTATCGATACCACTCGCCGTGCCAGTCTCGAGGAGTGCACGTCAGCCGCCGGTCGTAGCATCACCGCGGGGCTGTCTCCTACAGTCAGCGTCGAAGGCCGCGGATTGCAGAGCCAGATGCGCCCATTCACAAGTGTCTGAATACAATACATGCGATCCTTACTCCGTAAGCTCAATACCAAGCTTCTCGCGTCCCCACAGCAGTGGAACAGGCATCTGTGCGTCAACCGGTTCTGGCATCTGTGGCCACCGCCCGTAATGCTGCATGCTCTTTTCAGCCTCCTCCTCGGCAGCCCCCCCCTGCTCCCTGCTCGCTCACCTCTCTCGCTCGCATCTCGAAATCTCGATGCCTTCCCAAACACCGCCTAGTCTTACCCAGCGTCAACCTCCCACACTACTGCTACCAAGCCAGTCCCCATCGGGCCCGGCTCTTCTTGTTTCGAGGTTCCTCGCCATACCATGCTCTCAGGCCACACGCTGCACGCTCGTCACGCTCGTCGGAAGAGGCGTCCTCTTCGGTACCTGACTCCACGGTAAGGGACCCATGAGACTGGAATTGTCCTACCTCGACATGCTCAGACATGCTATTACGAATGTGGCCATACAACCATGCCATTGCGGATTCTCGCTGCGCTCTTCCAAACTCTCGCATAAACTGGACCACTCTTCCGTCAAAGTCTTGGCTTCAGATGTTTGGTCAACGGTAGGAGTTCCTCCATTCTGATACTCGAGCCCGCCTGCTATCTACGCAACGCCGTCCGGTTCTTACTTGCTCTTGTCCTCTCTTCTTTTCCGTTCCTTCTGCACGTCACCTCTCAGTACCTCCTCTCCTCCCGTACTGTGTTAATCGCTGAATTGAGAGCAGCCACCGGTGCAGGCATTGTGTACAGGTACGTTGATTCTGTTGGTGGTAGCATCGTGGTCGTCGCTCAGGCAATGCGTCGAGAAATCAGCCCATTTCTATTTTATCCTGCTTGATCGTCACCGGCCCTGCACGAAGAAGCCCCTGATCTGGGCTAGTACTTGAACCTGCCTACCCCAAATTCCCCGGCGACTACAGCTGGCTGACATTCCCCCGTGATAGGCTTCGTCCATTCTTTGACAGACCTCACACTCTCTTCCTTTCGAATCTTTCAGCGTCTGTTTAGTTCAGCAGGCTCTGACTGAAAGCGCGGTTTAATACCACTATAATCGATACCCCGCGACCACGGCGACCTAATAAGATTCAGGAAGAGAAGGATACTAGATCAGAGGCACTGCCGACTTGAAGTTGGGCAACTACAGCAAGATGGAGAAAGGCAACCGAAGCAGTACGGCTTCGACAAAGGTCTCGGAAAGATCAAGATGGCCGCCGTTGACAAGAATGTTGATGTCGGGAGAGATGAGTGGTGAACGACCAAGGGAATTGAATACCCGTGAGCGATTCGACCGATGGATGGTTAACGAAGGTTATCGAAGATTGTATGTTCTGTGAGTACGCAATGGTTGGACATGGCTAACAAAAGGTAGCTTCGTCTTCATCTTCGCAGCAATCCACGCCATGGTCTTCACTTTCGGTTTCATGAATTATCAGATCAAGGACAATTTGACTATTGCGCGTACGACCTTTGGATTGACATACCCTATTGCTAGAGCCGCGGCTTTGGTCCTCCATTTCGACGTTGCTATGATTCTGTTCCCTGTCTGCAGAACCCTTATCTCTCTGGGACGTCAGACTCCATTGAACGGCATTATACAGTTCGACAAGAACATTACGTTCCACATGACCACCGCCTGGTCCATTGTCTTCTTCTCCTGGCTCCACACCATTGCCCATTGGAATAACTTGGCTCAGATCTCCGCAAAGAACGATCTTGGTATTGGTGGATTTTTGCTTGCCAACTTTGCAAGTGGCCCTGGATGGTCTGGATATGTCATGTTGGTTGCGCTTATGTGCATGGCGCTCACCTCGTACGAGAAGATGCGCCGTTCCAACTTCGAGCGTTTCTGGTATACTCACCACTTCTTCGTCATCTTCTTTCTCTTCTGGTCAATCCACGGAGCCTTCTGTATGATTCAGCCTGATTTCGCACCTTTCTGTGTTACTGTCGGTTCTACCGCTATCGGTGTCTTCTGGCAATACTGGACGTATGGAGGTTACATTTACCTGATGGAGAGAGTTGCCCGAGAGATCCGTGGCAAGCACAAGACCTACATTTCCAAGGTTATTCAACATCCTTCCATGGTTTGCGAGATTCAAGTCAAGAAGGAGCACACCAAGACCAGAGCCGGTCAATACATCTTCTTCTGCTGCCCCGCCGTGTCTGTTTGGCAATACCACCCCTTCACTCTTACATCAGCCCCCGAGGAAGACTATATCTCTATTCACATCAGAATGGTAGGAGATTTCACCAAGGCTGTTGGACGAACTCTCGGATGTGAGATTGATCGACCAAAAGACAAGGGATCCTCCCAAGTCGTCAGCGTCAACAAGAACGGACCTGGATCCGACGGTGTCGACCCAGCCATCCGACGTGTGCTTCCCCGTGTCTATATCGATGGTCCTTTCGGTTCTGCATCTGAAGATGTCTTCAAGTTCGAGATTGCCATGCTTTGCGGAGCCGGTATCGGTGTTACTCCTTTCGCATCCATCTTGAAGTCCATCTGGTACCGCATGAACTACCCACAGAAGAAGACGCGTCTTACAAAGGTTTACTTCTTCTGGATTTGCCGTGACTTCGGCTCCTTCGAGTGGTTCCGTTCCCTCCTTCTCGCCATCGAAGCCCAAGATATGGACAACCACATTGAAATCCACACTTACCTCACCGCTAAGATCAAGGTCGATGACGCTACCAACATCATGATCAACGATGCCAATGCCGACCGTGATGCCATCACTGGTCTCCGAGCACCAACCAACTTCGGTAGACCTAACTGGGACATGATCTTCAAGTCCGTTAGAAAGATTCATGCTCCTGCTGAGGCTGGTGTGTTCTTCTGTGGTCCCAAGGTTTTGGGTAGTGTGCTTCACATCAAGTGTAATATGTACAGTGAACCCGGTATGTCTCCCGCTCCCTGTCCACCTCGCACCAATACTAATTCCTCGCAGGCTTCAGTTTCAACTGGGGTAAGGAGAATTTCTAGACTGTTTCTTTTGCTTTGGTCATTTATGGGAAGGGTATCGGTGAACTGAGCTGGTGGAAAAAGTGTATTGATGTGGTTTATATATATGGGGACCAGCTTGAAGGCGAGAGAGAAGAGTTATGGCTCATGGGGGAGGGGATCTTATGACGATGGAAATGAAAGTTGCGACATAGATTGGGACCTTGGAACAAGCAGGGGACTCCTTTTGTTCTGTTTTGGCACATAAGCGCCAGGCGCGTTGTTCACTCTTACACACCCTACTATTTCCTTTCATTTTTTTTACTTTTCTTGTTTTAATTCTACCAATCCTATTTTCAAGAGAGTAAAAACCAATGTGTTGCAAATGTCAAGATGTATCTGTAGATAATCGGAAATTCAAAGAATAAAACAAGGATAGTAGGTGCCCGTCCTAAGACACCAGAGTGCTGGCTGTCCTATGGAGCTTACCTGTCATTCACTTCTTGTTACCCTGGGTTCCATCTCGCGACAGATGCTTTACAGGAGGGAGTAGGTCACTCTGTTCGAGCGCACCAACCATCTTCTCTTCATCCACCGCCATCAGCCCCCAATCGCAGACGCACGCCCAAGCATCATCGCGTTCGCATGCCCACGGCTTGCTCTCACGGTCATCACAGCCTTCAGATATTTTTAGTCGGTCGTTTGCTATGAGCGTCCCTCCCGCGAAGCGAGCAGCCCCCTTTTCCTCGCCACTTGCTGGCTGCGGTCTGGCCCTGTAGCTTGGGTGCTGGTGCTGTTGGCTTCGCCTTGCGCTTCGGACGGTGTGCTGTTTCAGGGCGTGTTTTGCTTTTGCCGTGCTGGTATGGGAGGGTAGGACCGTGGCGAGCGAGGGCGAGGGGCGAGATCGCGGTGGGTGATAAGATAGGGGAGATGGGAGGGAGAGAGGGGGAGGGGAGTGGTGATTGGTTGGTGGGTTGGTGTGTGGGCGGCTTTTGTGTGGTAGACACGGGGAGGGTTGTCAAAGGACTTGGTTTGTGATTATTGTGCGTATGTTATTCGCCTGAGTTCCTATTCACATCAGCCCTTGCTCTCACATCCATGTTTCTGAATGCGTAGCTTGGAATGAATGAATGGTTCGTGGATTGGGCGGGTTGTGAGAGGATGTACATCCTTCGGTTGGGTTTGAGATCGGGTATATAGGTAGCTTGGAGATCATATGGAGCGGTGATTCGCCGGGTGGAGCAATTGGCACTCTGGCTATATCGAAAGTCAAATATTCTGAGGGAAGGTGTCATGAGCGGGCTGTTTGATTGCTTCAAACCAGCATCCCTCTTTCTATTTAGCTGATGCAAAGGTGAGGGCAAGCTTCTGTGAGTGACGACGCGCTGGAGTTCGTTACAGAACCGCGACTGATGGATATGTCACCGCCAATGCCAAAAGCTTCTAAACCAAGGGCCTCTTTTCAAATATTGCAGTACGTATTTTTGAGCCGACATGGCGGAATAAGTTTGCCTCTGCTATTAATCGATGCCCTGCAGGTCATAAGGAACATCAAGGTTCTTGTCAGCCATGCACGTGTTCGCAGGAGATATCGTTGGCTCCGCAACATGATGCCAGTAGGCTTCAGCTGACAACATGTCTTGTCTCAAATCACCGGAGGCTTCTACAGAGCCGAACATCTCGCCTTGTCTTGCAAAAACGCCTTGAAAGTAAGCCAAGCCACCATGGGTTCTGCCTCCCGCGAAATTGGCAATGGAATGGTTGTCGGGGTTTCTCAGCCACACGGAAACATTCTCATCATCGCACAACCTCAGACAAACTCTTCGCACTGCCTCCACTCGCTCGGGAGGGAGTAACCACACCTCATATATATTCTCACTCTCAATTTCGATACCTTTACTCTTCTTGGGCCAGGCACCCTGTAGACACGAGTCTTCTGAGGCGCAGCAGAAAATGAAATCTTCGTCGGGTATGCCGATTGGAAAGTCTAGGTAATAGCCTTCTTCCATTCCCATCTACCGGATATCTCTGGCGGGAAAAAAGCGGAGGGTCCATGAGTGTGCTGCCCCAGGATCTACCAAAACCATTGGTAATGCCCAGGAACTCTTTGAAGTCTGCTGGAAGCTCAATCTTGAGTCTCTGTTCAAGCTTGAGACTTTCCTGAGCCGACGCAGGTTGGCGGTGCAGAGGCTCCAAGGCTTCCCCCATCTCCGCCAGAGAAATGCACTGGCCTCTTCACTGTCCCGTGTGCTATATGAGATGGTTCTCAACAGTTTATTGGTAGGCTTCTCCTTGGCTCTACTAGGTGCAGACTCGAAGTGCTGCTTGAAAGCTGCTTCCACTTCTTTCCCGAGACTGAGCAGCTCTGTGCTCTCGGCTTCTTGCATCCCTACTGTCCTACCTTCGCAAGCGCTCCTTCTCCAAGAACTTTCCATGCCCGTGCTCAATGCGAGAGGGATATGATTTGGCCGTCTTTGTGTAAATCCCCACCGATATTGGTAAGGGCGTCTGTCCAGAATCGGTATGTTCTAAACGTTTGGCTGTTCTTCCTTTCTTCCGAGTGTGCACATCTTGCTGGTCATCTTCTTCTTTCTCATCCAATGATTAACGTTGGTCAAGAGCTTTTGTTAACGCCTTTGATCTCTCGATTGAGGAGGAGCCTCTATTCTCATCTTTGGTTCCGTTCCTCATGGCATCGATACATTCAAGGAGAATTACAAGGTATAACTTTGCAAGATCCACAATCAGTTCTTTCATTTTCTCACGTTCTACTTGGGGCTATTCACTCGGCTCAGACCAAGCGAGCCATAGAAGCTTGACAGAGTGTGAGCAGGCGGAAGAGACAGCGTAGCTGTCATAGATGAGAGAGACTAGCCGCCTTCAGATTTTGAGGTAGCGCAGGACTGCAAAACTCACAGCCAGGTCTCTAATTTGATATTCGAGTCTAGATAGGGACCTTTCTTCGCGAACATGATCCCCAGAGAAATCCAAGAGGTTAGTGAACATAGTGACTTCGGGAGAGACGTGGCTAAGCGACCTTCGAAGTTTTTCATACTTGATTCCTATCTTGTGAAACTCTTGCTGTTGGCTTTACTTGCCGTTTTATATTTTGTGACAAGATATTTCTAGCTCTTGAAATAGTGGAAATGCCCTGCAGCTACAAGATGCTTTCTTCATAACGTCGAATGCTAGGTAGGCAGCAGGTACCACCACGTGACCTGAATACTGTGCCCCTTTCCATCGCCGCCATATGACTGCTGGAGAGATGGTTTACTTCGCAGTGTGCTTCTACATCTACAGAGTCGAAGCTCTTGACTTTTAGAAATTATGAAACAATGAATGTTGTTGGCAGAGGTTTAAAAGGCCAGATTCGGAACTGTACAAGCTTGGATTCCCATTTCTGTCTTGGTTATAGTTGAGAATTCATATATAGCTAGATCGAATGGAGAATGTGTGTGGAAGACGTTACAGTAAGGGTAGAAGATACTGCAGAAGAAGAAGAGAAGTAGAGTAAGAATGCGTTTGAACTTGAAAGCTGAGCCAGCGGAGAAATTTGGGACTATAACTTTGCACAGGGTAAGCCCTACTTTTTGAACATCCAGAAGTGATTATTTATAGCAGCGATTATTGTATCAAGCCAAGTCTTACTTGCTTTTCAAGCCAGAAACGACCTTATGCAGGAGTCCACAAACTCGCACTTCATTGTGCACCTAATTAACTCTTACTATCCTGGTTCCGATGAGTCCGGTTCTGATATCGAAAAGGACCCATTCATCAATCCCATACCCGAGAGAAGTCTTCCAGAAACCCTACGAATGTCTGCACCTAGTGAATCTGCACCTTAGTTAGCGATGTGACTAGAGTGACTCAGGCTTCTCCCAAAAACTAGTAAGACATACTTACTGCTAGTAGGCTTCTTCCGCGCCTGATCTCAAGACTTGTAGCGCCTAGCTCAGTTACTAACAGCACCATAATATGTAGTTCCGTCGCTAAGTATTAAGACAACCTACTGTAATTCAGATGCCAACCGATCTTTATAGCTTGATATATTTAGTTCCTCTCACTAGGTAATCCTGTATGGAATAGCTGTATTCGATTGGATGAAACAATTTCAATCGATCCGGAAAATGAAGGAGAAAAAAAGAGCTTCCCTCAAGTGCTTCGCTGGCGTCTGTCGGGCCGTTCCTCTAGCTACTAGTCCCATAGTCGTTGCAAACTATCAGGCACTGCTAAGTCTATCATGAACTGGACCGTTTCGGTGAAGGTAAACGCTTGCCAGCCGAGATGAGAATCTTGAAGTAAATAGCTTTGACCATCTGCAGCGCAGCTCTCCTATCCCAAAACACTCCACATCATTCAATCACGCCGAGCCTCTCACCAGTTCTTAACAAAGCAAAAGGATCTGCTTTCTTATTATTCTTACAACAATGTCCAAGAAACATCTTATATATGGCTCAAGCGCCTTCTGTAGCTCCAGCACCGATCTCACATCCTGTTCAACCTCGACACCCAGCTCCGCCAGCTCCAGCTCCAGTTCTAGCTCTAGCTCCAGCTTTGCTTCTGACCAGCTCCACAGAGCGGGCCCTGAAAATCACTCAGCTACGCGGACCGAAAATATGGATTCACACCCAGACACATGCCCCGTTCGCGTTCCTAACTCCGAATCAGCAGCGTCAAGCCTTAGCATCACTTCATATTCGAGTTCTCTTCCTATTCACGATGCTGCTACTGGGCCTTATATCACAACCAAAAAAAGCCATGAGTCAGACTGGCATATCACGGAGTCGAAATATCCCTCGCTTGTCAAGATGTATGGGCAGAA
Organism: Coleophoma cylindrospora; assembly: GCA_003369665.1. Classification (NCBI taxonomy): domain Eukaryota; kingdom Fungi; phylum Ascomycota; class Leotiomycetes; order Helotiales; family Dermateaceae; genus Coleophoma; species Coleophoma cylindrospora. Next base: position 1,718,202 of record PDLM01000010.1, read on the forward strand.
ATCGAGGCTTGAAACTATTGCAGAAGAGACCGACGAGGAGACGGATATTTTCGAGAGGCGTAGCAGGACATCTGACTCAGATCTAGATTTGGATTCGGATTCGGATCCAGATTCAGATTCGGAGTATGTTCCTGATCCAGATGACAAATACGAAATTGCCGCGGTCGCAGATCTACCACAGTGGGATCCTCGGCTCGTGGAGCCAAGCACAGCAATTGGCAACTCACATCACCAAGAACGTTTTGTAGGCCGCCATCCAATTCACATCGACGAGGCCCGGTTCGCTGCGATTGATGCTATTTTTGATAGCAATCCTGCGTATTTGGAAAACGTGGCACGGAACTTTACACATATTGTTGGGGTAATTAGCCAGGAAGAGAAAGAAAGACATACTAGGATGAAGAGTTGGGATGTTGAGACTGCGTTATTGAAGGGGATAGGAAGGGCAAGATATGAACAACTGGAGAGAGACTACGAGAAGCGGGAGAAGTTTCGTAATTCTTGCAAACTGTGGGATATGGATTGTGATTAAAGACTAAGGTTGGGTGTATCTTGGCGTCTGGCCAAGTCTATCATGTATCATATACTTCCGTTTCACAATTCCTTATCCAACCTTTGTAACCGGTTGTGTGGTTCGAATGAAACCGATCTTTCTTCTAGATCAAAAATTATTACTGTCGGCCTCAAGTCGATCCTCGCATACTTCCTCATCCTCTTGGGGGGGAATTTCAAGCAGATCTTGAGTTTTTGGGCCTGAATATGTACTACAGCAAATTATCAGCACAAACGGTGTTGGATTAGAAAGCTGAGACAACACTTACTTTCTCGCACCAGCCCACCACCAGCCAAAACTAAAGACTGCAATTGCTGCTCCGACCACGACAGCATAGTTCATATTCAAGACCGTGATTGGTCTCTCCGTCGGCAAAAGGAGTACGACACTAATGAAAAATACCCAAACAATAGTTATCCAATTCAGTGGTTTTTGCCATTTTCCTAATGTGTATGGGCCAGGTACAAACTTGATACGCGATGAATATATGTTTCGTGCCAATATCACAGTGGCATAGCTGATATCAAGTGCTGGTGCCGTGATGTTGAAGATGGCCGTTATAGTCTGTGTGCTACCTATACCGATAGTATTCAGAAGACAACTGAAGACAACTACTAGCCATACGGAATGTAGCGGGGTACTGGTAACTGAGTTTACCTTAGACCAGAATCTATCCGCTATTAGTATGTTACTTTACTCCAAATGTGTAGCAGACTGGCTTAGTATTCTTCCAAAAACCTAGATAAAGAGCAATATGAACTTACTTGGAGAAAGGTAGTGCACCGTCACGAGCAAAAGCATAAGCCATTCTTGTATCAGCCAGCATAGCGGAGCATCCCGTAAAGCATTGTACTAAAACAACAAAGAACCACATCACAGTTCCGCCAGAAGTGCCAGCAGCATTCAGAAATATTTGCGCTGCTGGTAATCCTGTTGGCGAATTCACAATGGCGTCAAGGTCGGTGGTACAGAAGCAAAATGTAACTGTCAACATCCAGCCAATGGCCCCAGATATTGTGACCGCATGCCTGATGGCCATGGGCCCTTGAATCGCGGCATCATGGGTTTCTTCCGCCATATGAGTTGTACCATCATAATCCGTCATAGTCCATGCAACGGCGAGGAAACTGAGGAGAAAAGAGAATCCCGTGCCCCAACCGGAACCATCAATAAAATGGCCAAATACCCAAGAAGCAGGTTGCTTGTTGGGGGTCAATACGAGTAAGGCTATACAAATTGATATCGAGGCCACGATATTGATTGGCGCGAACCAAAGAACCAGTTTGTGCAGAGTCGAGGTTGTAAGAGAGCAAATAATCCCGAAGATGACAAGAATTACCATTGATAACAAGACGGTCTGGAGAGCAGTCCTAGGCAGGTTTCAGTGTCTATCCGCGAGATTTGCCATTCGACTTACGGCGAAAACGCGTAAGACGTTCCATCAAATGCTGAATTCATACTGATGGCCGCGAGAATCATTTGAGATACAGTGTAGGTAACACTGGCAACGCCTGCCGTCTGGCCCAGTAGGTTGGCCCATCCAATCACAAACGACCACAGCGCTGCATGCTCAGGCGGAACAACGTTCTTTGTGACAAAATACATTCCGCCCGCAGTCTATGTTAATTAGCAAGGCACCATCACGAAGCACAGCAGTGGCTTACTGGATATGCAGACACCAACTCGGAAACTTTGCGCCTTAGTAAGTAAAAGACACTCCAACTTCCCAATAAGAACCTTACCTGAGCTCGAAACTATCTGTGCCATGACTGAGCCCACGAACCAGGCCCAGATACAGCTGGCAGGTCCGCCATAGCCCAGAGGGATTCCAAATGTCGCGGGTACAGAACCTAAGACTCCAAGCACCGACACCGCATAGGATAGAGTTGAATATTTGTTAAAGTGCCGTCGGAAATTCTGTTGTGATATCAGATGACAATCTCACCGCTTTTGTAAGGTACCACCAACCTGAGTATATCCAATCTGTGCTAGCAAGCGCTCATCATCATCATGGAGGGTTGCCATTTGACTGTTGCCAAGGATGAATGGTGTATCGTCGGTTTAGAAGCCGTTGCTGTCACCCGCTTCTTTTCACATATAAATAAATTTGATCTTAGAGCGGGTTCGGGAATATCAATGCCAGGTTCAAACGGAGACAATACCGGTCAATACCGGTCTATGCAAGGAACAAGGCTGCAATAGCGGGTTGGCACCACCAGACTGGCTCCTCTATGGAAGGGGATCTTCCAGGACGATAGGGCCTCAGCGGAAGGTGATTCTGCGCAATAGTGTAGATGCACTTTTGGTGGTGATATGGCAGCTTGGGGGTCGTCGACCATAGAGCGAAAGAAGGGGTGGGGCCAACCAAGCGATTTTCTGCGGTCCGTTCCTCCCTTCGTTCCCCAATCTTAATTGTTCGTTTCGCCATATTGACGTCGAATTGAACTCCACCAACCCCGAATCTCGGCGTCGTGATCGCTGATCTGTGCTTCCGGCGACATATTTGCGCTCATATTCAACTGGCAACCCCGGGTTATGTTCGTAGCAATGTCGTTTGTGTTTTTGGATCTCGTTGTAGCATGTCTCGCGGCGCACATTACCACAGCAACGGTCGACGAAGCTCTTCATTTCTCATAAGATCCCGGCCAACCTTGGATGACTCTCCAGAGACTCTGGTAAAGCTACATCGGAGAGTTCAGCCCACTGCAGATGTTGTCTCAGAGCATAAGTCTATCTGATATGAAGGATGATGGCCGGAATTGCCTTCAAGTCACTCTATTCGGGACGCTCTCTATCGTTGCGGACATATTCTGGTCCCTATAAGGTTTTTGAGGCAGGGAGTAATGTGGTGTTCCTCCGCCCGGCAAGTGCAACCGGGCGTGGTTGGGGCAGAGTTGGACAGTGTTGAGTGGCTTGGGATTGGGGCTGGAGTATGCTAGCTAGATTCCTTAAACCCCTTCTCGCTACCGTTCGCAACGGCCGTCTTGGCTGCTCACCGTCGTGTTGCCTGCGTTGCTTTTGAAATGGTTAAGGTTATAGGTTGCTGCGAATGACCGAAGCTTGTCTACTGTTTTTCACGTGGATTGACTTTTGAATGGTAGTTCTGAATTTTTCCTTCGTCTCATCGCACTCAGTCTTTGGTGCCAATCCGGCGATTCCTTCACCTGTGAACCCTCATACGAAGCTTCATATCTATGAACTCTCCCTGTTACTTGGGAAACAGCGAAAGCAGCATTGAGTGGCTGGCTGGGTAAAGGACTGCGTGTTTTCTACGAGCATAGCTGAATGGACCGAAGTGTATAAACTGTTATAAAGTGACCGCAAGTCCCGACACCTCTCAAGTAGCATCATCATCCTTCTACTCCTTACAAGATGTCCTTTGCAAACATTACAAACAATATTCGCAATGCTGCTCAAGCCTTGCTAAATGGCGAGGAACCAGATGACTCGTACCCAGGAGCAGCTTCGCGCAAGCTTCCTCAATGGAACCATGGCTTGTTTGCTCAGGACTTGGTGTTCAACAACATCTTTCCTCGCGATGTCCCCACCGATGGCAAGACCATGAAATCTCCAAGAGACAACCCTGGCACGATTCGATCTGGTACTCATCATGGAACTCGCATTGCGATGACCGAGATGCTGCAAAGAATTGAGCAGAGGTATATAATGAGTTAACCATTCCAGGAACTGATGTTAACTTACGTGACAGATTTCAGTCCTACTTTGATGTGGCAAACTTTGATGCCAACATCCCACAGGATCGAGACTTTGTTGCTCAAAGACTCCTTTACACATGGCAAGAGCCTGGGACCACCAGTCCCTCGTATCCACCATGCCTCGCCATGGTGCCACCTCAAGACAAAACTGGATTACTCCAAATATTCAATGCCATGCGTCTTCTGGATACCGGGATGACTCTGCAGCGAATCATTCCTCCGGTAATTGATGACTGGGTCTATGGTACACCGGAAGCTCGGACGATGGCCGGCTGCGAAAGAGCAAATGCTAAACTCCGCACCCAGGATAAGAACATTGGACAGGAGGCCAATATTGCCGATCGTGAAGACTGGTACACAGATGCCGCTTTTGCTCAACAATCATTTACCGGACCGAACCCTTCGTCAATCACAGCCGCGTCTGCTGACTGGGTCGAGAAGTTCATGAAGACCGCTGACGTCCAGGGTCTGAAGGAGATGCACAACCTTCTACAGAATGCTAGAAACACACTTTATATCCAAGACAACAGCTATTTTCGCGAGGCTGTTGGCGCCAATGACCAAGCAGAATTGAAGTCTGATGACGGAAGACGCTTCGGATGTGCTGCAGTAACATTGTTCCAGCTCAACCAAGACGGCCGTCTTCATCCATTGTCGATTGTTTTGGACTACAGGGGAAGCATGGAGAAGTCGGTTGTGATTTTCAATAAGCGTCTCTCCGCTTCCGATTCCTCCAGGATGGAGGGTGAAGACTGGCCATGGCGGTATGCGAAGATGTGCAGTCAGGTTTCAGACTGGACTCGCCATGAGATCGACAGCCATCTTACAGCATGCCACTTTGTCGAGGAGGCAACTATCGTTGCAGGATATCGTTCTTTCGATCAGAGCCACGTCATCTATAAACTTCTCGAGCCACATTGGTAAGTTTTGGACCGTGCTAGACTTTGCATCCAATCACTAAACTTTTCTAGGCTCAAGACACTCTCTTTAAACGCCTCTGCTCGCTCAGCATTGGTGCCCAACATTGTCACTAAAATTAACGGCTTTACCGAAGCCCAAACCTATGCCTTCATTCAAGACGCATACAACAAATTTGACTGGGAGTCTAAGTACATTCCCAATGATCTCAAGTCCCGTGGATTCGACATGGCTAAGCTGAACGACAACATGTTCCGCAACTACGCATATGCCAAGAATATGAGTCTAATGTGGCCAGCCCTTCACGAGTTTGTGAAGGCTGTGCTAGTCACTAATTACAAAACCGACATGGATGTCAAGAACGATAAATCAGTACAAACCTGGTGCACAGAGATGCGTAGTCCTGCGGGAGGCCGGATGGCTTCTTTCCCGGTCATTAAAACCATCGAAGCACTTACCAACGCAGTGGTAATGTGTATTCACATTGCCTCGCCGCAGCACAACGCGGTCAACTATCTTCAATGCTATTATATGTCCTTTGTCCCCAACAAGCCCGCCTCTCTGATGGCACCTCTCCCCCAAACCATTGAACAGCTACGAGCCTACAAAGAAAACGATATGATGGCCTCGCTCCCCATCAATAACTCTCAGGTCTGGCTCATGAGCTCGCAGCTTCCGTACCTACTCAGCTACCGTGTTGCAGAAGACCAGACCCTGCTTAATTATGCTGCTAGTCTTCAACAGTTGGCTAGCCAGAAGACCGGGAAGGAATGGCAGGCTGTGTCAGCTGCTGCCATGAACTTTCACGCCAAGCTCTTGGAGCTGCGTACCAAGTTTAGGAAGAACAGCGATGCGATGGATAAGGATATTGTTCCTTACCATGTTATGGATCCTACCGAAATGGCTGTCTCGGTCTTGATCTAGCCTACTCACTTTACAATTCCTTAAAAGTTGAACCCATTTCGACAATAGTCACCTCATTTGAGAGTATATCTCGCGCCTGGACGGCATCACGTATCCGTATAAACCCGGGTATTAGTTTCCTTTGTCAAGACATTAGTCTCCTTTGTCAACTTTTAGTCTCTTTTGTCATAACATTAGTCTACCTATAAATTCCCATAAAGGGATTTAAAATTAAAACCACTGGACCCAATAGAAGGTTAACATTATATCTCTTTCTCCGCAAGTGAAATCTGCACAAGTAAGGAACATCCAACAGGTTAAGAGCCGTACCTAAATGAATGCAGGCCGGCATAAGGCTTGGATCATTTATCTAGACAATATAACCAATCATCATCTTCCACGCCCAGTAACGCGCATTAAATACACATCAGATTTCTACACAAAAATAACACTTTCAGAAGATTCAGCCAATGAGGACGGTCCTCAATCTCCAGATCCTTTCCAACATCGTACCCTTTGGTGTAGGGTTAAGCCTCTCCTGCTCCTTCTCTTCCTCCTCAAGCCTATCAAAGTATACCGCCGGTTTGAAGTTCATATCCTTCGGCGCCACGATCTTGGTCTTGAACCACCACTAAAGTCCCAGTGTTAGCTTTGTTGATGCTTTTTGAACATTGCTAGAAATAGAGTTTCAATGGCACCTACCTTATACACGAAATAGTCAATAATGAACAACGGAACCGTGATATAAGTCGAGAAGAAGTTCGAGGCACTTGGCTTGCCAGAGAAGGGGAAAATGGCGAAATACAGCTGTGCGGCCAGGTAACAGAAGACGAGGAGGAGGCCCAGGTATTGTGGCCACGGTCCGAATCTCGCATAGAAAGTGAGTTTCTTGTAGTCAATCCCCTGCGCCTTCAAGCCTTGTCGGAAGCGAATATGCGAGAGGTAGATAAGTCCCCAGTTGCAGAAAGCTGCCACACCGACCTATCAGGAATCTTACGTTAGTGATTTTCCCGTGGGCAATTGGAGAAGACTTACCAAACTCGAAAACCAGGAGTACACCTGGCTAGCTGTGTTGTTCAGATTCAAGTATGTGAGACCGCCACCCAGAACACCGCTAGAGATCATGGCTATCCATGGTCGACCGGCGGCATCCTTCTGGCCGAAGAACGAGTGGATGATGCCGAGATCCGACATGTGGGTCATGGCTCGACTAGCGACGTAGTAAGACGTGATGGAACACGAGAAAACCGTGATGAAGACCAGTGCGTTCATGATATCGGCGAAGATGGGTGAGCCGCCGTCGCGAATTGCGATGATGAATGGACTTGCCAAGGTTCCCGAGCTATTGTTCATGTCCGCATTGTTGTATGGCACGCACATGCCCACGAGCCAAATGTTAACGACGAAAAACATGAACATTCTCCAGAAGAGCGGCATGATGGCCCCCTTCACCGTTTTGCGAGGCTCTTTCATCTCCCCGGCCGTGATCGCTACCCAGCCAGCTGTTTAACCTATTAGCATATATTTCCACAAGAGCTGCTCACGGATTGGCCTTACCAGATGTACAACTGAAAGCAGCTTGGAGCAAGGCCTTGCATACTCCCTTTATCCCATTGTTGAAAGCACCGGGGTTCTTCCAGTACCGGAAGACCAAAGCCCCATGGGTGGAAGGGAAGGCGCCACTGGCCATCAGAAACATGTAGCACATGGTACTTGTGATGGCGAAGACCTTGACAATACTCATGAAGATCTCGACTTTGCCGTAGAATCGGACGGGGAAGAAATTCGGGATGGCGGCGAGCAAGAGAAAGATGGTGATGTACCCGGCTGTTGAGAAACCTCTGGCCGCCTCCCAGTACTTGAGCACTGAGATACAGGCAATGGCCTCGGCGGGAATGATCATGACCCATGCTGTTGATCACCGAGTTAGCTAAGGTCCCTTTGAAGATATCCTGAGCAAGGAAACGCATGGACAGATCAGTGTAAGGGCATTCCTGCTTTAGTTCGAGGAAGACCACGGTAGCGAAAATGGATGGCGCGAATACTCACAGAACCAGTAATTCATTCCCATTGCGAAAGCAGCAGCCTGATCGATATATTCCGCTGTCTGCCGAATATAACCTCCATGGACGGGTTTATAGCAGGTCATCTCTCCGATCGCCAAAAACTCGATATAGAGTGAGAATCTATCCATCGAAGTCAGTAACGCTCGTCTGAATTGTGTGCAACCCGCCCGACTTACGCGACGAGAGTATAAGCAATGGCGGTTCCAGCTGGGCCAGCATCTTTCAATGCAGTCCCCGTTCCCACCCATAATCCGGTGCCAATGCCACCACCGAGGGAAAGCATAATGACCGCCCGTGGCGACAAGCTGCGACTCCATCCAGGCTCCTCGCCTGAGTCAGCTGTGCTTTCCACAACACCGCTCTCAACATCAGAGTTTCCAGAGTCGATACCGACGGAGACCGTCTTCTCATCCTTGGCTTCAGCCATGATTCCGCTGCGTACTAACTGTTCCTTTCGTGAACTGGATAGCGAGTGCAGCAAATAAACGATGAAGGACAGCAGTCAAGAGAAACAGGCAGAGGAAACGTTAAAATAATAAGTCCTCACTTATCTTGCTAGTTCGTATCCACCCCGAACGCGCGGGGAAAATAGTAAGATGGACATGGTATGGGTGCGATAGTCGCAGAATCCCTCCCACTCGTGGCTAAGATACGGAAGAATCCGCTGCTATCAGTGACCACCCTCTTGGGAGATGATAACCGCGCAAATAACCCAGTCAGTTGATGTGCTCGAAAGTGGGATTGTAAGAGTCTCAAGCGCCAAAGCGACCCATCTCTGGAGATATCTGAGTTTCTTATCTATCTTGGATTCTTGGGACCAGCCTGCATCGCATGCACTTCTGTCGCTGGACCGGTCGCCTAAATTTGATAATGGCATGGGTTCTCCGACGGGACGAGAGCGTTTGGCAGCTAAAGTAGCGAGGCTACGGCAGATACGCGGAGTGATCTGCAGCTGTACCGGGCAGAGAGGAGATGCATAGGGTGTTACAATGAGGCCGATGTTGGTTTCGCAGATTTCTTCTATTCCACTGCTCTGGACCTTCGGAAAGGGTATGCACCACGCAACCTCGGACGAAAGAAGTCTTACGCCGTCGCTGCGCAATCGTTATCGCCTGGGTGAGATGAAGTGTCCCCGCGAACAGTTTCTGTACCTGGAGATTCGCCAGGGACATTGTCACTGTCCCACCTTTGATAGCTGCACCGGCCCGGGTACCAAAAAATGGGACCAAGTAGAATTGACAGGGCTCCAAGATATAACGGCTTCGCCACTGTCACGCTATTATCTGACGCTATATCTGATTGATGTAACAAAACTAAAAGCGACAGCTCTAATCAAAGAGGTTTGGAGATTCATCTGGTTTGTTTGCATCAAGTGTCATCTTACTGCCAATGCAATTTGGCTTTAGCGACCACCGCAGTTGATACCAGCCCAGCTTGCAAGCTTCCGTGGAAGTCTGCGACTTAGATCACGTTGAAATTCTTTTGATGCCTTCTCAAATGCTTTCCGATTGTAGAAAATACATGAAATCTCTAGCAATGCCAACACCTCTGAGACGAGCACAAAAGTCTCTCGTAAAGAAAGCACGAAACCATGGAAATAAAACCACGGAACCACGGAGTGTATTCCAAGGATCATGTTATTTTAATCTTCGAAGCGTTTCACGAAGCTAACCATTCTGCCATGACAAAACAGGCAAGCTCTGGAGACCAAGTCCTGAATAAAACTCGGGCATATTCGGGGGGAGAACGAGAATGTATCGCGATACCAGAGTCTCGTGTATCATTGCACTCACGATGAAGCACATGTCTCCAATGCGCCCGGAAACGACAATGAGTAGTAGTGAATTCGATAACAGCAACAAGAACTTCTGTTTGCCAGCCAATAATAATGTGATTTCTTGCAAGTTTGTGCTTAAACTGGTGAAACATTTATTGAAGTTAAGTTACCCCTATACCCCTACTGCTTGAGCTATATACAGAATCGCCCTTTGCTGGAGTAGGGTCTCTTGAAAGCATTGTCCTCAGCAAGAGGAGATATGTGCCGTACCTGATGCTTTCGGAGAGGAGTAAATTCAGACCCTGAGAGGCGATATTGGGCACATGTGTCCCAGACATCGAAGAATACGCAACGACGCTGTGGCGTCACTACTCCCTCGGGAATCTAGGAAAGACACCCATATCATAACCATTACCCTTCTCCATTGCCCTCTTCCAAGCCGGCCTCTCATATACCATTGTCAGCCAAGCATTCAGAGCAGGGAAGTCCTTCTCATAGTCCACCCATTTCCGTGCCTTGGCCGTTGTAAGGGCAAACTCGGCCAAGAAATCCGGCCGACCAGGTCTATCACCCATGAACCATTTGCCACCACCTTCCTTGAGCTCACGCTCGAAGTGAGTCAAGGTGGCATGCAATCCTGGGATATCCATTATGTCTTTTGTTCCGTTCTTGATAATGCCGAAATCGAGCATCAGGACGCAGTAATTGGCGCGACTAAGCGACGTCGCGATCAACGAGCAGAGAATCTCGTCGCGGATCCAATCCGCGTGCCCGAGTTTCTTGCCGTCACTATCGAAAGTGCGCAAGAGATAAGTCACGATGGCGTGCGACTCGGGAATGTATCGATGTCCATCCTGGGCGCCGGCGACGAGAAGTGGTGACCTGCCGTACGGACCTGTCGCTTTTAGTGCCGCGGGTGCTTGGTACGGCGCGACAGGGTCCGAGGCTGGGTTGCGTTCATAAAGAACGAGATTGTATGGAATATCGAGCTCTTCCAAAAGCCACAGAATTCTTTGTGATTGGGAGTCCTAATCTGTTATTAGTACCGTGGTCATTAATCAGGTTACTTGGATGTACATTTAGATGGTGAAGCGTTGGCTTGTTATCTTGGGCGGCCATCGTGCTTTAGACTAGTAGGTATACAGTTCACCCAACCAACCCAGAATTGTGCTAGAGTAAATTATGTGCTACTGTAAATTCGATTGAGCTTGTCAAACTGGACGAGCAATTAAAAGTTTACACCACGACAATGTCCTTACTTATAATCTAAGCTACTGTTCAATGTGGATTGGTGATTAGCGGGAAAGGCCCATCTAATGATGGCAGCAGAAAACCACAATGAGTTACTACAGCCCAGTACTCTCAAGTCGCTTATTCATTGATGTGGCTAACTCCCCGATCTCCGATACAAAGCTTCCCGATCTCCGAATTTCTTACTAATCGGAGGCATATGAGAGTATATCCAAAAATGTCGATTTGGATAATTACATCTTATCTTATTTTTAATATCTATCCGTACAAGAGTCAAACTACTCTGCAATAATATTATAACATAGACTGCTTACCTTAATGAGTTGAAGGCCCTAGCACGGGCCAGCAACCATCAATTCGACTGAACGTAAACACATTCTGACAAACTAACTGTATTACATCCATTTCATGCTTTTTGCAACAATAACAGGAATGATCGGGAAGAAAGGAGCACCCGAAAAAGCAGAACAGATAATTCGTAAACCTATTCGATTCTAAGAAAGCGCAGCGCATTTAGCAGGGCTAGTAGTTTGACGAAGATATATGCGGGGCTTTAGAGTAATCAGTATAGCTAACACTAAAACATCTCCCTTGAATAGATATAATACTAACAATATCTAAGATATCTATCAAAACAACACCTAACAGTAGATTATAGTAATAAATAGTACGATAGTGCTGAAATAAATAGGTCATGTGACCACGCGACAGGCAAACCTACATGTCAATAGACCTCGAGGTTATCGTCATATCAGTATTCGTTCTAGACCTACCAGCCGCGTCTCTTTCAGGCAGCCTCGGAGGCAGAGTTGAGCAATGCAAATATTGCTTTTTCTCGGGACTAATGCTAATGACGTAGTTTGTATGCTAACATTTCTAGCCAGAGACGCTACTGGACGGCATATGTACAACAGGAAGACTTTGAATTGCACTCCATTGCAAATGTGATTTCGTGAAGCAAAAGAAAAAGTTTGTATCCGCGGAGTTTTCGACAATTTTTGCAGACATTGCTGATCAATAAACACCGGATATGGCACACGAACTTACAAGTGTGTCTTCATTCGAGACACCGGCCCAGTATTCTAAGCTGTGTGAGCATTGCTATGGCATTTTCTCGTCCTTACAAGGCTTGCATCAATTAGCAATGAAGAATTGTTACGTATGGTACGCAGGCAATGATGTTGAAGGAACGTCCAACAGCGATGACGGTTGTGAGTTTTGCTCGAGTTTGAAAGCGTTTGGAATAACTCGTGATGGCCCACGTCCTCTTCAATTTCATGCATGGAACTACGATGAGTTCGGTGACACGGATTATTCAAAACAGTTGGATGAAAACAATGAGATGAGAGATACAGTGGATGCTGGTGAGGCGGCTAGAAACCAGACCTCTGGCAATATCGCTACTCATCACTCGGAACCCGGCGAGCAGGCATGGAAGACTGCAAGTCAAGTCAATCCTTCAGACCATCTTTTTCAGGTTAACAAGCTCGATAGTATAGCATGCAGGGGTAACGGATTCAAGTGGAAGGTGTTTACAGAAGCAGGTGACTTACCCATAGATTTGGTGACAGAAGAAGGATCATTGCTAACAGTCGTGGATAAAGACGACCCGGCCGCAGAGTTCGTAAAAGGGCAACCTATTGCCGTTGGTATCGCCTCTGAAAGAGTTTCTGACCATGCAAGACGATGGCTACACGAGTGTGAAGACGAGCATGATGAGTGTCCTACGTCGATTTCTCCAAGACTTCCAACACGAGTCATTCATGTTGGCGACATGAACAATGATCCTCGGCTTTACATCACTCAACCGGCGGAAAAGGCAAAATATGTCGCACTAAGCTACTGTTGGGGTGGTGACCAAGAGTTCAAAACGACTAAAGCTACACTTGCAGCGAACAAGGAACAGATGCCTTTCAAGCTTTCAATCGAGTTGACCCAACTAGTTTCCGATCATTGGAATTCGACAAAAGTGTCTTGATTGTGCAGACTTCGACTACTGCGATTCCTGCATCATCAGTGCTGAGTCTACTCATCCACTGCACAGATTCGACCCAATCCAGATCATGCCCACCGAGTTTTCTTCGACAGAAGATGATGATCTAAGACGTACAACTACTAATCTGATATAAGACCAGCTTGATATTTTATGAGATGTTTGCCCTGTCCTAATTTAAGTGGTCAATCAACCTGTAACTGGTTCTGATATGAGCGACCCATGCTGCGGAATAAACATTCCCTCAGAGACGATCATCTAAATATCGCTTTTTCTCTAGATTTCTCTAGTGGCCTTGGGAATAAATCTGATATCTCTAGCTCACCCTCTTTACGTGTAGTGAAAATTAGTATCGTCTCCAAGAGCAAATCCGTTAATTCTATGTACAGGCTAAGCTACTAGAGGACAGAGAACATCTATTTCTGAATAACCATTTTCTACTTTCTGTCATTGTTTATAGTGTGGCAGAGCAGTGAAGGAAAGCTAGGTGGTAAGAAAGTAGTAGTTCATTTCCATTGCGAAGACAGTCACGAAATCATGCTCATTTAAATTGGTCTGTCCTATTCGCTAACAAAAGGACAATATAATTTTGACTTATTCTTCACGCAAAATTGAGTCCCATATCTGGCGAAGCTCCGATCAAACCAGAGAAGCCAAGCTGGTCCTGTACAAATCTTTGCTAATGATCTCTTCCTTGGCAGCGACCAAGTCTGTTACATCCCAATTAACCCATGCAAACCGACCAGCAAGAAACTTCGCTTCGTCACTACATGCCCAAGCGGTAAAATCTCCCGCAAGGACGGAGTCGGTTGCTGGAAAGACGCCATCTAGTCCCGACTTGATACTCATGGCTGTCATGACCGCGCCTGGGTGAAGAGATATGAATCGAGCCGTAGTTTCTGGGATGTCGACGGCTATTAGTTCAGACCACCGAGCGAGGGCTGCTTTACTGGCGCCATAAGATGAGAGATTAGGGACACGGACGGAGTATGCACCGATTGTGTTGAGCGTTATTATGACAGCTGGCGTGTTGGCCGTGGACGCTTCACGGTGGCGAAGAAAGGATTGGGTGATCAAGGCAGTGCCATAAACATTGATGGTAAATGCCTCCCAGTAATCCTCAAGATCGGCTTGAATGAAGTTTGCAGGTGTTGCCATGTAGCCAGCGTTGTTGATAAGAAAGTCAGGGGAGGTTGTGAGAGAGGCGAACAGATTCTCAACATCACTCTTTGAGGTGATGTCAACTCCGTGGAAGCTGACTTTGAGGTCCTTGAAAGAACATAACTCATTGGCGGTGACCTCGAGCTTGGCTATTTTACGACCAACGAGGATGATCTGAGAAACTCCAGCTGCAGCAAACGACTTGGCGATGGCAGCTCCAATTCCGTATCCACCGCCTGTGATTAAAACAGACTTGCCAGCAAACTCATTCCTTAACAGGGCCGGGTCGACACCAGAGTAGGAAACAAAATGCTGTTGAATGGCCATTTTGAGATACTGAGTGAGGTGATTAGAGGTTCGCTAGAGAGATATCTTTCTGAGGTCCAGTATTGATACCGAAGATGGTATTCGAATAATAGGAACAGATAGAGAATAGGCCAGCGATACGTCGGCCCACCGCGTATTATATTTTAAAAGCAAGGCAGCTATTAATTATAAATCAAACTCAATTATTACAGAGCGACGAGATACTGGGTGGGTCTCTGAGCTTCACGCACGGCATGATATATAAACACGCCGAACGCTGACAAACTCGATCGGGAAATGAAAATGAATTTTATGATTATCTTTGATGACGACATAGACCTCACCGAAAGCTATTTATCACTTTGGGGTATTAAGAAACGACATTTTGAACGGGAGCAACTCCTTTGGAAAAAGTAAAAGTCGTGGATGGTGAAATCATAAAGTTATGGGCGCGGCGGTTCATCTTCCTCAAGTGAAGCAACATTGGCACAGTCCCAAAGCCAACCCGAACCCAAAACTTTCCAAGCCTCATTCCTAGTGAAATATATTTCTGCATACATCGATAGAATTCTCGCAGTATTTGATAAATTTCGGCACCATGAGATATCGGGCCAGATTTTGCTCTCGAGATTAAAGCTTTTGATGTTGAGGAAACAGAGGTCGTCGTCTCTGTTACCGTATAAGTCGTTCTAGGATCCACTTCCCCGCGTGATTGCTATACTGATCGTCCCAGCGAAGGCTTCTAATGGTCACATGGGATAAGACTGAGACGGGCTGCTGAGAACCTGACAAAAGAGATACAGACGCTTCAACGACTCGGCAAAAAGGGCTTTGACCAATCATTGCACTTGTTATACAATCGTTTTCTGTTTCTAAGGTTTGGCTTACCTAAATTGCTACTAGAATATATCGAATCAGGGTTAGGCCAGCTGATTATCAACCAGTTCTGTCCACCACAATACCGCAACTGCTACCCTTCTTTTGACACCCTTTTATGTTCGCACTTTTGAGCTGTGCAGTTATCTTTCAATTACCGGTATGACGAATGATAGGTTGAAGCCCCAAAGACAGCGAGGTCGTCCTCGAAAGGTGAAAGGTGGAGATGAAATATCCGTGAACCTGGTCAGTGCTACCCGACATCTGCGCGCTCGCTATGGGTTATTGATGGTTGGTACCCCTCGCAGAGACGAAGAGAAGGGATGCGAAAAGCTCAACAGGCACATCGTACTCGTCAGCAGGAATTCAAATTAGCTCAAGAGCAGAAAATCGTGACTCTAGAAGGCATCATCGAGCAGATGAGCTCAATCTTTGGGAACTTTGCCGATTCGCTCCTTGAGTCCGGGATGCTTCGCAGAGATCCGAACTCCTTGAATGAACTTTATACCACTATGAATCTTTTCGTTGCGGTCGCTCGGAGAGCAGAGAAGGTTTCAGGCGAAGCGTTGGATATCGTAACGGGCCCTATGTTTTCTGATCATACTGACACTTCCATTGTTGCACCAAATCAACATACAAGTCCTTATGGATCGAAAACTCAGCAAACTTTGGATGACCACATACCTGCTGAGTGGCAAGATACCTATCAGTCCTCGCAGAATTTTGCAGACCCCGAGCGGCCGCAATTCTCGTCGATGACCACATCACGTCTACTCCCATTATCAACTGTATTTGGCAACGGTTGGCCAAGTCAAATTCCCACTCATGCTATAAGCCTCCGCAAATCTTCTTCCTCTGCTCAGCTTGAGCAACCCAATGAGCACTCGATAGCCCTCAAGTTAGTGCAAGGCACGTTGAACATTGCCTACGACTCACTGCTTCATGACTTCCATAACCCGACTGCAATTGCAAGGCGAATGTTCCGATATGCTCTGTTAACTCACAGTAGAGAAGAGCTGCTTTTCAGCCTACGATGGTTTCTAGGGCCGGGGTACCGGGAGATCCATCGTTTGAGGCACGCATCGTTTGGGGATTCTTCAGACCAGGATGACCAACCTGGCTTAGCCTCCAACCACCTACTACGACCAGAGGTTGATTTCTTTGTTGAGCAGATAAATGCTCGTCCCTTTTTGAGCGCTTCTGAAATCGAGGAATATTTGCTCAAAAAGGGTGCTTCATTTCTGGATCCGCATAGGATGGAGATTTCTTGGGAAATGATTAATTCACCTACTCACAGCTTTTTATCAACAATCCATACACGCTCCAATGATCAGATGGGTCCAGAAACAAGAGGGCATCTTCTCAACAACTCAACCCCATCCACTAAGCGGCAAGCAACTGCGGATGAACATATGGGAAACACGTCTTCAATGCCACCTCAAGCCTTGAGGGATGTTTTCAGCTCCAATGCAATCGTGAAGGATAGCAGTATTAACCATGAACTCTTGGCGAAGACAAGTTCTCAGCATGATATCTCTTTGCAAACAACCTATCCACACCCACAGCTTCAACGCTATATCGTTCAGGTTTCCACGCTGGTAACAAGCTTGGTTAAAGTTTCCGCATGTCTTGGAAAGGGTCCGGGTTATGAAAGAGCCATGATAGACAACGCTATCATCACCTCTGTTGCGATATAAAGAATTCTATGAATAGAGCCTGCAGGAAAGCTAGTAACCTTATAATTATCACTGCGAAATGAAATAATACCAAAGAGTCAGACTATAATAGAATTACAAAAGTACCTAGAACTTCAAGAGCACTGCAAACTTCTGTACTCGTACAAGGTCAAATAAAGTAAACCAAGTATCATTTGATAAAGTTAAGACCTAAGGTTTTGTAAATTACATGGGTACAGTGCAGACATTGGTATCACGTGTAGTATGACTTAGACAGGGACTAGACGAATGGGGTGTTCCTCCGAGGATTATGTTTACGAATACTCTGTTACCGGGAAACAAGGTGATTATAGCTAGCCTCCTGCTGTTAAACTGCCTCTATTGTACAATACTCTCGGGATAAACAAACCCCTGCCTGGTCTTTCGCTTCAAGAGAATCTGGCCAATAGGTTGATGAGCATCGTACTCAGTGGGACTACAGGGCATGGGTTTGTTCAACTGTATTGTATGCAATTCTTTCACGGCATAATAATAATGCAGCTTGTAGGGAACCACTATGAAGTGAGCAGGCAACGCTGACATCGTTACGGCCCAAAGCCCGAAGATCAGCCAGGCAATCCTGACGCTCGCACGGAGACATTGTTTCGGGATGTTTAATTGACGTTGGACGTGAATGCTCCACTGTGACATGTCGGGGTGACTCCACCGTGGAAAAGAAGTCACTGACAGTGACCATGTTACATCATCCCCAGCCCTTGGAATTCGGAATGATTGTTCGAATAGAAGGCCAAAGTATAGCTGTTATCGGACACCGCAGATCACATTGCCCAGGCTATTGCATAGCACCCATGAAACGTAGTATATTGCGTATTGGAGATATGCCGTACTCAGCGCGGATGAATGTCTTCCACCTTGCACGCCTCCATTAATTGATTAACTTACCGTGTATTCTGAGCAAGAAATGAAGGAGGTGAAGCTTAAACCTTAGCTTGCAATAAACCAAGGGGCAACAGATCATCCAACTCGCAACTTCTTGCTCTTACTCGCCTTCTTCCGGGTATTCCTAACGACTTCAGCTATCACCCGCTTGCCAGTACCGGATGCATTTGCCGCTTGACTACGCTTGTAGTTCCCTTCGATCTCTGACTTCAACTCCTGCAACATCTTGACATGATCTGGCTGCGGGATGTAGCCAGGACCACAATCCCGCCTCAGCAAATCATTCATCATGCTGTCAAAATCCACCGTGACAGTTTCGACGTTGCTCAACTCCCTCAAGGGCTGCAGAATGCCACTCTCAAGGAACATGTCCATGGCTTTCTCATTTGTTTTCACGGCTCTGGACCACACCTTCTCTTCGGCGGCGTCAGCAAGTGGATCTGGAAGCTCAGCATGATCGATCTCGCCCATTTCTAAGTCGTCAGAATCCACTGTGCTTTCACTATCGTTGCCATCTGTGTCATCAGTTTCAGGTAGAGATCTAGCCGGGAAATCCAAAGAATGTAGGTACTGCGAGTCTTCTGAATCGGACGAAAGAGCACTTTCTTCATCAAGAGCATCGAGACCAAGATAGGGTTCTTCCACTTCATCGAAATCCAGCTCGTCATCCGTGAACTCCTCCTCGTCATCCCAAAATGCGAAAACATCAATATTCATTGAGATAGAAAGCTGTCTGATATGGTACGAGTTCGACAGAATTCGAACAAAGTCTTCTAAGAACGTTGATTTCCGCAGTCCAGACATGAACTCTGCGGCATCAATTTGGTTCACGTTGTATTCGGGATCCAGGTTGAGTTTAACCTCGCCCATAGTCCAGTCGAAAGAGAGCACCAAGTTGACCTTCTCAAATCTTGCAAATACGTGAGGTTCCATTCGTCCATCCAGTTCCCGCCGCCGGTAGTTGAACTCGTCTCTGCCCATCCTCGAGCGCACGCAGTTTAGTGGGTTGTGTCTCCATACTCTCTTGTTTGGAGGCTCGATATCGGGTATCTTCGTCAAACAGATGATGTCTCCTGGCTCAACCAAGATCGCAATCTCGCCGTAGAGTATTGCCAGTGCTTCATTGTATATTCGCTTGCTCGTTTGAAGGATTTCCGTGTGCGTTGACCGGTCTATGGTACGAACAAATTCCGAGTGCCAGCGATCGCGGATCTTCACAGTACAATGATTCTTGTCACACTCGTCGAGGCCCATATGTCGACTTGAATTAGGAAGTAGTAGATAGCGGTAGATCTCATTTCGGATTTCTGGCCTGCAGATTAGAACATGTTGCGCAGCGGAGGGGTGCCATACCTATGGGCAGCTTGAAGAAAAAGCATTCCTGACTCGGTGGTGCCATCGTGAGGGGGATGGCTCTGCTCTTCCCCATCCCAAGGACTGATGTGACGCGGAGTGACAAATAGACTTTGAATAGATTCTGCTCCTCCCAAGCTCGAAAGTGGAAGATATAGACTTGTGGTGATTCAGAAAGAAGACTGTTTTCGCGACACGAAAGCTACGCAACGACGGAGGAGTTCTTCTTATCGCGAGACAATCGCGATAAAGCTAGGGCCCAAAGTAGCACTTGGCCGGGCTTGCTGTAGTTCGAACTAGAAGGAAAACTAAAACATTAGTAAATGGCGACCCAAACATCATTGAAAGGTCGAGTTTTCAGGTCCAGCCAGAAAATCCAGGTTAGTGAGGTGGTAAAATATATTATTATACAGGGATATTGCTCAAAATTGTTCCTGATTTGCCGTCGCTTACATTTCTTCATGGCAAGCGGAGTCTCCCGGGCAACTTCAGCTGTACTCTGTACTTCCTACGACTGAGCTTCGATGTGCAATGAAGCGGGTATCGAACACTGAGAATCTCTAGTATTTGCCGGACCGGTTAAATCAATAGCCAATTGAGAGTTTCTTGTTCTTTCTTTTTGAAATTGGATTTGAATAGTGTATGACTATGTGCTATCACACTTCCAGGGAACCCTCCATAACTTTGACAGCAGTCCCACTCAAAAACACTTGAGCAGGTCCATCTCCCTTCTCATTCATAGCCACCTCAACAGAGATATCGTTCCTTCTTCCCATCTCAACACCTTGAACGAAAGCAAACCTATTGTGCTTCTGACTTCCCCCTTCTTGCAAAGCGAGCCAGCATGCAAGAGCACAGCTTGCACTTCCCGTTCCCGGGTCCTCAAATCCTTCGACGAACATGCGGGTTCTATACACCTTCCGTCCCACATCATCCTCCCCTTGGGCGACAAAATACATGGTTCCAATGAGGCCATTCTGCCATCCTTCGTCCAAAATGCCTACATCTTCTCTTGCCTGGATGTGCGTAGTCGCTTTTGCAAGTGCCGGTAGGTCTGGTAGGGGCACGAGAACAAACGTCATGCCACTGACAATGGACACGCAAGAAGCAGGCTGGTCAGTCAGGTCGCAATTGAGTGTTACTTTGTGGACATGAACATCATGGGGGACTTCGGCCTTGACGTCGCCGGTCACGGGATCGGATGAGATGGGAAGCCGGCCGGCTTTCTCGAGAAGTGCAACTGCACCATCTTTCCGGATGTTAAGCAGGTAGAATGCCGTGCCGACGGTTGGGTGGCCTGCAAAAGGGACTTCTGCGAAGGGCGTGAAGATGTCGATGGTGGGCTCTGTGAGCGGTTCTTGAGCTGCTGACAGGTGGAGGAAAACACTTTCGGAGAGATTGAACTCGGCGGCGATTTTCTGTTTTTGTACCTGTGTCAAAGCCTGCTTATGCTCTGCCGGCACTTCGATGATTGCCAAGGGATTTCCAGTATAGCGCGTAGATGTAAATACATCGAGGGTAGTGAAGGACAGCTTCATTCTGGTAGCTAAGAATTGGTAATTACTGCAGAGTAGTGGTAAGGCACTGACTGTCCTGGGCAGTTCTCTTGGACAAGAAATGTGATTGGAGAAGAAGAAAACGGACACACGAAGAACTCTGAGATGGGATTATATTCAGTGGGGGCAGATTTTAAAAATAACAAGAATTGAGCTTGAGCTTACGCCTGAGTCATCTTCAATTTAACAGTGAGCGGTTGTCGTCGAAGGCGCGAGGCACGTGCACGATTAGTTCTTACTTTAAGATCTGCTCGCCCATCAGAGCATATTGCGCTACATAGAATTTGATTTCAATAACATTTCACTTGATTCTCAGTCTTTGATAATTATGACTTTTATTGCATGATATATGTATGTTTGTAAAGTATCGCTACGCAGTGAGTTATCAGTCTTGTCGCCGGCTGACATCTTAGCCTAAGCCTTGATTCTATAAAATGTTTTCAGTGCCTTTTTTATGAAGCCTCGAGATCAACCTTTCTCCAAAGAGTGCTAAAGATCTCCAATGCATTTTGTGAAGCATCAAGATGAACCTTTCTTCAAGGAGTGCTACAGACTGTTGAAGTACCTGGAATGAAGCTCGAAGAGATTTCTCCTCAAAATAATATGTCGTCATCCGTACCACTAGAAATAGAAGGATTATCGATGTCCTCAAGATAGTAGCTCTCGGAGGAATCATCTCCAGAATCACTAGTGTCCTCGAAGCGGACATCCTGGTCCGAGTCTGAATCCACCTTTAGCTCGGTATCGTCATTCAAGTACTCCGCAGAATCTTCCATGTTGTCCTCGAGTTTGACATCGACTTCTGAGCCTTCCAACTTGATGCAACCAGATGAGCTTTGCTGAGTGTCTAAAGAGTGATGAGAGAGCTGGAGATTCTCGCGTTTTTGGTGTTCTTCTAAGGTTGAGAGTGCTTCAAGCAAGTACTGCCTCAGACGAACCACCCGAGGATCATTCGTTGCCCTTGGGAGCGTCAGTATTTCAATATCTTTTTGAGCAGGTGCACCATTCTTCAGTTGATTGTAAACCACTGTATATTCTTTTATCAGCTTGAGCCTCAGCTCGTCGTGCATCTTTGTCAAATCCTTTAGAAGTCGCGATGCGACAGCTCTGTATGTCCTAGGGGTCTTCTTTTCCACATGCTTGGAAAAGATATCCTTCATCCGCAAAAGTGTTCCGGTGCCTGTCGACGCGGTTAGTAGGCGTGTAAATTCTGGGGATCAACCCTACCTTTTTCCTCCAAGCACTTTTCGTACATTGGTGCCAAGAAGTCAAGAATCTTTTGAGCGACAAACCGATGTATCTTCTTGGCGAGCTTCTGAGCCTCTGTCAATGCAGCCGAAACATGAAGATTCAAGTATTCCTCTAGAACCGAAAACCCGCCCAGCCATTCCTTCCATGGTTTTTGCTGCACTCGTAAATCCATTTTTATGGAAGACTCTACGCCTTGACAAAGTTTTTGAAGGCCTTCCAGAAGCTTCTGTGTGTAGGTTTTGATGGTTTCATTCATCTTCAAGTTGATAACGTCATTCCATGAAATGGCAATTTCCTCCAGGAAGGCCTCAGTGAAGAATTTGTTCCAGTCATAGTTGACATTCCTTGTGCTAACGAAAACCCCCTGTCTTCTGCAAATCGCTTTCCATGTTGCGCATGCTATACCAGAATCTACAATATCTTTAGCATGTTTCAAGGCTGACTTTTTGCCATTTTTTGTCGCTCTTTGAAGGCTGGATTGAATGGTGCTTTCGATGAGGTTTAGAATTTTGCCAGTGGCATCATTTGTTTCGTTTTGGAATACCTAATTGATGCGGTTAGCAGTGTTCTTTGTTTCCTGGGATGAGAAGACTTTGCCTGCTTTAAATTGCTTAATTTTGCGTCTATGTCATTCTTTAGACGTTGTTCTAGCTCTCCAAGATATAAATCAACCTTGTTTTCTGCCCATACCTTTACCATTGAGCTGAATAACTGGAGATTGATCAGAAATTCGTCCACTGCCTGCTCTCGCTCGGCTAGTGTTGAAGACTCTGCATAATTTTGCAATTCAGGAATTCCAGTGTCTGCAACGCTGCAAAATCCCTTCGGTGTATCATCGCGCGCAAATCTTCCACAAAGCTTTTGATATGCCTTGGTAGATATGCAAAAGGACTTGAGCCTCATTTCCGTATGTCTCTCCTTTGCGTCTAACTTTTGACCCTCTGAACTGCATAATTCCTGCCATAGTTCTTCGAGGCCATTCTCAAAATCAATACCCAGCTGCATTTTGGTGTAATTGCTGCGAGCTTTGATACAGACAGATCTCACTTCTGTCTTCAGTCCTCGAATTGATTTTATAAGAGAAGATTTCCTATCCTTCAGAACTTTTGGCCGTTGGACTATCTTCCACAGACTCTCCAGCTCCTGTTCCTGGCAATCAGGTAAAATCGTGTTTTGCTGTAGATTGGTATTGGCCCCTTCGCCTCGCTTACGCTTGCGGCTTGGGGGCGGAACTTGTGCACATTTGTCAATCTCATTCTTAAGTCGTCTGAAAGACTTTCGCGCAGCTTTACTTTCCTTTTTAGCTTCATCCAAAGAATCTGTGATATCGAAAATCTCCTGTCCCATTTGCTGTTCTCGAGCGTAGATTTTGGCTAGCTCAGAACCAGGGTGTTCTAAATTTAGAGTTTGAATGACCTCTTGAACGTTGACCTGGTCAATTTTTGTCATGACAAAAGTGATGTAATTGTCTCCATATCGCCCGTCCATCAGTAGTTGTCGCCGGAATGATCTTCCCAGCAAATCTATGGCAATCTCGTCATCGATAGCGCGCACGATGTCGGAAAGGATCCACAGATACTTGACGTCCTGAAGATACGCTTGGGTAACTTGTGTCCTTCCAGCGTTTGAATCGCCAAGTCCCGGTAAATCGACAAGTACCAACCCATTGCGTAGGATAGGCGCCTTGATTTTGATTTTGGCGCAACGGACTAAGGGCCAGTAAGCAATAATTGACTCGTCTTCGTTGTCTCTGTTAACACTTTCAATGTAGTTTTTGATCAACTTCTGAAACTCTTTTCCGCTGTGGTCATGTATAACCTTCTCCTTCCCCAAAACACCCGAAAGATCTCGTTTGGCTAGGAGATCATCTGGGGACATATGCGACAACGTGTTAAGATTGATATGAGGATAGACAGCAGAAATCTTTGCGAATGCTATACCGGCCTCACTGTTGGATTGAATACTCAACTTCTCGCCACTGGGCCTGTTTTGGATATCATATAGTAGAATGTCAATTTCAGCTCGCCATTCCTCACGACTGATGAATTCGATGATTGCAGTGTAAGCTCTGGTAGGATCTTCGGACTCGTTCCAGGAGATCTCGGTCACAACGGAGGTACTTGCTCTCATAGCGCTGGTAGGCACAAGCATCTCTTCATCAAGAAGAGCGTTGATAAGGGAGGATTTTCCACATCCAGTAAATCCGACAACCCCAATAAATGTCTGTGGGAGAGCCGATTGCTGAAGTAGCACCTTTGCCTGCTCCTTCAGTGAGATGGAATCCTCAATTGAGTTGTCGGGCTCTTCAAGGTAGGCTATAAGTCCTTGCAAGAAATCTCTTCCAGAACTACGTGCTGCTTCTTTTTGAGCAACTCTGTGCGCCGCGTCAAGCTCTCTCGGCTTGGTTTCAACCTATGTCCAAGTAAGTCGTGAACAGGCCTTGAAGGAGAGTGATGCACATACCTTATCAATTGCTGAGATAGCAGCATTATCATTTGCCGGAGCAGGTGGTCCATCTAGGGAAGCTTGTGGTTCTGCTCGAATTTCGCTTGGATCTTTCTGGATGTTGGTCTTGTGGAGATCCGCGAACAGCAATCCTGCGGCAAATTTCTCCCTAGAGAACTCAGGCGACTGAAGCAACGAACCTGGCAACTCTATCTTGGGTGTAAGCAGATCTCCCATGGAAGAGTTCGCCCTAGAAGACTCGGGTGGGCGAAATAACGAATCTGGCGACTCCATCCTGGGTGTGAGCAGATTTTCCATGGCAGAGTTCGCCCTAGAAGATTCAGATGGGTGAAGCGACGGATCTGGCGACTCCATTCTGGGTGCGCTCCTGACCGATGCGGAATCTCTTTGATGTTGGATACTGGGGGTTGAGGCCAATTGATGGCGAAGTGTATGAAGGTGTGAGGGATAACGGTAATCTTTCAATCTCGAGTTGACGTTTGTGGGAGACTGTGAAGTTGAGAATGGCCAGTATTCACCGTAGTGTAGGCTGGAGTAATAACGTTTGGCACTTCGCTCCACAAACTTTTGTGGTAAAATAGAGAGGAGCAGAGGCAATACGTATGTGCTAAAACGGTGGACAGGCTGAAGATCGACAAAAGATAGAGTCCTCAAAAGGTTTTGGATAGTTTGAAAGCGAGTTGGATGTGAATTGGGTTGGACTTCCAAGCTGACTATAATGAACACATCGAATCTTGTCGGTGCATTTTAAAAGCTTGGGATTTGCAGGTAGTTTTGGTACACCGGTTGTGTCGTCGAGCCCCGACCCATATCAGGAGATTGTTGATTGAAGGTATCAAGCTAAGTAAATCCAATCCTGGAGCGCTATCCACGCTGGAAGAGTAGCAAGCTTGAATGAAAGGTAAGGAAGTTGAGGAAGCTAAGGTAGCTGAGTCAATTGTGTTAGCTCAACTAAGTTGAGGTAGTTGAGGAAGTTGAGGAAGTTGAGGAAGTTGAGGAAGTTGAGGAAGTTGAGGAAGTTGAGGAAGTTGATGAAGGTGGAGAAGTTGAAGAAGGTGAGATAATTGAGGTAGAGAAGGAAGCTAATACTTGAAGGATTTGAGGAAGAGATTCAACGTAGCAAGAAGCGGCGAGGAAATTTGTAGCAGTGGCCGAAGCCCAAGAGCATACCGGGAAGATTGATGAAACTGAATAGCTGAGTTGTCCGCAGTGCGGATGCAATTTTTCTCCCTGAACTAGAAACTACAGTATACAGCTCACAGAAAACCTTTTATGACCCTGAAGTTGATTCGGAAAGGCAGTGAAGTATCGTTGTCTCTCTCGCAGAGGCTTAAATTCTAATTACCGCTTTGAAAAGACTCATGAAGTCAAGAAACTGGCCGCTTAGGTGGTTTGCAGTTAGTTACTCAAGCGACCTAGTGTTATGCCAATCTCCATTCCCTTGCAGCCTCTGCGTCTATTGTAACATGCAGGTCATAGGATCTTGGCCTCTGGAGATACTTTAGTTGGATATCTAACAGATTCTCACGACAGATGGAAAGTAGTTCTCCCTGGTGAGCTCCATAACAATACCATGACACTCTCAATCACGCGCAAAAACCCCCAATGCCTCAGCATCGCGATGTGAGAAGCTGGAACGAACTGCGCAGGCGAACAAACGTCGCAACTCGCGGGCTCGCTTAGCTCGGCAGGGGGAACATGAGCAACCCCTTGATGCATACCTCCCAATCAATAGTCTCCCATTCCACACAAACCATTCATTTACTCCCGAACAAAGCAAACCTTCTTCCTCTTCTTTTGTGACTCTGAAAGGACGGCCATACTTCCACGTGTGCTGATATCCTCCCAACATCCCCAAACAAATCATCAAAAAGTGGGTGGAACCGCAAGCAGGCAGGGCGAGGCGTCAGAATAACCGCAAACAGTCGCGTAGCTGAAGCCCGAAGCTCACCAATACGAGGAGATTACTTACTCAACTAGAGCATGCACACAGAGCATGGCATCGGCAAATCTCTAACTGGTCTCTTGTTGTGAAGTCTGCCCGAGGAGGTGAAAAGAGTGGATACTTGGTGTTGTAAGCCTCCACCGACCTGAGTTGTTTGGTATCGCAGGCGGCGACCTTCGGCTATTGTTGACATATCTCAGCACATATTTGAATGAGATGATACCTTCGTTGTAAATCCTGTCCTCATTACATCGTTTCTTCTCCTTTCATTTGCCCCACGTCAATTCCCTTCAACGACCACCGCGGGCGGCAACGACTGCAATGAAGGCACACACGATTACGATTCTGGCTGCGGGCCTGTTGCCCATAGCTGTGCATGGCTACTGGAGAAGTAAGATGGTTTCTGTTGAGGTACCCGAAATTGAGACTGACGATGCCTTTCAGTGAGCTGCTCGGTGATCCAGACTGCCAGAATCGTGTGTATAGTAATCTCCAAGCCCTCATTCCATACTGACTCTCAATTCAGGACCCGGTCATTAATTTCGGCAGTCCCTCTCAACATGTGCACAAAATCTCGGGAGCAGCAAGTGAGAACAGCAGGTGCTGCTACAAGACCCTATACTGATAACATCACAGATATTAACATCAACTCGACGTATGCGAGCTTGCAACAGGCTGAGTGTACAAGCTGCACAATACAAGGTTCCACTCCCTCGAATTTATCCCCATGCACTTGCTAATGAAGATCCTATCCTAGCCGACAAATCAGCGTACTGGACGCCCCAACTCTACTATCGCCATGCATCTGGAGTTTATGAAGAGGTACCCAACTCAGGAATGGCAGTATACTACCTTGGCCGAGGCATTGGGGCCGATGGTTCCTCTGCAGTTCCCTTCCCGGAAGGGCTTCGGATGCTGTCGGGAAACAATTTGGCACGACACTATGATAGCACAACCATGACCTGGGGCAACAAGACGTATCCACCAAGACCGGTGGCCGATCGAGTAAGCTTTGCCTGCATAGACTACAGCCATGCGATCCCCCAGTCAACGGGAATGGTCAATACTACCTGTCCTGACGGAATGAGAGCTCAAAGTATGTCCTCCAGATGGTGTCGGTCCGAAGTTTCTTTTTAACCTTCGTGATAGTCCAAATGCAAAGCTGCTGGGACGGCAAAAATCTCTACGCTCCGGATCAAAGCCATGTAGCCTATCTCTCGCAGATCGAGTAAGTATCACCGGCCTGCCTGTTCCCGCAGTAACTCGGTAGCTAAGACCCTATCTAGCAACGGTGCATGTCCACCTACGCATCCTGTTCTCCTTCCGCATACTTTCTTCGAGGTCATGTACAGCGTTGATCGCTTCTCGCCCGCAACAGACGGGGGCGCATTCGTCTTTGCCAACGGCGACGAGAGCGGCTACGGGTTTCACGGGGATTTTCTCAATGGCTGGGATACGCCGACTTTACAATCCGCCATCAAAACCTGCCTGGCGGGCACAGGTTCCGGCAGCAACACTCCAGGTATTTGCCCATGTGCACGCATCGTATTCCGAAGAGATGAGCTAATGCAGGAACAGGCGACGGCGCGGTTGAACACTGCCCAGCATTCCAAGCGACCAATAATGACGACACCACCTCGCTGTGCCCTGAGCGATCTCCCGTCTATCCCTGTGAGAAAGTGCACGGCACGATTGGAACCTCGTTGCCGGGGTGCATCACGCCAACCGGCGCGGGTCCCGATTCTTCCTCTGCCTTGACGACGTGCCCGGGCGGAAATGCCGTGGCGTGTAGTGCAAGCTACGATACCCACGGTCCAGCTACCTTTCCTGGCAACGACCAGTACCAGCTCCTAGGCTGTTATACCGAGGCCACGGGCCGTCGCGCGTTGAGCGATAAGTCGTACTCTAACAAGACGAACACGGTGGAGCAGTGCCTGGCCTTCTGTGCAGGGTCGTTGTACGCGGGAGTAGAGTGGGGTCAAGAGGTAAGCAGCCAGCAAAAGCCGGAACTGGGGAACAGGCACAGAAAGCTGTTCCTTGTATTCAATTCTGTTGGCAGAAGAAGCAAGAGACGAGAAAGTGGTGATGCTCGCTAACGGGTTCTGGGGTCTAGTGTTACTGCGGAGGCACCCTTAACGCTGGGGCCATACAGGTCAACTCCACTCAATGCGCCATGACCTGCAGTGCAAATCAATATCAGATCTGCGGAGGAAGCTCGAGGCTTAACGGTAAGCTACAAGAGGAGAGTAGGCCAAAGAAACCTACTAATGACTCAACAGTGTATAAGTTGAAGAACCCGACATCCTCTTCATCTTTGTCTTCGACAGCACAGATTTTGCCTACATCTTTAATCATACCAAACGCAAGAGTAGTCGCTCCAACCACGTCATCATCTAGTCGACTCACAACCGTGACGTCGTCCACTCGTGCAATAAGGTAACCCCCTAATCAACCTCGAAGGGATATTCAACCACTCCATCTCACAATCCATCCTCGTTATCTAGTCAACTCACAAGCACCTCACCATCCTCCACCAGCTCTTCCACAGCCATCGCCGTAGCCAAACCAACAACCGGACCGGTCATTGTCCCCGGAAACGCGAACTACACCTACTATGCCGTAAGTCCCCCGCCCTCCCAATCCCCAACCGGCAACCCCAACTAACCCAACCCCCTCCTCACAGTGCGTCAACGAACCCACCAACTCCCGCGCCCTCGCCATCAAAATCCCCACCACCACCCCACCAACCGTCGAAGCCTGCCTCCTCGCCGCACAAGCCTACCCCTACGTCGGGCTCGAGTACGGCGGCGAATGCTGGGCCGACACCACGCTCGAAGCCACCAACGCCAGCACCAGCGACTGCAAGATGACATGCAGCGGCAACACGACCCAGATCTGCGGCGGCGCCAGCCGCCTAACCGTCTACCACAGACGCAACAGCACCACGCCCAAACCCAGCGCAAACAGCGCCGCAGCGCGAGGCTTCGCAGCAATAGGCTGCGTCGCGGAGCCGCTCAACGGGCGCCTTCTCGCAACACAGCTCGCAGCGCGGGACAACATGACGGTGGAAGCATGCATGGGGCTCGTGCAGGAGGCGAACACGGTAGCGGGCAAAGGGTACGGGTATTTAGGGCTGGAGTACGGGCGCGAGTGCTGGGCGGGGGTGCGAAATGCCAGTGCGATCGTGCTGGCGACGGGGTGTAATATGCTGTGTGGGGGCGATGGGGCGGAGTGGTGTGGGGGCCGGGCGAGGTTGAACTTGTATCAGCGGCTGCAGGGATAGAAGAGAACCGGGGTTGTTTCTTTGGGGTTGGATGCGGGGTCAATTTTGATGACGGGGTGGTTGTTTCTCTTGTGTTGTGGAACAGGGCGATGCAGAGGATGTGGTTGTTTCTCTGCCATGAGAGCGTCGAGAGGCTTTGAGTGTGTAGATATCTCCCCTGATTCGCTCTGGAAGCATAAGGGAGGGGAGGCGATATCGGTTTCGCGTTCAGGAGATTCCACGGTAGATGTATTTGGTATGGCAAGAACTTGAATGATGAAGGTTAATGAGATGGTTGAATCTATTGACGTCTGACTGCTCCATTTAGAGGGGTGCGAGAAATGGTCGTGACTAGGTGCCTCGCTTAACTTTTCTCCTGGGCATGATCGCCCTGGTGAGGGCGTCAAGTTTCTACGACGAGAGTACCTCCATTGAGTCCAAGTCTTGAAAGATTGTAGTTAAGTGATTTCAATTTCAATGTCAGCAATCTTCGTGAAACTAAGCTAGCTTTCTTACAGTCCTCCTCTCAGTCTTGCTTTTGTTTAAAGTGAGCTGCCGAAGCAACATGGTAGTATCACCAAGAAACGAAGTAGGAAATTTACACAATGGCTCAGAACATCTCCCATGCTCCGAAACAGAAAACTCCAGTTTAGCATCATGCATGCCATGCCATGTCAACTGAATCCTCTAATCATACAGCTCCTTCTTAGCTCTCTCGTCCAACAGCGATTGAATCTGCGTCAGCAAATTAGCCCTCTCCTCATTCCAGGTTTGCTCTCTGGAGCTGATAGAAGTATCGGAAAGGCCTAAATTGTCAAGCTGAGCTTTGAAATTCATGTTCTGGGTTATGAGTTGTTCAATCATAGTGTCCTTCATCATTTCCTCCTCGCGGACCTTCTCAAGAATTCGCTTGTTATTTTCCACCTGCAAGCCATGGCGTTTCTTCAAGTCTTCCCTCTCTGCAATTGCACGTTCCACCTGCTGGGTGAGAGCCTCGTTCTTTGAATCTAATTTCTTTCGTTGAGCAATATATTTTCCAAGCTCAATTTCATGAAGTTTCTTCTCGTTCGCAAAGGAATTTTGCAATGACTCAATATTCACTTGAAGAGTTTCATTCTGAGCATGAAGGTGTGTATTGGCGTTGATGAGGTGGCCCCGGTCCACAGCTTGAGCTCCTTGCATGTTCAAAAGGCTTTTCGTATGTAAGAGCTGCTTCTGGAGAGCTTCTACTTGTGCCTTGAGTTCGATCTCCAATTTTCTCGCCGCCAGGATCTCTGATTGGGCTTGAACATTTGAATTCCTGAGAGAATCTATTTCAGAATTAACCTTGGAATTTTCGTCTTTCAACGCTGAAATTTTGGATTTGGCCAAGGTTTTTGACTCCCTCAGAGCCTTAATCTCAGATTCAGCTGACGGGTTTAGGTTTTTCAATGCGACCATCTCTGCGCTTGCTCCGTTTATGCTTCTGGTCAGCAGCTCTCTTATCTCTGTGAGAGTCTGCGATTCATGCTCTCTATCCTTTCGAAGCTGAGTAATGTTCTTTTCAATCGTGTTGAGGACTTGATCACGGACGTGCTCAGCATGAGCGAAGATCTCTTGCTTTAATTTTGCTTCGACATCAATAGGCAGAAGGTTGGTATAAAGACCACCTTCAAGTCCTTCGGTAACCATGTCAGTATTCAATTCTTTGGTAAGATTGCTGGGTAGGATTTTTGAGCCTGCAGAGGTTGAGCTTATGGATGGTGACAAGTCCTCAATCCACCCATCAGAACTCGTGTGTTCATCATGATTGTGTTTGGACAAAGGATGAATGGTGTCACTGTGATCGTGTTTTGTCGCCTGGGTCTGGCTCACATACTTGACTTTCAGGGGATTAGACATGAAAATCTGATCTTGAAGACCCTTAATTGCATCACTGGCGTTCTTATTGGTGTGCATCTCTACGAAAGCAAAGCCACGAGGGGCGTGAGTCTTTCTGTCCAGGGGGAGATGCACGATTGCTGGATCATATTTCTCAAAGAGCTTCGACAGGGCTCCCTCCGTGACTGTGGATTTGAGATTGGTCACAAGAACTTTGGTGCATTCTCTGGGATCTGTGCGATAGGTTGAAGCGTCGGGGAACCCGTGTTGAACCATCTTAGGAACTGTTTTCTCAGGATTTTGGCTCTTTGGTGGATTGTCGTTATCCTCTGTGTTATGATCTTCTACCTTGACTGTTTGCTGATCAGTATCTGGACCTTTCATGCCTGAAGATTCGGCAATCGCTAGTTGAAGGTCCTGCAAGTCGCAAACTCTCTTAACGCTGATGTGTGAAGAGAGGTCCTTGAGTTTCCATCCATGCATATCGTCCATCGCAAAGGTAGCATCAGCAGCCGACCTCATTCGAACAAAAGCGTAACCTGGACAGATACCATCGTTTTCGGGGCCGAGTTGAATCTCATCAATGTATCCATATCTCGAAAAGAAATGGCGCAGACTTCTCTCGAGGCGGTCGCGGCCACCAACAGTAAAGCCACTGACGAACAAATTATTTGGCGTTTTGTCATCCTCAAGACTCCTAGGTCGAGATACCTCTCTACGAGACGTGTTTTGTTTTGACTTGATCTCCTTCAAGGCCTCCTGAAGCTCGAGCGGTTCCTGTGGTGGAAGCTCTCTTTTTGCCCATTCCGGAGCGTGGATACGGGAGAATTCGCGTGCTGCTGCAGCAGCTATATCCACAGGGTTGAGCTTTGGGATGTTGGGAAGTAAAATCTCTTGCTTTCGTGGCATCGTCTTCGGTGTAGAGTTGTTGCTTACAGACATAGAAGTATTCGGGATCACAGACTGGAACTTGACGCTTTTGCTAGTCCCTGGCGTAATCTATAACCCAAGATTAACTCAAAACTTTTGAACGTCTCAGCCAAGGGAGAACATACTGCCATCTCGGTTTGTTTTTCCAAAGTTCTTGAAGCGGGTGTTGGATACATCAGGTTTTCGTTCTTCTGTTCGCCTCTTCTCCAAGTTGGAGTACTGACCTAAGTGGCAGGAAGAGTGAGCATGGAAAGAAGAGACAACTAGAATTGAGTAGAGAGAGGAGAGACGGGATTTAAGTACACACCACCATTTCTTTCATCGTATCCTGAGACCTCAATTCCATGCTATCTTCAGCTGCAGCATCTGAAGACGGCTTCACAAGCGTGCTGGGTGCAGGTGTCGGCGCTGGCATCCTAGGCAGCATCGAATAAGGGGAGAGCGCCCAGCCCTCCCAATTGGAGAAGTCGATGAGGTCGTTCTCATCATCCATACTTGCCATGGCGGGCTGATTGGGTGGTCACTGGGACAATATGAAACAGGAAAGAGCAGATGTAAAGAAAGAGAATAAAGAGTTGACTAAAGCTGCAATGAACGAAAAAGGGTTGCAACGCGGCAAGAAGAACAAGACGGAGCAATGAAGCAGCTTCTGATTCTTCTGCCAGAGCCTCGGTACCAGTTATGAGCTGTTTGTCCACCTGGAAATGCCGGCAACCCCTTGTCCTCCAAACGCATCATATAATTTACCAGCCAAGCTGTCTGATGGCCGCACACATAGCTCGTAACCAGCGAGATAAAGAACAAGCCAGTACGTATGTCTTCTGCCGTTCCACATTCATGGCACACCCCAGGGACCTTTCCCACTGATCCTCATTAAGAGACCTCACGCGCCTAATAGTGCACGGACACAACTTGCACAGCGCAGCACGCAAGTACTTTTGAATCCTCTTTCTGCCAGAAGAACAATGAGAGCATGGCAACACCGTCACAACAGGACAAAGGCAAGACAAGATATTGATAGAAGGTAGTAAAGATATCTTTTATTCTGTTTTGAAGTACCACCGACCTCTACCCGAGAACCAGAAAAGCCCACCAACCCGAAAGGAAAAGGTATCAAAAATGAAAGTTGTCCATCCCAAATTCTATGTGATTCCTCGTACGATCTATGGACAGAAAAGAGAAAAGAAGGCTCGGCTTATTGCGGAAAGAAGACAGTTAAAAATGTATGTAACGGCATTATTTTTTTCTTATGTATTGCCCCTCCCTCGTATATAGATACGCAGTTGACCCGTAAGCAGATCTGAGCATGTTTATGCGGCAGACTTGTTTT
The DNA here is from genome assembly GCA_003369665.1 of Coleophoma cylindrospora. NCBI lineage: Eukaryota > Fungi > Ascomycota > Leotiomycetes > Helotiales > Dermateaceae > Coleophoma > Coleophoma cylindrospora. The sequence goes on from PDLM01000010.1 coordinate 1,752,290, forward strand.
CTATGGCATCCTCAGGAGACCTGGCCTGCTCATCGGAGCCAGCATATGCCTTTCCACCGGCGCCGTGGCCAGCCATGACAGGGTCGTAGTTTGGAGTTCTGCAGATGTATGTTAGTTCCCGTTGATACTGAGCCGAGGAAAGGAAAGACTTACCCAGGAACTTCGCCAGCAAGCTCCTCAAGAGTCTTTCGCTTGGTCTCTGGGATGAGAAAAGAAGTGAAGATACCACACAACATGAAGAGAGCAAAGATTTGCATGACGTGGTTCAACCATGGCGAAGCAGCAGCGCCGGTAGCTCCTGCCTTTGCACCCTTGGTTCGGAGAGGACCGAAGACACACTGAGCGATGATGGCACCGACCTTGCCAGATGCAGCCGAAATACCGTGGGAGGTGGAACGGTAACGAGTTGGGAAGCACTCTCCAGGGACGATAAAGGTGGTGGAGTTGGGGCCGAAGTTGAAGAAGAACTGGGCGAGAACATAGAGAGCGAGAAGGGCGTGTGGGGAAAGGTGATTGTAGGCAAATCCGATGACGATGAAAAGAATGGTCAAGATGCTGAATCCCATCAATTGGATAGGCTTTCGGCCGACCGTGTCGATGGTAGCAACAGAAACCCAGTAACCTGGGATGGCACCGGCGCAAGTGATGATCAGGTTACCCACAGCGGTACGGTAGAAGATCTGGTACATGTTGGAACCACCCGAGTAACCAATCGCAGAGAGAATGATGGAGTTGTTGAGTCCGAGACCGTAGTAGGCGACATCCAAGAAGAACCACGAACCAGCTGTACCCAGGAGGACCTTACCGAATCTCCATTGCTTGTAGTGGCTAATGAAGTCTCCCCATGAGGCTTTGGGGGTCTCCAAAGCTGGTGCAGCCTCTTGCATGGTGGTGGCACGGCGGATCTCATCAACGTCACCCTCCTTCTTTCCGTGCATGTATGCAGTAGCATCCTCAGCCGCCTTCTCGACATCACGGGCAACATCGAAGGTGTAACGAGGAGTCTCAGGGATAGTGAGACGGTAGTAGAGGGCAATGCAGCCGGGGACGGCACCGAAGCCGATGATGATACGCCACATCTTGTCAACAGCAAGTTGGCAGACGCCTGTGCAGGTCGAGGCCTTGGAGCCCGACTCCAGAGATTGCTTGAAACCGGAGGTAACAATGAGAGCAATCATGGCCGCGGTGAATTGACCAATACCTTGCATGGCAAAGACGGCGTTCATCATCGCTCCTCTCCACTTGGTGGTAGCGAACTCAGAGGTGATAATGGAAGACAATGGGTAATCACCACCAATTCCGATTCCCTAGAGTGGTTGTTAGTTAGGTTTCCCGCTCCAAACGTAGCATCCAAGCTTACCATCAGAACACGCCAGAAAATGATCAGACCAGTCATGGACACGGCCCGGGAGGGAGAAGAAAGAGCTTGAGCGAGGGTGGCAAAGATGATGAGGATCAACTCCAGACCGTACATCTTCTTACGTCCCACCACATCGGCGAGGTAACCAAAACCAAGTTGACCGAGGACCGTTCCACCAGAGGTAGCGACCTTGATCGCCGTATCGGAGCTGGAAGGGATCGTTCCCTTGCTCTTGGAGTTTTGCCAGAACACAACACCCAACATAGCCGTGACCAAGTTGATAGCGAAGATCTAGGAGGGGGTCGTTAGTTCTCTCACTCTCGATGGCTGCGCTCGCCTCGACTCCTACTCACATCATATGAATCGGTGAAGAAACCAATACCGGCGACGACACAGGCCCGGACGTGGTACCATCCGAATGGCGCCTTGTCAATCTCGGCGAGGGCCAGTCGGCGGCGCTCGTTGGGATCTTGGATGTGGGCAAAATCATTGTGGAAGTTGTGGAAGGCCGCGTTGCCTCCAGCGGTCTTCTGGGCAGGGCCCGGTGCAGCCATTGCGAGGGCGGGAGAGGAGGAGAGCCTCCGGTGCTTAAGCGACGATGGATGAAGACGGGGTAGGCGTCGGGATCAGAGCGCGATGGGCAATGGGGTTGATGATTGAGGGAGTGCACGACTGAAGAAGAGAGGGAGGGAGAGAGAGAGGAAAACACGGCATCCTTATATTCGACGGTTCAGTGCAGGCGGCACGAAAGTCAAAGACAGCTCGTTGCTGCAGCTCGCTAGCCTGGACGCGCCAGAGTACCGAGTAATAGAGTGCACCCGATCTTTTTTGGGCGGTGGTCGCCGGCTGGGCGCACTAGGGCGACAGAGCTTGCGCACTAGCATGGGCTGCAGGTCAGACACAAAGGGCTCGACGTCGTACAGGTGCAGTGCGACATGGGCTGGGGGCGGTGGAGCCAGAGTAGACTGGGGCCGTTCATTGCGCCAAGATTAAGGTTGCAGGAAGGAATGCCTCGGGGATCATGGGGGTGCGATGCTCGTTTCTGCGCGCCTAATCCATCTCAATCCAGCCATCCTGTTGTGCTGCTCGTTGCCTTCGCACCGAGTATCAGCGTCTTGGGTCATGGTCAACGACTGCAAGCGAACAATGCACGCCAGCAGTGCTGCTGCCCTGCTCCTGAAGGCTGCTACGGCTCAAGGCGTGGCGGCTAGACCGAAGAGAGAAACAAAGTCTGCCATTTTCGAGGTTCGGGGGCTGCCAAGACGCCTACGGCTCGGACAAGAGCGAGAAATGAGCTTCCTGGGACCAATGGCACCGGTCCAGCCCAGCACGCCCTGCCCTCGCCTGCGTGCCTGATATACTGTACCATCATCGAGCCGTCGGTTGGAAGATTTGGGCTGCGACCTGGGACTAGAGCTGGAATTGTCGATCTGAGGGGGACCATGCTACGGTATCGAGATACTGGATGCGATCAGTGGCACGCATCCATCACGACAGGTAAGGCGTGCAGGGGAGGAGTCATCAGCGCTGCTCGTGGGTCTCCTCCCGTCCAACGACACCGCACTGTACCTACATCCCCATCTTCGTGCCGGCCACTCACCATGAATATCGGCGGGAGCACGTGTGGGTAGGTGACCCTGCATGATGTTTCCTGCGCCTCACCTGGCACTTAGTACTGACGGACTGCCTGACCGCACCTTCGCTCAGCTCCGATCAGCCCTGCGCTGAGGGGCGAAAGACAAGCCTGAACAGGAAGCCTTCTGGAAGAACACGGCCGTTGGTTGATTCCAGTCCCCTACATGAAACTTCAGCTCGGTCTCACTCAGATGCTCGTTGCTGTTCTGGCTCAGGGTCGTCGTTATGTTTCCTCCCCGCAGCATTCCTCGCCTTCGTATGCGACAGCGACGATGGTTGCCACAGATCCTCTCCCCATCGAGGCCTCGATCAGCGATGGATGAGCACCGCGTAACGCCGCCTCCAGCGGCACACGCGACTTATCATCATCATGATGCTCCCGCAACATCGTCTCGAGCACCATTCCCGCTGGCTGAACGCGTCGAGCCCAACATGGAGAAGTGAGGAAATGGCATATACGGTTGTAGCGAATGAAGAAAGCTTGGCAGATGTAGTCCTGACCGCCAATCAGCACGGGTAAATCAACAACGTGCATTGATGGATAGGCTCTCATTTAGCCCCAGGTTAGAGAGATCGGGGAATCCTGTCAAAGCTATCAGCGGCGCTAGTGGAGGCCCGCTCTAGCGCTGGCCGGTCGTGGATTGGTTGGCGCTGGCCTCGAGCTGCGAGCCTACCGTAGGCCCGCTGTCACCCCCCATGGGTTATTGGATGCGTGCAGATGGCGCGGTGATGCAGGACGTCTTCTACTGGACCCACGGGAATAGCATGTCCAGCCGAGCATTTATCCCCGTACTCGAGCCCTCCGCACCCCATAATAGTACGGGACTGTAGCTATCGTCGATAAGAGCATCGCACAACAATAAGTAATTGCTCACGAGACCTCTCAGCCCTTCACGGCAGTTGACCTGCACGCCGCAAATCTAGCATCGATGCGCGATACACGCAATAGCCCCCATGCAGCAACGAGCAGTCCCCGTCGTGCCCGCCTCCAAGCGAACAAGGTATACCACATCGGCTCGGCCTGCTCTGCTATGGCCACACGCAACAGCCAAGCCACTACCCTTGATGGGCCAAGAGCCATCAACAAGCCTCCCCGAGCGAAAGCGAAAGGAGAAATAAAAGGATTCCACGCCTCCAAGAGGTCTTGGTATTGCCCTAAAAGGCAGGACCAACGACGAGGAGCCGTCCGCACATGTGTTGCCCATACCAAGCGGCCAAGCCTCGCTTCCTCGCTGGTGGCGGAAATCAAGCCTGGCCGGCGTGCTGGTCCCACGAGAGAGACAAGAAATTCCAAGATGCACAAGACCGACAAGAGATGCGCGGCAGAGGGACAAGAGAATCAAGAGATGTGAGCATTGCTTGTTCCGACGTCCTGTGCGGTCTGGGCCGCATCAACATACGGTAAGTCAGCACGCGAGGAGTGGGTGCGTGGGTGAAGTATGTCACAATGAGTGTGCGTGAGGGTGAACGAGCGAACAAGTGGAGTGACCAAGTAAATAAGTGGAGAGCATGTGAATCCTCGATATCTTGCCCCGCTTATCGCCCGCTGATAAACTTGAGCGATACAGTTCCGCGGCAGGACTATACAATATCAATGTGTAGGTTTACGACGACACAGCAACTCAATCTCCGAGTCCCAGCCAATCCTTCCACGTCCCCCAAGTGAGATCTGGTCCACCCGACCCTGCCATGCACACTCCTGTAATTCCTTTTTTTTATTTTATTTCCTCGCCGCCGTTCGTCGTCGCCGTCGCGAAACCCAACCTCAAATTGCGGCCGGGGATAGACTCGTTCCCAATCCTCGCGACCACGATCCGTCGTCCACGCATGCAGACATGCAGTGGGTGGGTGAAAGCTGACGCAGGAACGAACTCATGATCTCCACCTGGGATGGCATCTCCTTGCGTACTACTACCCGCTACCACACCACACCACACCACACCGACGAAGATGCCCGATGCATTGAAATTGTCCTGACAACGAATCAATCATGCCGCCTTTTTGGCCCTAGGAAGATTTTCTAGAAGCCTTCTACTTTGGGGCGCCCCCGGCACGTGGATGCGAGCCACGAGCCTTGATGGGGGGAGACTGTTGGTTGAAAGACCCGGGAGAGGTCGCCCGCACTGAGAACGGAAACCATGACTTCATGACGAAGAAGGTTGTTTGCAGGGCTCTGTAGCAAAGTCTTGCTTGGCTGCTTCGGTAGGAATGATGACATGCTATTGACTTTAGTTGTCAAGACAATCCACATCATCCTCGACTTCCAAGCCAATTTTCAGAAGAGGCATGTGCTTCCTATTCCCGTTCCTTCCTTCCTTTTTCCTTGGGCTCCTGATCGAACAGCTTTTCTCTTCTCTCTCTCAGCTCTGCGCACTAGCTTCCTGCGCCGGAGAACCCGCCATGCCAGCTAAGTCAACCCACCGATCATCCACCCTGCATGGCACCCTAATCAACCTGCTGGCCGTCCCACTCCAGACCACGCGCCGCCCGTCCATAGTCACCACCAGCAGAGCAAGAAAAAAAGTCCCTAGCTGGCAGTGACATTCAGGGTCTCGTCCCCTCTCATGGACGACCCACCTACAGTCTAGAATAGTAGTGCCCGAATGCCATGACATCCAGATCGGGAGGAGGCTCTGTCCATTTTGCGCTCCTCACATCTCTAGACTGAATAACAGAACGGACCGATCATTGCATAAACAAGTAACGTAGATCTCTCCTCGCCCACCCCCAAGCCAAACCCCATAGCTTTGCGATCTTCGGCGGCAATCCCGAGACGTAGTTAGATCCATCTGCGACATGACTTCAGTGAAAAAAACCGCAATTGAGATATGGTAGTTATATCGTGCGACTCTTGCTGTCACTTATTCACTCATATATGACTAACGCCCTGTGACATGCGTGTGTTCCATACCCCTTAGTCTGTTTGAGAAATACACATCCCCCACGCCTACTCGCCACCACCCCCACAAAGGTCAAGACCTACCTCGGTCGAGAGGCAAACAAACAAAAGAAGGCTGAGGCAATGCAATGCAATCCCGCCTCGGAGCCGACAGGCAGACAGAAGATATCAGCTAACAGTTACGTACAAAAAGTTACGATATCAACCCCCCCCCCCCAAACCTGCGTTTCCAAACGCACCACATTAGAAGAATACCGGCGTAGATGTGGTTACGTATTTGCAAAGTTCGGCTCAGGCGATCGCAAGCAGAATGTAAGCACTGGGAGGAGAGAGGCTCGAATGAGGATAGGTCAAGACTGGCAAAGTGGAAACAGGGTGAGGGGATGATTTACAGAGGAGACCTAGCTGCGAAAGGTAACTAAGTGAGTGAGCGTTTTTTGCAAGAAGTGAAGCACGTAAGACAACTGTAGTCGATTAGACCAAAACAACGAATGGCAAGATTTCTAGCCATAGGGCACGGAAGAGTTGTTAAGGATGATGAGTCAGTCGTCATATCTTAAGTCCTTTAGTTCTTGCATCACCCAGAGTGTTTGGTTATGGTACAAATTTCATTCTGAGCCTAGCACTTGTCTTAACTTATCTGTAGCTATCGCCCGTGTTGACATAAGGTTGCAAGTATTGTGACACTAAACATGTTGTAGACGACTTCTATCATCTCAATATCCACTTGAAGAAGTGTTCTTCAGGACTAGTCAACGACGGACATGGGAATTGAGACGACAGAGTCCTGTAGCACAGGAGTTGTCGTACCAACCCAGGTGCAAGTCATCCATCCACCAGATCTTGGGAACTCCTGCGACCGTAACGTTGATGCGGATTGTGGTCAGATTCTGGAAGGTATTGTCAACAACCACAGGGTAAAGAGGACATCCATTCAATGCAGAGCAAGCAGGGATGGTATGGTCTTGAACCGCAACTGGAACAACATCAGTATGGTTGCTGTTGAGCTGATATCCGGAGAAGGTGAAGTCGCAATCAGATCCCGTAGATTCACATCCCAAAGCGGCACCATAGAAGTTGAAGGTAAAACAACCCGTGATACCATGGTCCCCATCAGAGATGCCGCCAGAATATCCCAGCTCGTCAGTGTTTGGACCAGCACGGGGATTGGTTCCGTTGATATTGAGGTTTGGAATGAACTCCAAGAGTTGCTTGCCAGACTTGGGGAAGAAAGGATCAGTTGGTGGGGGGACAACAGTAAATCCATCAGAGAAGATGAATTGATGATAGGGGTTGAAGACGGGTGCACCTTCAACGGCAGTAGGATCAGTGCTATTGTCAATAGCCAAGACTGGTGTATCGTCAAATGTCAAGGTAAAGTCTCCTTGTTCGCCACAGATGGTGGGACTCGCGGAAGGAGAGGAAGAGACAGACGTGGTATTGACAGCGGCGGTGACCGAGTAGTAGGATGATGCCATTGACAAGCTTGAAGTTGGAGACGTCGAATTGGAGAATACCATGGACGTGTAGTAGGATGGTGCACTGGCCAGGATCGATGACGTAGCTCCTGCTGAGTTGGCAGAGTCGGTAGATGAGATTGAAGCCGGAAAAGTTGAGCTGTGCATCGAAAGTGACGAAGGATAGTACCCTGGCGACGTGAAGTTTTGGGCAGTTGATGTACTTAAAGGCGAATTGTCCGATGTGATGGAGACGACAGATGTTATGGACGCTGAGCTATTTGAAGGATAGTACAGTTCCAATGTAGCACTCTGGGTAGTCGAGGCGGTAAGGGAAGCAGCCGTAAGAGTGCTTGTCGAATTCAGAGGACCTAGGACAGCATAATAAATAGGACCGCTGGCAGAAATCATTGATGATATACTAATTGGCGAACTATCTGATGTTGAAGATGAGACAGAGCTTGTAGTATTCTGGGAAGGCAGTATCGCAGAATAGTAGGCCGAAATAGCAGAGGTAGTGGTTGACACGGCGGCAGGAAGATAATCAGGCGCAGTCTTGGAGGCGTTTCGATAATCAATCGGATAGAAAGCTGAGGTAGAGCGAACAGCTGACGACATGGCTGAAGACATCGAGGTACTACCGAAATAGTTTGAAGTTCCTGTAGTGCCATTTTCGGAAGAGCTCCAAGTCGTACAGGCGGAAGTAGATGGACTGGCAAATGGACCGGCAGATGGGTAACTTGTTGCATTTAATAAACCGCCATAAGTGGTAGAGACTATGCCGGTTGAACTTGAATTGGTGGGAGAGTTGCCCGAAATCTTGGAAACACCATAGGTCGCCAAGGATGGAATTGAAGTAGGGCTCAGAGCTGGATTAGGAGTATGATCATATGAAGCACCGCTGGTGGTTATGGCTGTAACACTAGCAACCGTACCAATTGGGACAGATGTTGGAATGGGACGATCCTTCGATGTAGAAGTGGTTGAGTTCCAGCCTCCGATAGCTATGCCAGTATATGTCGCACCGATTCCGATAGATGAAGCTGATCCCTGAAAGTTGGAGGTCTGCCTAACATGTCAGTGTGGTGTTATTTGATGAGACAACGCTAGCTTACAGAACTGGTCTCAATGATGGTAGTGACATGAATAGTTGAACGTATGGTAGTAGTCAACGCAGTTGTGCTGTCAGTATAAGGAGCAGAAGTCATTATATCTTCGAGCATAGTCGAAAAAGCCTTGGATCCACTACTTTGTACAGCCAATATGTTGGTGGTATCATATTGCGGAGTAGTATAGAAAGGAACGACGGTCACTGCAGTTGTTAAGACAACATAAGATTGTGACGCGTCGGGTGTGTGGCCATTCAACCAGACCGTTGAGGTTCCTTCAACAAAGAAACTATAATAGCCATTTGTAGCATCTTTCGTGGTGGCAAAGGCGCTGTTGGTTTGGCGAATGGCATCAAGATTCGTGGTAGCTGTGGATTCCATTGTCTTGACACCATAGGGGCAAGCAACACCTGAAGCACAGGGCGAGAGGGTGACAACATTTGTAGCATAGATTGTCGACGTCTAAAAGATGGTGAAAGTCAGCTTAGTCACTCAAGCAGCGGTTTCGGGCCTTTGAAAACACTAGGCCCTTGATAAACAACCCCGCCAATACCTGGATCTTATGTAGAGATCGGCGAAGAGTCTGAGATGGGAGTTGCCATGGTGCTTAAAAGAGATCCTGAGAATCTCATATTCACGAACATACCTCAGGATATTCATTTCCACCACCACTAGGAAGAACAGATATCGAAGGTTCTGTGACAGTCTTCGTATATGATTGATGCAAAGTCAATGTGCTTCGCAGAGTCGAGGTACGAGTGGTAGAGACTTGACTTGAGCTCTTGGCAGTGGTAATACCCTGCAGCGAAACATTAATACCAAGTCACAGACTTCAAAAGTCAGCAGGTTCAGACTTACATAGTCAGAAAGAGTAACGTAGACAGTACTGGTGTCGGGAACATTGACATAACTCAAGGTTTCGTAGACGGTGGTAGGTTCAGGAGTAGCAGCAACTGTGACTGTGACAACAGACGTGGTTTCAAAGGATACAGCAGAGTTGGCGGGAAGAGAGACGTAAACAGTAGAGGCAGAGACATTTGCAGTTGCAGTTGCAAGGATAGTGACTGTAGAGACACCACAGATGGAGTTGGCTGCAGCACTTGGTTCGAAGATCAGCACATAGCATAGACGCTTCATAAGATCGAACTTACTACGAAATTGCCGGAGCACCGGCGGTAAGCATTGCGAAGCCTAGAATGGCCACGAGTGATTGGTAAAGGTATGAAAGCATCCTGGAGGATTCTATCATCAATGAGAGTATGGTAGGAAGAATGAGTAGATGGGATGTAGGGAGTTGGGAAGATCAGCTTTGAAGAATTTGATGGAAACGAGCGCGTTAGAAGAAATTAGAAGAAACGAATGTAGTTGTTTGTGATGGAGAAGTGAAGTTGAAGAGGTTGGCAAGAGGTTGACGCGCTCACCTCGAAGATAGAGTGCAAGGCAATTGGTGCTCACGTGACATAGCATTCTGATGAATCGAGGTGGCCGACCTTTGCTCTCCCTCTTCTCAAGTTCAAAATTTATGCTGAGCCCAGAAACTCATTCAACCAACTCTGATTGGATAACTTTACATGGTAACGAAATGATACGCCGTCATATTCTGTTTGAAGCCGTCCTCGTTCAATATAACCAGGCCTACATTTCTTGACTAACTATCCAAGTATTGGTCAAGGATTTACAGCAGTGGCAGTGGCTCTAAGCTTAATTCTCCTCAATCCAAGTTGCAATTTCCGATCTATTGATACGCTTCTTTGAAGATAGGGGTGTAGACATATTCAAAATGTGTCAGCAACAAGGAGTTCCTCGATGCTCATGGGAATCCGCATGTATTCTCCCACCTCCCTTTGGCTTGCATATTCGTTCTGTTCCCTTCAATGTCTTCCGTGTCAATTTTCAATTGACAAACGATCTGACAAGCAAACAGACCAGCCCATACGACGACTGCATGAAAGCGATGGCACGGCGACCTGCATGACGGGAACAACTGCAAAGTGCTGTCGGTGGTTTGACTTCGACCAGTCACTTCGGATACACACCATATCATTTGAATGCTCGCTACCTTGATCTTACAAGGAGCAAGGAGTAAGGCTCTCGACAGAAGTCTTGAGAGACTCAATAAAGCCCAAGAATATGGAAACTGGAAACAAAAAGCCTGGCATTTCTTTCTGGACGCTGATTGACAACCAAGGCAGCAACAAGCAGGCCGTGTAGAAGAAGTGCATTGGCACAGTCCCTTAAAATGAAGCTTTCAATCAACGGTGACTACACCGTTAATTAGGGAAGATGATCGTGCAAATCCTACTCGTGAGAGCCAACTCAGCCAGGTAAAGTACCCGTGTCAGGACGGATGGAAGGCTTCCCCGGACGGGAGTCGACGTTGGTGATTAGTCAGCAAATAGTGCGGGCGGAGTACCTAGGTACGTCACCAATCCAGGTGGCAGAATATCACCGCCAGGATTTTCGGGGATTCAACACGGCTACTGAAATATATCTACCGTATCTCCCTCTTTGGGCCTCTGTATGCGTGTTTGTACCTCCTCATTATGACTACTCCGAGCTTTAATCCCGCTGTTGCTCTGCGTCCAATAAAGAGCGTCGTCAGCGCATCATGGCTTTACCCCTTTAAGGGCATCTACTACTTCCTTGCCCATCCATCATTCTACCCTCTCTTTGGCAGAAGGTTGATTCCTTTGACTGTGACCTCGATCGTCGTACTTGGTCTCCTTTTCACCTTCACATACCTGCCTCAGGTGGCCTTCCTTGCCATTTTCCACGGCCCTACTGCATGGGTCAACGCTGCGTTCTTGGTTCTGGGAGAGGGGCAAGTTGTGATTGCACTTCTTTTTGAGGCTCTGTTGGTGGATGAGACTTTAGTGAACGTCTTTGACGTGAGACCCTCTGACTATTGACTGTGGATTCGACTAACAGAGTCTGTAGGCCACCCTCATCGACCAAGGTCTTGTTGACCTCGTCTCTCCTTCGCGAATCCTCTTTCACGATGCCCCAAATTCCGTTAAGATGCTCGGAAAGCCGACTACAAGTGCTGTATACTCTCCGTTCTCTTTTCGTCAGATTGCCGAATTCATTCTGTTCTTGCCACTTAATTTGATCCCAATCGTTGGCACGCCAGCCTTCCTAATCATAACCGGAGCAAGAGCTGGACCTTTTCATCACTGGAGATGGTTTAAGCTGCGAGGACTTACAAAGAAGGAACGCAACAAGGAGATTAAGCAACGAAGCTGGAAGTATACATGGTATGTTGAGATACAATCCTGGGAGGAAAGTGGCTAATATACAGGACAGGTTTGGAACGGTGTCCTTGTTGCTGCAGCTGGTACCAGTGTTGTCGATGTTCTTTTTACTGACAACTGCCTGCGGCTCTGCACTCTGGGTAGTCAAACTGGAACAGCAAAAAAGGCTTTTGCAAGAGCTTCCAGTTGACGTCGTTGATGAGGAAGCTCCTCCTGCATATACAGATAATCCGATATAAGGTGTGCATTAGACTCAACCATTGGCATGGCCTCACCATAGACCTGTGGCATAAATTTATAAGGACGTGGCGACTTAGAGTTATTGCAATTGCCTTGTGATTCAGAGTTGCACGTGTGAAGATGCCTACAGAGTCTGGCGAGTAGGTTGGCAATAACAAGCTCCAAATTGACAACTTCGGACCATTTCAAACACCTCAAAGATCAAATACTACTGCTCAGCCAGTGCACTCGAGAGCTCGCTGATGGCAGTCTTGGCGGACCTTGAAACTTCGACTTTGGAACTCATGTCCGAGGGTTGCGAGCGTATTCGCGTTCGTTTCCATCGACATAGTCGAAGGGTCGTTGTCGTTTTCGCGTCGGGGCCGGGAAAACGATCTCGCCGCCGACGGTTATACTACCCCACGCTCGCACTGCTCGTCACTGGCCAGCTCAAAATAGCCTGATGTTTGTGGCGTTTGGTAGTTCTTGCGAGCCGCCGTGGAGGGCTTGGGTTATCAGAGGGGTCGATATATAACCCTCAAAGCAATGATAAGGATGAGGCTCGACAACTGCCTTTCATCTTGCCTTTACTATTATCTATTTGGATTAGAGACTTTGTCACCTCTTTAGTTTACGATGAGTATCACCAATGCGACTAGTCCGCTTGCGATGTCGAGTACCTATAATCTCACCCCAGCGACCAGTTCTCTCACAATTGCCATTTTCAAATACCAATCCTGGGTTCAAAATCGCCTGAATGGCCGCTCGTACTGGTTATTAGTTCTGTTGAGTCTGGCAGTGGCCTTTCTTTGTTCTCGTCTCTTTGCGAAACGTTCAAACAGCAAGGAACCGGACCAAATACCCTATCGACTCCCGCTTGTTGGCCATGCCTATCAATATGTCTTCCACAATGCTGCATTTACGGATTATGTACTGTAAGTCTATCCTATTTTAAAGTAACTAGCCATATGAAAAGTAGCTAAATCTATCAGGTCGATTATGAAAGGCAGATCGGTCATGAAATTCTACCTCGGCCCTCGACTGTTCTACTTCGTCACTGGCTCCAAGAATGCTGCCGCAGTTGTCCGTCACTCTGGGAAGTTATCTGCCGACGAGTTATTCGTATATGCTACGACGAAAGTAGCTGCAGGAACCGAGGCAGATATGCAGATGTTCCGAAATGATAAATCAGGAAGAGGCGAGAAACCGGCTGTCCCAGTCCCCGAGGATCAGCGCATCTGGCATCCTCATCACCGCTTGCACTCAGACTACCTCACGACTGGCCGCTCAGTGGAGGTAATGACGGCGAAATTTTGCGAGTTCTTTCAGGCCAAATTAGCTCGCTTCCCTGCTGATGAGTGGGAAGTTATCAATCTGTTTGAGTTCTTGAAAAAGCATATGCTTGAGTCTGCCACCGCTTCAATGTCTGGCACGGAACTTCTGGCCTCAAATCCAGATTTCACCGAGCGCTTTTGGAGGTTTGATCGTAGCATATTCACGCTCTTGTTTGGTGGCCCCAGACTCCTCAACAGAAGCTCGTATCAGGCCCGCGACTATTACCACCAAGCAGCACAAAAGTATCTCGAGGAGAAGAAGGATTTTGACTTCAATGATGCTGCAGTAGATGTGGATTGGGAGCCTACATTTGGATCAAGATTTACGCGAGAGTCGACAAAGTTCAATATCAAGCACTTTGAGAGAGGGACGCAGGCCGGTATGTTGGTTGGAGCAATCTTTGCGTAAGTATTATATTCTCAGACTTGACCCGTTAGAGTCGGGCTAATACATGTGGCAGCTTGAACGCGAATGCGATTCCTATGGCGACATGGGCAATGATCGAGATTCTGCAAGACCCTAAACTCATGGCCACGCTCAAAAAAGAAATTGCCACAGCCACAATCCCCGATCCTGAGACCAAGCAGAAGATACTGGATATGGAGAAGCTCAAGAAGCTTCCCCTTCTCCAATCTATCTATGTTGAGACGTTAAGGCTTCATGTATCGGTCAACGTGACGCGCGAAATCATGGAAGATATGGAAATGGACGGCTATCTACTGAAAAAGGGCGGACTTGTTCAAACTCCTTCGGGGGTGGCGCATTTCGACGAAAGTGTATGGGGTGTACCTGGCCATCCGGCGACCGAGTTCTGGGCCGAACGTCATCTTGTCGACGTTGAGGAAGAAGATGCAGACGGGAATATCAAAACCACGAAACAATTCTCCATCGGCAAGAAAACATCTAGCTTCTTCCCCTATGGTAAGCTTCCCCTTTCCGAGATCTTCTCGTAAAGCTCACTAACGATCTGCAGGTGGTGGCATAACCGTTTGCCCCGGCCGGCACTTTGCCAAGCAAGAAATCATGGCTGCCATCGCGCTGATGCTCTCGAATTTTGAGATCGAGTTCCTGGACTACGTCAATAAGGATGGCACGGTCGCCGATCGTGCACCTAAGGATGATCCTTACTATTATGGCGCGGCCGCCATGCCTCCGGACAGAGATTTGAGAATTAGATGGAAGAGGTTGGAACAGTGAAAGGAGAAAATAACATATGCTTGTAGAATTATGGGTTCCAGGGGGGGGAGGCGGGATTAGGAGTCTGGTATGGCTTATTAGGAGGCCTTTGTGTATTGATGCTTTTTGGTGTGTGGGATATTTAGCAGGGATATATATGATTTGCTTTCATGGATTAATGGCTTGATAGCTTTTAGGACTTAGTTAGGAATATTTGATGGAACCAACATCTTATCCATTGTAATTCCTTCCTCAACTCCTCTCCAATCTCTTTTGGGGATTTAAAATCACCATGTTTCTTTTTCTTGAGGTCAATTTGATTGTTACATCAGTATTCAGTTCTACTTGGAAAATTCCTCATCTACTGATACCCCACCCCTGTTATCGTTGTCCTTTCCACCACGCTCCTCAGTGTTGAAATCGCGTTTACTCAATTTAGCCCTTATCTTTGGTTTTACAACAGGCCATGCTCCCAGCGGCGCGTGAAAGGAGTGCTCGCGGTGTGTCATGCTATTTCGCATGCTGACACCATTGAGACCACATGCAAACAATAACCACCCTTTCCATACGGAATGGTAAAAGCAGAAATGAATCCTTCACCTTATTTTCAATCTGGAGACTTTTTCTCTCCAGCTCCTGCGTGCTCGACGTCGTTTATCATGGGCGGTTACCCTGGCTCGGAGATATTTCTATACTCTAAGCGAAGCGAGGACGGAGATTTCCATGGTCGCGCTGAGGTCGCCGACGAGTAGCCCTTTCGTGTCTGCGCCGGGATGGTGGTAAGCCTACCACCGGCATATTTCAAGAGGGTTCGGACGAGAGGCTCTTCTTCTACAGGTGGGATTCAAATTTAAATGTGGGCAACGAGTGGTTAGTGCTTACGACCATATAGACGAGGTACTTCTTAACAAGGCCGGGACAGTAAGCGACGAGTGATTGACAACGACAATCCTCCGAGGAACTTTCGACCTAGGGAAGCAAAATTATAACGTCCTCGAAAACACCTCCCATTCTCCCCCTCACTTCCAATTCTCCCCAAAGAGCCATTTCTATCCCTTCAATTCCCCTCGACGCCTACATCGTTGACATCAACATGTCCAAACCCACGCTGATCTTCGTTCCCGGTGCATACCACAGCCCGGATTGCTACGACACGGTGATTGCCAAACTCACGCCCCTAGGCTACAAGTGTATCAAGTACGCACTCCTCGCCGCCCCGGCATCTCCCTCCACCAGCGTGCCGGTGCCGGATCTCCAGCCCGACATAGCGGCGCTCCGGAGCGAAGTAGAGTCCGAGCTCGATGCCAGCGCCAGCGCCAACAACGACGTCGTCGTCGTCGCGCACTCGTGGAGCGGCATCGTCGCCTCGGCGGCTCTCAAGGACCTAGGGAAGCCGGAGCGGGAGAAGCACGGCAAGGCGA
Organism: Coleophoma cylindrospora; assembly: GCA_003369665.1. Taxonomy (NCBI): domain Eukaryota; kingdom Fungi; phylum Ascomycota; class Leotiomycetes; order Helotiales; family Dermateaceae; genus Coleophoma; species Coleophoma cylindrospora. The sequence goes on from PDLM01000010.1 coordinate 1,768,152, forward strand.
ACGGCGTGCGTAGCATAGCGTTTATCTCGGCGTTTGTACCTCGGCCGGGCGTGAGTCTGTTTGATAGTATCGGAGGGGTCAAGCCCGCGAATTGGATCAACGACGAGGTTTGTTTCTCCTTCCTTCGTTCCATGCTCTCCAGCGTTCTTCCGCGAGACTCTTCCCATCCCCCCTCCTCTCGACGCCCTCCTTCGGAAAGACACCCATCCCAAAAAAACGAAGCACTAACCACCAACAGGAGGGATGGGTGCGTGTACCCAACGGGGAAGAGAAGTTCTACCACGACCTCGCGCCCGCGGAGCAAGCAGAGTGGACGAGCAAGCTGCTCCTACACAGCTACGCGACGTTATACGCCGCCGCCGACTATGTCGCGTGGGAGACCATCCCCTCGCGGTACCTGGTCTGCGATGATGACCGGGCGATTCCCAAGCGGTTGCAAGAGGCGATGGTGCAGACGTGTCTGGAGCAAGGCGCACCCATGCTGACGGAGCATGTTTGGAGCAGCCATAGTCCGTTCTTGAGCCAGCCAGATGTGGTGGTCGGCTTTTTGAGGCGGGCAGCTGGTGAGGAGGGAGTGGAGGAGATGGGGACCATCCGTAAGCATCTCGGGTGGCAGGAGGCTGAATTGCTGTGGGGAAGGCATTTGGACAATGGCATCTGAAGAAAGCTCTGCAGATATCGCCACGAAATACTAGGTTGCTTTTTATAACTACCAAGGTAAGTAGGGGACGTCACTTAAGTACTATGTAGCAGATTTTAGAACTTAGATCACGTTACATAGATCACACTGGAAGCTATTATAGATAGACACACAGAAATAGATCAAATAGTTAAACAGACGGCTGGGTAGTAATCTTTTTAATTGGTCCTATTCTTCTCTCCTCCTTAGCAATCTCTCTTATCACCCTGCGAACAAGCCCAGCAAGTCAACAATGAAAATCAAAACGCCAATATACCCGCAATAGTTAATGCGGAAGGTATATTTGTACCCCGTGCCCAAACCCCCAAAACATCCCAAAGAATTCCAAGCCAAGGGCTTCCTTCAAACAACGGCTGAAATATTGCGAAGAAAGCTCCTCGACCAAAAAAGGAAGGGGGAAAAAAAAACGCCGACGCAATGCCGCAGTAGTGAGTGCGTAAGCAAAGGTATATGATTCGCTCCCCAGAACCCAATCCGATCCCCTGAAGAACATAGAAAAGAATGAAAAGCAATATGTAGTGTTGTAGCGCCAGTAACTTTATACAGGAGAAGATATGACGAGGAAAGAAACAGGGAGGTAGGTATATAAAGGCTCAAACTCCGGCAATGACCTCGAAACTTTTGAGAAGCTTATTCGAAAAACAAGATTAGAAGACAAACTTGCGGTCCAAGACTCGAATAGCACGTTGGTCTTCTCCAAGATTGTTGAGCTTCTCGTGTGGAATATCTTGCGGTCGCGAGTTCTCCTCTTTCGGACTCTTGCTGCCCGCTCGACTGCTGTTGCTCTTGTTGTCTGATTGCACCGAAACAGAATCTGTCGAGTGAACCAGACTTGAAATGCTGGGAATAGTCTGAGCTTGGGATGGCATGGGTGTTGCCTTGGGCGTTGTGTGAGCATCTTGTCTTGGAGGAGAGGTACGTGGTGTGCTAGCATGAGCAACGGGAGTCATTTGAGGTGGTGTGGTTGTTCTTGGTGCTAGTTGGACCGGTGGTAGTGTCGTCGAATGAGTTAGTCGTGGATCGATCAATGGCCCACTTTGAAGTGCTCGCTGGGCCATCTGTGCCTGTTGCTCAGCCAGTGACCGCGCCTGCTCAACTCTCGGGCTAGGATTTGGGGCATAGACTGGTAGGTTGGCTGCGGTTGCGCTGCTCATGCCACGGTGGTGAGGTGGAGGGGGAGGCAGGGAGGAGTCTGACAGTGGTTGAGGTGGGCGGTCATAGGCTGTTGGTGGTGGCGGGCCTTGCGCTTGCTGCATGGTTCCTGGAGGCATCTGCATCATCTGATGAGGGCTATAATGTTGGTGTGATAGATGAGGAGAGCCGTGTGCAGAGCCAGATCCGGGAGGTGGTGGCGGTAGTTGAGTAACATACATGTGCGGTGGGTAGGGAGAATGAGCTTGAAATGGAGGTGTGTTCATGGGAGATGGAGGCCAAGCATAGCCAGGACTTGGTGCATATGCGTAAGCCGGCGGTCGACCCATTACCTGTGGTGACTGCATATATGGGCTTGGAGCCATGGGCGTTCTGGTAACGGCTGGGCCTTGAGCTTCGTGAACCGTTGACTCGGGGTACATTCCTTTCTGTGGAACAATGTGTCGAAGAGCGGGATCTGTGGTTGGTTGAGGCAACTCGGGCGAGTTGGGGTGTGGTCGTGAATAGTAGCTGATGAGATGGAGATGTTGACCGGTTGAAGTGGTGATGCTAAATGATTGCTTCATCAATCCATCGGGCTTGTATCTGTAGCCATCCGGCCCCTCCCCATCCATATCATCGTCTGGGTCGCTCCCGCGTCCACTATCTGGTGTCTTCCCCGACACTCTGCGTGCCACCGGAGGCACAAAGTTGCCGCCGCCTCTCTTGCCCTCCATCTCTCGATAGGTAAGGAAGCTCCCCGATACTCTGCTGGCACTCCATGACTTTCCATCAGTCCATCTTCGCATTCCAGCCTCCCGCTCATCCCAGACAAACACCGATCCAGATCTGATAGATTGTCTCTCCTTCTCCGAAAGTCTTCGCTGCACTCGAGGTAGCAAGCCTAGTCGGCAAGCTTCAAACAGCTTGATCGCATCTGCAGGTGTCCGTACGTGACCGTGATAAGTGTCCATTGCCATTACGTCGTCGTCGTCGTCTTGGACGAATTGAAAAAGCTTCTACTCAACTTCTTCGCCAGTCGATTGAAGGGGTCGTGATGCAAAATTCGACTGTGCAAGCGTCCTATGCGTACCTCTTGGCTCTTAACCTTAACGTTTACACTCTACTCGGAGCACAAGTGGAGTGTGCCGTTCGTTCCTAATACGCGGCCCCAAGCCGTTTCTTGGACGTCTGAGAAAGCTTGTGCGCTTCAAGATGTGTATGGCACAAGTATTGACGTGAAGGTGGACTCCCAGCGTAAGTATTGTCGAGAACTTGAGACGTTTCGTGAATGATCCGCTCGCTTCAGATGAGGTTAGCCATCAGAACAACTCTTCGAAGATCAGTTTGCGCAAGTCGAAGCGAAGATGAGACACGAGGGATGTAGTAGTGACAGAAGCTTAAACTAAACTCCGCTGGGGCATGCGTGCAATATTGTTGCTATTGTCAGAAGTGGAGGTCGGTCTGAAAAGCTTGGCCTAGCACCTGGAACGTGATGGCGATAGCTCGACGACACAAGCCTCAGAATTGGCTGAGACGCGTCGGTGAGGATCGCCCGAACAACAGTCTGATGCTCGAGTGGACGAGCTGTTTGTCGATGACGCAGCAAAGGTAGCGACGAAGAGGGGACGACGGTGAGGTGGAACCCTCGGAGGAGCATAAGGCTGAAAATAGCCAGTCAGAGGAAAATAAAACATACCTAGTTGGGAAGATCTTCAATTCGTGTTTGGAGTCGTAGGCGGGAGGAGATGTGCGGCGACGGTGGATATATGTTCGAGGGGACGATGGGGTGTGTCGTGCCAGGGAAACAGCCGCGAAGCCGAGGGCAGGGCAGCGCTAGGTGGGAGGGTACGGGATGTCGTGTAGAGACGGCGCGAGTCGGGCGGAAGGTCGTCCTGAAGTGCAAAGGTCGAAAGGAAGGAGAGGGATGGAGACACGTCGGGGTCGAGCGTGGTTTTGTTTGACGGGCTGGGAAACAAGTGCCTGGTCGCTTTTCACATAAGGTACAGCGGTCGATTAACACGCAACGGGGATGCGTAGGCAGGCCGGAGAGGGGAGGTGTGCAAGATTAAGGTGCACCAGAATAGACTATGCTAGCATTAATGGAGCGTGCCAGTGTGGGCGCCAGAAAGTGGAATGCAGTGGAGAGACGAAGTGGAGGGATGCTCTTTTTTTTGCAGCGTCGCAGTGGATGAGGATGACGGATGAGGATGTGATGAGGATGAGGATGCGGATGACGGATGACGGATGAGATTAGGTTTCCGGGCTAGCACAGCAGGGAACAGCAGCAGCAGCAGCAGCAGCAGAGAGTTAAGTTGCACGCCATTGCCCAAGCCACCAACCCAAGAGCCAGACCGAGACACCCAAGACACGGACAAGCCAGAGCAGCGCCGGAGCGAGATTGGCACTGGGTGGGCAGTTGATCGTGATCTGGATCTGGAGGATACTTTCGAGTGCGAAGTGCCTGTCGTTTCCTCCGTCGCCCCTCCTCCCCTCCCGGGCGACCAGGGACCCCGTACGTACGGCAAAATTCATGCTCGCCTTGGACAGAGGATCTGCTGCGGACCCTTTTTTGGCTTCGTCAACTCTATTAGCGGTGTCAACTTTATTCTTAAAAGGGACTTGGCTGCGCTCGGCTTGCGTGGGATAGATCAGTCAATAATAACGAGGCGGGACGGCCAATCCCCCGGGGTGGGCGAATGAATGTCATTGACAATGTTTCACGGCGTGTGTGGGATTGGATGGCAGATCGAGCGAGATTGTGGTGTGGCGCTTTAGAGCTGGCATGACATGACTGCATCCAGCGGTATAGTGCAATGCCATGTCCCAAGCCTCCACGCCTCAATTCCTGGGACCACCGTGCTCTGGACGGGGCTTGTCAGCGCCATCAGCACTACCTCCGTGCAGTCATTCCATGACAGGACCAGGCCACGCGTACGCTCTGGTCGCCCTATCAGCACCCATCACCCCCGGCGCCCTCAACCAGCATGAGCTTATTTGATCGCTGGGACTCGTCGTAAATCATGGTCCCAAGTAAGGTGCCCAAGGCATGATTTGCCCTTCCAGCGTCGGCTGATCCACCTGCTGCTCCACTCCATTTCAGCCATCGCTGCTCGCTCGCGACGACGTGGAAGGTTACTCGAGCGGCGCTTGCAAGGTCTGCGGTTGCCAAGAACGCCCCGGACTTTGATCAGCTTTAAGCATGAAATCACTCCCTGCCCGATATCACGAACAACGCCTGCATATGGCCGAATGATACACGACGACTCTTCGCACGCCGCAGAGAACGCCGGCGAAACCCTCGCGGGCGCGGGGCACGGTATCACAACCTGATGCGAATCGGGTCCTTCGTGCTGGTCCACGGCCAGCAGCCCCAGAGCACCACGAGAAACAACTGGCACGCACACCGGAATGGCTGACCCTGGCGCGGCACCCTGTCCTGGCCTGGCCCCCCCGGTCCTGGACGTCAACTCACTGACGAGTACAGTGGGGACCGGACAGGCAAGCACCCACGAGTATGGTGAGGCTCAGACGTCCTTGCTTTAAACCTTGTTGATCGAGCTTAAAATACCGTAATGAAAGGTGTACAATTCTCGTCCCTCGGTGGCATTCGACGGGAAAGCCTATCTGCCTCCAAGAAAGCCTCCTGCTGGACAACGGCATTTACCACGACGCTGGGGACGATGGCCGCGGTTGCGCAGCTCGGGACCTGAGGCACCATCGCTGCCGTGCCGGTAGATACTATTGAAATCCACCAGAGACACGGGTGAGGGATAACCGGCTAAAAAGCATGCTAGACAAGGCCCCACGAACAGAAAAGAAGATGGTTTGGCCCCATAATTGCCCCAAAAGAAGCCAGTTCATCTCCCCGTGCAAAACCATCTGGTGCATACCAAGCTTTCCTGCAGCTCGGCTCGTATCAAAGTCTGCTATTTCTATTTCATTAGATCGAAATTTTCCGGGTGATCTAGCTTCATCCTACGAGACTCTCAGGATGAACAAACCCCTGCCTGGGGCTCCGCTTCAAGGCAACTTGGCCAATAAGTTGATGAGCATCGTACTCGGCAGGACTACAGGGAACGAGTTTGTTTATCCCAAGAGTATTGTACATACAATAAGCACAATATAGCTGTGCGGATTGGGACTCACCCCCCGGTCGGGTCGCTGACATCCAGGGTCTTGGACCAATCAATGCTTGAGAATTGTCATGGATAAATAGGGCATGCTACACTCTGTACGTACTGCACTGGAGCAAGCTATGCAAACCCGGTTTCGTATTACCTTCGGTCACTCGCCTCACAACTGGACCGAGAACGGCACTCTGTTCATGCCGATGGTATATTATAGGTGTTGGACAATAACACATAAGATGCTGCCAGCCATGTCCCAGGATACCAGCGCGGGCATTATGTTTATCATCCTTCTAGAAGACAGTTCAGTGTCCATCTCGTATGTAGCACGGGGGGTTTGGTATGAGGGATATCAAACCAAAGCGGAGGTCGGAAATAAAGCCAGAGACAGAAGAGGCAATCTCGGAAATCGGTCATTGTTTCAATCCGTCCATCCAGTCATTCATCCGGTCAATCATTCGTGTCCCGTACGTCAGGACAAACGTCGGTCGCAATAATGGCGATCGCGTCTCGTCTCGCCCCGTATTCACACTGCTTTAGCGGATCACACCGGCGTGCCTGCGTGGCAGATAAACAGATGCTTCGTGACCGTTACGCAGCTCTGCGAGAAGACTGGTTTGATGAGCTGCATACCCGAATAACCGTACCTACGGGGTCGAATTCGCCGAGTGGAAAAAAAATTTGATTTCTTTTGTTTGACATGCGCGAATCGAGTGCGAAGGACACGCAAGTGGAGGATAAGGTAAGCACGCGACATACGGTCCCCATCCGTAATATCCGGCGGCGAGAGATACGAACACATTAGGTCGATGCCTTGGCCCTCGCAAGATGTCTAGCCCGAGGAATGCGGCTTCCCGCCTACTGTACTTGGGACTGCGAACAACCTCCTCGACGGCATTTGCCTGCGCGACAGCAATAAGTCAAACTCCATTCCCAATTGCAAGTCTAACACGTCATTAAGACCTCGAAGAAGAAACATCGGAGCCCAGGTCGCATTCAATCTCGTACCACGGACGAGTCGAGGAACAGTGGCGTGATGTGCAAACCCAAGCGGCAGCCACTAGCCAACCGACCCCTTGCTTTTTCCTCTTGGTTTTTCTTTGTCAATAAATTAAGCATGATTTAAAGTATGCTGTAGATCTCGTTAGTGCTTTGCCGTTATTTTGTCTCTCTTTTCTGTCACCTCCGGCCAAGGCAGCCTAGCAGCGAGGCTAAGAAGAACGAGACAGGCGGCGGAACTCCGTCCACTCGCTTCTAGCATCCTATTGACGCCGGAAGACATGAGCACGTTAAGCTTACCATGTTGAGAAGGAGGAGGAGGAAGAATCTTTTCACTGGGGGGAGAGTTTTTTTCCTGCTCGCAATCTCGCAACCCTCTCGCAAACCAACCAAGAGGCCGACCAACCAGCCCAGAATCCCAAGGGCTTGGAAAATCACCCTTGGGTCTTGGCGACTTCTTAGGCTGGCTCGCCCAGAAATGAATCGCAGCCGCATCGGGTCTAGCAGAGCCAAGGCGAGAAAGCAGCGGGCAGCCATCTAGCGCTGCCATGGTGTGATTTTAGGATTTAACCATAAATTCTGATGCTCGCCTGTGCAGTTGAGAAACTAGCCCCCCCTCGTGAGCGATGGGAAGCTGAGTCTTGCGATGCATATGCGAGGGCGTTGGGTTGAGTCTGTCTGGAGTTGCGCGGCACATGCTCGTGGAGAGATCTCAGGAAACGATGGCCGGTGAAGGAGCGCCTCGCGCGCTGCCAAACGGGCTGGATCTTCACTTTGCGAGCCCGCTGGAATGGGGATTGATGGACGCCGCCGCTGCACTGACGCTCAGCTTACCTCCCTAAGCTGCACATCAGCCTGGGAGGAAGAGGACACGGTGGAATGGGAGGGCGAGGCATGACATGACATGAAAGATGCAAATAGGCAGGCTGACTGAGGGCCACCAAATCCATGACGGGCTGACGCCTTTGGATTCTGTGCCCTTCTGCACTGCTTGACCGGCTGTTCATTCCCAGCCCGCTTACCGGCCTCCCATCGCATGCTCCCACCCAGCCGACACATCAAACCAGCAACGGCGCCGGTTAGCCCGATTAGTCAACGCAGTCTGGAAGCATCGACCGATAGTTGCAGGCTGCGGCGCGAGCGGCAACAGGAATGACGGGAGGCCGACGGTGGCAAAACGCATGTCAGGAGAGTTGAGCGCGGTGGCGTAGATAAGACGAAAAACCAAAGCGCATCCGTCCAGCGAAAGACGGGGTGCGAATCAGAAGGGAAGGAAGCCGAGTGATGCCGATCTACGAAAGCCTCTTTTTTTGATTTCGGCGGCTGATACGAAAAAAAAAAGGTGTCACAATAAGCTTCGACTCTGGAGACAGGTAGGATTTAGAGTTAAACCATTCGGGCGCCAAGGTTACATCTAGAAAAACGAGAAAAGGAATGAACTGGCGAGGCGTATTCCTAACTCTAAAAGGTTATTTGAGAAGGTTATTCATCCAGCCGTGTCCCGCCAAGCACTCTTGGGAATTGGCTGCTCCTGTTTGGTTCGGACATGGCGGCCTTGGCTGGGCTGAAGCAGAGATCTTGGCGATGAGCGGCAGCTGAGGTGCGGAGTTGGATCGCGTGAGGAGACTTTCCTTGCTGCTCGCACCGCAGCTCGAGTTCCGAACGCAGAAACTCCATCCATTGTTTTGCTGGTGGTCATTTTCCACGCCGAATATCGCCGTTGCGATACGGGTCTGCAGCCGATCGCCCTCTCGATGCGGGCGCATCCTGCACTCGCACCCCTCCGAGGCACAACAGAAAGAAGCGTGGGTGGGACCAGATGGGAGATTGAGTTGCTGTGAGATTGATTGGCTTTTCCAATACTTGAAGCCAATATGCCAATATGCCAATACGCCTATACGCCAATACGCTAATATGCCAATACGAAAGCAACCTAAGCACTAACGGGCTTACTCGGAGAGCGAGGAAAAGCCAGATGGAGTTGTTGAAATTCGAGCATTTCTAAGGCCGAGAAGGAGCCTTGGCTTTCCTGGATGGTTCGCCCTCGGCAGCCAACAGGATCGGGTCGCGATGACTGTGAAATTAGGCCGCTGGTCACAACGGTCATCAGAACATCACGAGCGCTCCCAATGGTGGGAGCAAGACGATCACATCTGACCGTCATCCATCTATCTTACTAAAGTCAAACCGGCGAGCGATCGCCTCATATTTCCCTCTCCCAGGCGTGCAGCCCAGTACGCGCACTTGAGTGAAACCTTCTGCCGCCCTCTCGAGCCGATCCTAATAAGCATAAAGCAAAATCCTGACGAGGGCAAAAGCAACGGGCTTTTCAACGGTCCTCTGCCTGTGTTTGAGTGTGAGTGGGAGTGAGTGTGCATGCATGCGTGCATAGTCGTGTCGCATAAACCAACGTCGGGTGCTGTTCGAGTCGGGTGTTGAGTGCGTCTCCGTCCACCCACCCGCTGCACCCACACCGGTCAGTCAGTCCAGTCGTCGTCCACTCTGCAGTCATGACATCTGAGGGTTCCAGCTCGGCGTCCAGTGCGAGCAGCGCGAAAGGTCGCCTGTCTTTTCTCCCTCCTCCCCCCTCTCCACCAAACCCCACCTGGCCCCACCTGGACAACTCAGCTGTTGGCCGGGGGGGCCTCGCGTCCCGAGTCGAGTCGTGGTGGAGTCCAACGTCGTAACAAGCTTAATTACATGTCTCATCTGCCAAGCTTTTCCTGTACCCCCCGCAGCTCCAATCAGGGCCCGGTGGCAGGAATCCCTCAGGGATGCGACCCACGGCTGAGCCAGGGCCCCTGGTCCACCGTCGAAGGAATGACGCGGCCTTTCGTTTTTTTGATTGGGGGGTTGCTGAGGTGAAGGTCCGTCGAGTGACAGCCCGACGAGCTTGGTCCTACGGGCGAGCGACGAGAGGGGGGGCCTGTTCCTGGCTGGCAGGCAGCTCGGCCCAAATCCTCTTTGCCTGCCTGCCTGCTTGCCTGCCTGCCTGTCTGTCTGTCTGTCAATCTGTCAGTTGGCTGGCTTGCCTGCCTGTCTGGGTGCCTGTGTCGTTCCGCCCAGCTCCCCTCGATGGCTGAGCTACGAAACCTCGCCGTCGTCAACTCTAGCCGTAGACCACGACGAGCTAGCACAGCAGCGCTGGACTGAGCATCGCCATTTGCCCAGCCATGGGATGACGAGCGGTGCTGCAACCATGATGCAAGTGTGCTCAGTCATCCAGGCTGCGCGGAAGCATCGGCTCTGGCAGTCCGTTGTGGTCTATCATAACTTCAGTGACCTCAGCAGTGACCAGACAGAGTTGTCATTTTAGGCTTTTAGAGTTTGCCAAGCTTGTCTTGATGGGGGGGTGTTAGATCCTGTGAGGTGTGGGAGACTGACCGGGCCAAAGCTTGTTTCTCCTCTTTGCCTGTAGACAGGCAACAGCTTCAAAGCAAGGTACCTACCTACCTACCTTCAACCTCGCCCGGTGCGGTGCGGGGGATGGAACTCCGGCCCTTCAATAATCTGCCATGGACTGCATCACTGGCGTTTTGTGCTGGGCTTCCCGTCCTTCCGTCTCAGGCCTGAGCTTCGCAGCAAAAGTTGTAAACCCGGCCGTCTCACCAGCCCGTTGGGATTTGGAATGTCCAAAGGGTGTGCGAGGAGTTCACTCCAGATGTGGAAGTCCCAGGACCGGTTCCCTTCCCGAATGTCTAGTGTCCGATGGTATTGGTAGCTGCGATATTCCCGTGGAGGGAGGGTTCAATCTCGTATGTGCTGTGCCTTACGCCAATGCTGCCCTTTCTGGACAGCGATTTACATACACACCCCCTGTCGGACCTGGCTGTCTACAATATTGTATTGTAATGAGGCTGGAAATTGTTGCTTCCTGCAGCTCCTCTACTTTCCTTCATGCTCCCACGTTCAAGAAGTAGTACATAAAGCAGGTTGATCAAAGTGGACCCTATAAGCCGCCGTCTTCGGGCTTCTCATCCTGCTAGGAGCTACATACAGGCAAGTCGTACCATACTGATTCCATCGGAATCTCTGGGAACGCAGGTACTTCGTCAACATTCCTTGCGTTTAGGGGGCACACCGTGATTGGCAAAGGGCAACCAGAGTGTAAGGCTGCGCCGCTCCTGCCAATTGACATACGTATCTTGAGGCATCCTTCTCGTAGCAGCGCCTCGGAGGTACAGCACATTCGACGTAGATGGTGTAGAGCAAGTATTTGGGATGTCTATCTACTGTTTAAGCATGTCATTCTGCGCCGCTCTTGCCATTGAAAATGCATCTAGCTGAGCATACTTCTCGTGGCCGCACCTCGGAGGCACAGGACATCCATTGTGTGGGACTACGTTGCATTCGTGAGCACGGTGTAGAAGTAAAGCCTTTTTCATTGCCAATCTGCTGTTTGAGCAGATCATGTAACGCTGGTAATCCCCACGCTGTGCAGGCTTTGGGGTTGTAAGGGTTCGAATAGGAATACAATACTCTCGGGATAAGCTAAACCCTTGCCTGGTCGTTCGCCTCAAGGGAGTTCGGCAAGACTACAGGGCATGGGTTGGTGAATCCCGAGAGTATTATAGGACTGAAATTGTCCCAATAGAGTATGCCCTGGCTCTGCAGTCTCAGTGTGGCATCTGCTTCGGGGCTCACTTACGGTGTCCACAGCGAACGGCCACGCTTTGCAGATCGCATAGCTTGGTAGATTAGGGGGCGAATTAACGCCAACAGGCCATCAATAGAGCAAGAGCTTGATTTGGGCCAGTCTTTACAGTTCAAGTTGGAGGGACAAATCGTACGAGTGATCAGAGCTTCCGAAGTCGAGCCATCCCATTCTTGATCGCTGTTGCAGCGCTCATTTGCTCATTACAGGCGGAGACAGGATATCTGCTCGTCGCTGAGAAGGCACGCCTTGAATGTCACACTGCCGCAACATTATTCGGGTCTAGTAGTCACCCAAGCCTCATCTCCTACTCTATCAGGGGGCAAAAGAGTTCGATGGTGGGGGAGGCGTGCTGAAAGAGGTTGTTCATCGGACCTGCAAGGGGCTATGCTTTATGTTTAGATAGGCGTGTTAGTCTGCTAGAAGAAGTTCCTTGCTTCGAGTGTCATGATGAAATGCGTAACCTGCACGCTTGCGGATGAGGTCGTAGATAAGAGTGGTGAGAGCACAGCTATAGGCACTTTGAGTAAGAAACTCCACGTTTTGTCGGATATCTGGTTGCTGGGTGGGGGCCATAAGTGACTGCGTGGTATGCCTAAGTGATGGTGCACTTTCCTAGCAGCGGTGCTTGTCTGGTAGACTGGCTTGGTATTTGTGATACCTTGGTCACAGGACTGACTTGCGCATTGAATGTCGTAATCTTGCTTTGAAATGGTGAGTCTGAGGCTTAAGATTGTGCTAGTTAAGGTTGCCTTTTGTGGGGGTTGGGAGAAGGGGGAGGGGGAGCCCCTCAGAATTAGCTTGGTAGGTGATGATTCTTGAAATATTCGCAAGCAGACCTAAGTGAATGAAAGTGCGTAATAGTGGGATCATCTACAGACGACGTGCATTGCATTTTTCTAGGTGCTTGGGGTTTGACTCCTTACTGTCGTAGAGTTCCTTGGACCACTAGATAGTTCCCCACAACTTTCTTAGCGACCATAAGTCCGGTTTCCATGTTTGGGGGAAATCTTAGACTTGCTAGCTTGCTGAAGGAACATCGAAATAACTCTAAAGCAGAAAGAATGTGGATGTGGGAGCAACGCAAACTGTTTCAGATCCGGCAACTCTATCTCTGTATAATGAACGAGAATTTCCGCGGGATCTGGCAAGGTTTATGATTAGTATTCTTGTTGGATTCTAATACACCTATTGCTTATCTTACAGTACATTGTGACCTGCTCATCAACTCATAAAATACCTTTTGGCCACCTTGTTGGTTACATATCTGAATGACATGTCTGAATGTTGTCTTGGAGGAATGTGCCATTTACTTGGCTAATTAGAGTGCCAACGTGCCTTCCATGCCTTCTTCAGAAGAAAAGATGGAAAGATAAAAGGTTTGGAGGTATCAATTGCAAATGCCACATAGTCTTGGTCGTGTCGTGACGAATCATCTATCCGTAGTTGGTTTTGTACTGAAGATTATTACATGTCGTAATATCTAGCATGATGACAACGAGACATCCTTATCAGGGCGGGTCCTTTAGCTACGATGTTGTTTCCACGAAACCATATTACGATTAAAGTCTGATTTATCGCTATCCTGCCTACAAGGAAAGTGATTGGAAAGAGAAGACGATAATATCGGAGTAGCACTTCTCTAACTCCGAGGTTCCATATCCTTTGTTTCGTACCGTATACCAAGACTATTTTGGCCTGACCTATAACGGCCACAAGTTCTTAAAAAGTCCAAGTGTAAAGTTGCAGAGGTTCAGATTCTATATATATATCTACAAATTTATTCAGCATACGGACCAAGACAAGACAAGTCTTCATTCTATAGATAGTGCAATATGATTTCATGTTGTAAAGAAAGTACCAATTCTTTGAGTAAAGAAAGCTTTTGATAAGGTCTTGTCTAGGAAATTGGAGTATCTAAAATTCTTGTCTGTAAATTTACTTTCAGCTTCAAGATAACTGTCGTGTTCTCACTAGCCTGGCTAGCATTTCGAAGGACCATAAGTATGCTTTCGAGCTCGTGTATGAAATGGGGTATCTCTTTTCATATTGCAATGCTTTATAACGTCTTGAAAATAGTAGTGACACTGCTATACGCGTGTACTGTACAGTAGGTTTCTCGACGCAGGTACTAGCCTTAGATCTTCAAAGGAAAGCACACATTGAAAAACCTGGAAAACTTGTGCCCATCTGAGAATTGAGTCTCGCATTTCTTAGGGCAAAAGAAAAGGAAGTTAGCTCGAGGCATTCTCGTTCTACGGGAATTCATACAATAAAACATTTAGTGGCAGCAGAAGAAATATAACATCACTCATTAGTTCAAGATACTAGCCACGTTTTCCAGCACTGGTAGCTTATGAATAACAGGAAGCAAACAAAGATACTTCCGGTTGACGAGATCCTTTGCACACCATTGTGTAATTACACGGGATCTTCGAAGTATCTGCTTTTGATTAACTGTTATGTGTGCTATATTGAACTTGCTTGCTTAACGCATGGGTGATGATTCGTATTCAATGTTAAAATCTCGGCTTTAGCGATCTTAGACGACATTGGCTCAGCTGCCTAATAGACAAATAGAATACCTACAATAGTGGATACAGGGTTCTTTTGGGATACATTCTGGACCCAAGTATATACTACCATTCAGCCCTCGTAGCTTCTATAAAGCCAATATACTCTGCATCCGAATGTCCTTTCTATAGGTGACTTCAAGTGCTTCGACGTACATTCTTCACAAGCGTAGCTCTAAACCCACACTTTGGGAGTTTTACCAAAATGCAACATTATTATGCCTTACTACCACGTTTCGATATAACGCCATCAGCGCTCCTAGTCGAGACTGAGGATATTATGTCTATGACTAGACAGATACGTGACTCGATTGTCTCCTCCACAATACCTTCCATAACCACCTTCGCCAATGTCGTTCAGCCGCTCATTGACCGCGAAAATGCCAGTCTTTGTAGTTTGAAGATACCCCTAGTCTTCGCAATCGTTTCTGATGATCAAGAAGTCCGTAATGCTTCACGAGCTGCAGAGAAGCTAGCTGTGGAGCCAGATACTCAGGAGTTAATGGACAAGATAATAGCGCTGTTGGTTGCAGTGGTGGCTGAGAAGTGGAGAGAAGAAAAAGAAAAGCTAGCTGCACAAGCAGAATAGCTTCTTAAGCGCAAGCATAGGGAGCTTTTACGAAATGGGATTAGTATTTAAGGATGAAAACACAAAGGCAAGGAACAAAGAATTGTTAGCTGAGCTCAACTCTCTGTTAGTAGCAGCAAGGAAAAACACTGTCCGAAGCAAACGACGGAATCTGGCTTATGCGGGATGTACTCGTAGTGTCTAATCGGCCGTCATGGAAAGCATGAAGTCTGGCTGGGACAATGGCGATGAGTGAGATCACCAGTTGTTCTGTATCTTCCGCAAAGGCCATCCACTATGCGCTGGTTATGAGGAACTGTGCTAGGGGCTAAGACCAGAAAGAGGTTGTATACCGCCAAAGGGAATAGGTTCCCTGAAAATATGAGAAGACTGGGAAGAATTGTGGAATTAAAAGATGAAATTGCCAGATCGCTAGGGTCTGTATACTATGCTGAGCTGAAAATGGAAGAGAAAATCTCCGAGAGCGTAGGATGTTGAGTTGAATTTAAGGGTGCTGAGGCAAAGCCTTCAGCCAATTGCGAGCTATAAGATTGAATAGATGCTCAATCTGAAGAAGTTACAAACGGACAGCTGCGATCTTGACAAACTATATTCCTGGGACTTGAGCTTTTACGACCAGATCTGAAGAAAGCGAGCCGTCGACATGTGCACAATATCAGAATACTTCGAGATCGGCCATACTCTCAAAGAGATGCTTTCAATCGTCGAAAAGCAGTTCGGCTTCATCCGAGCCTATTAATGCAAATATTTGGCAAAAGGACGCGACTGTATGCACAGCCTGGAACAATAACGTAGGAGGAAAACTCCTCAGCTTTCTCTACTTCGATCTGTTTGCGCGGAGGGAAAGTATAAAGGTGCACATCATGTCATGCTGCTCCAGCCTGGCTCTACAGATGGATAAGGAGATCGTCATTACGCAGCAGATGCCCTCATCTGCAGTTTTCTGAAGCCTGCCCTCTGGACAACCAACACTTTAGCGATATATGAGGTAGGTACCATTTTCCACAAGCTGAGGCATTGTATCCATTTTTTGGTGAGCTAGGCGCGGTTTGCCCTTTACCCATCCAGAGGCTTCATTGAGATCCCGAGCATCATGCTTGAGGATTGGATCTGGGTTCCTGAGGTCGTACCGAGCTTAGGAAAACACCATAGCTTTTTGAATGAATATTTAAATACTTTCTGGACGGCGTCAGGCGGCAGGAAGATAGAAGTGATGTTGCCTGACAAGTAGATCCGAGACTTGGTGCGAACGAAAAGTTCAAACACCGCACAGAATATACTCATGCAGGTGCATTTGGCGTGCTTGATTTGGCGATTCACACGCCGCATGACCATGAAGCAGCTAAGGCAATGGACACTATGGTATTGTGGAAGAGTCTGAAAGATGAGGCCATGGGGTTCGCAAGTGACAAATCGATGATATCCGAAACTGGACAAGCTGGATTTTGTCACATGCATTGGAAGTATGACGCCGGGTACTTCGCATACGAATTGTAGGTCATACACACCCCGTGGCAGAATGGTGTAATACGGATGAAGAGTTGTAAGTCCAAAATATGTGTTGTTGATCTCTACGCAAGCGCATTCATGTCGGATCCTCTGAATCTCACAGCAGGAAAGAAACATAGAGAGCTCATGCTAGAACCTGGTGCTGGTGTATCGGAAGCAGCAACCCTCAGGGGGTTTCTGAGAAGGAATCCTAACAACGAGGCTTATTATGCCAGTCTTGAGCAAGACTTTCACGCAAGCTGAAAAAAGCTTGGATTGTACTAGACTTTGGAAAAAGTTTGCTTGATCGGATAAGGATATCCAGACCTTCAGGATATACATCTCGAATTAATTGCCAAAAATAGCCAGATCAACCATTTGTTTGATTGTTTTTGTAATTCAGAGGAGTAATCGTTTCGATTGAAGGGTCACAAGGTTCATCTGAGATAGTCACCATTTCTAGGGCTCGCAGCTTGTAGTTATCCTAATCAGACACAATGCCAAATTTGAAGACCAGGCAGGAACCAGGCAGAGTTTACCTGGCCAGCGCTTATAGATCCCGTTCTTAGTGAAATCTCTCGGAGATACAATACGATTCCATCAAGGCTTGTCTCATTTCATGTCTCAAGGGGTGCTTATGAAGTCCTTGATGGCAGTTTGGCCTAGGGCCCACAATTCAACGATCTCGACATCTCGAAAACTACTCTAGTACAAAGCATTTGAGAACGAGGAATATTACTGGGGAATCAGGTACACGAGATAGTGAGATTACAATCTTTGAAGCATTAGGGAGGCTGTTTGCGGACCTGTCTCATTGTCAAGCCAATGCCTGCGGTGCTGCGATGCTTACTCGGCGGGAGGGCAGGTGCTCGAGTTTCCCCGCCGAAAATCATGGTTACCTAAAAGCTTTGTCCAGAGCCACAGCTTCAGGGAAATAGCTAGCCTCCTGGATGAGAGAAATGCATCCAGCCCTTCCAGCTGAGTGGTGGCGCAAGTCAAACCGCTTTTAACGAGGCAGAAGCACAGCGGTGAGCGTTTGGGGGCGTGGTCGGGAGGGTAAATGTCGGCATGTCAGAAGCCTCATCGCAGGAAAACGAGCTCAGCCGGTGGAAATGTACGATGTATACCGGGTCAAGGAACAGAGAATTGATCGAAGCGTTCGTGATGCCCAAGTTGACATCGCCGGCGCTCATTGGGGTTGATAACCACTGCCAATTCGGACCTTGCTTCGGGTCTGCGGTGACGGACATCGGTCCATGCAATGCCTCTTCAGAGGCAGCAGATGACTGCACGGAGTGGCCGACCGTCGCGGCACCTAGCAGGCTCTGGGGAGCACGTTCCCGTCATCGCACCGCATTGCAGGGCTAACTCAATCGTGAGCATGCAGGGCGGGTCGATCCCCCACGGAGATCGCTGAGCTGACCAGCCAGGATGCGGCGATGTGGCTTGGACCCCTCCCTGGCAATGCCTCCGTCGTATTCCAGCAGAGCTGTCCCAGATGTTTGCAGTCGCCCTTCATGCTTCCCAGAAATCTTCCACCCGGCGCAGAATGTGCAAGATCGATCGGTTGCGCGCTCGAAGCTCGACGGCAGCCCCGTCCCGCATGGCGTACTCTGAGCCACCTCCCTTCTAGCTGCGCGGCGAGGCGCAACGCAAGGAAACGGCACCGTAGAAAGCCCAGGCCTGGAGAAAGGCTAGGTCGAGGTGGCCGTGACGCCACAGGCTAGACCTGGCTGGATCGCTCTCTCCTTTGAGTTTCACGGTCGGTTCTAGATCTCCGTTGTCAGAGCTCCATGCTGGACGCTCATGATAGGCCTTACTTACCTACGCTTGCTTACCTGGGTAATTTCCATGACTGGCGTGGATATGCTCGTAGGCACGCTCTTTGATCTATGGCCGTCTTATCGTGCGGAGTACCATGGTCCCTCGTGCGATATCTGCTATTCCGAGCATCAATTGAAGCAACCCCTTGACAGAAATGCGACGCGGTACTGGGGATTGACGACGACTCAACGCCTTTGGGATGTGATCGTAGCACGTTCGACTTAAGCCTCCTGTTCGAACCCGGCCATCATGCCGCCAGCAGCTTTCAGCCCCTCCCCCGGAGCGGGCGTGGAGCTGCAGCTCGCCGTGCTTCGACAGCTGCCTACTCCCGTCGTTGTTCTGTCTCACGATGCGGCTGTGGTACTTGCAAACCGGGCTGCAGAGAAGTTGCTGACTGCCAGTGATCCAAAACATCCTCTTGGAGCGAATTTTCTGGGTTACTCACTGGCAGATCTAGGCATTGAAGTGGCCGATAGAAAGCCATGGGCCAACGTCCTGCGCGAATTGCAAAATGCACACGATCGATTCGAACAGGCTGGTGTCGAGCAAGAACCAGCTGTGGAATGCTTGAAGGTCTCAATTATGCGGACAAATACAGACGAAAAGTTGCAGCTGAACGGTACTATTTCAGTTCTGGACGTGGATAACAAACATCTGTTTGTCCTCTCTCTCGAGCGAGGCTATACAAAAACAGCCTCTAATGGGGTCACGTCTTACCCTACGCCTCCTCCAAGTAGCAAGCGGCCCAAGCTACAAACCGAGCATAGGAAAAGCATTGGGGCGATACCTTTTGTTGACGAGGATTCAGGGGGTCGCCTTCTTAAGATGCGCACGGCAATCTTTGACAGTTTAGAGACCGCGGGTTTCCTGATCACTGCAGACGAAAAGTTCTATCTCACGAACAAGAAAACGAGACAGCTGCTGGGGAATATTATGGGCGGTGAAGTTGGTTGTCGTGGAGAGGAACTTCGGGAAAAGCTTGAGATCTGGAACGCGAGTTTTACAGAAAGAATCAATCCGGTCGATTTCCCTGGTGTGAAACTGGTGCGTGGTAAACAGCCCCTCACCGATTATGTCTGCGGATTTACACATGAATCGGGAGCCAAATTCGCTATGAGAGTGAATGGCGAGTGCTTGTATGATGATGAAAATGGCGAGTTATTAGGTGGGGTCTGTTGGTGTCGAGATTTGCAAGAGTATTCGCAGTTTTTAAGGGTCGAGCAGGAAAGACTGCTCATAAGCCACGAAACAATCTGTGATCTCATGCCTCATATGGTTTGGACTACAAGACCTGATGGATACGTTGATTGGTATTCCAAAAGGGTAAGTAAGGGTGATATTTCGAATATCAGGTCCTGGCCAACATAATCTGACTATGTTGTTCCCCCGATTAGCCGGAGAAACTGCTAATAACCTGACAGTGGTACGATTTCACCGGAATGCTTCCGGAGCAATGTATTGGGTATGGCTACCAGCAAGCAATGCATCAGGACGACTTGCCTATCCTTATGCAAAAGTGGTCCACAGGTATGGCAGCAGGAGAGGAGTGCTGCGCCGAGGTAAGGTACCGTCGCAAGGACGGGATTTACAGGTGGATGCTAGCACGAGCCAGCCCATACCGAGACTCTCAAGGCAACGTGCTGAAGTGGTACGGGACTAATACAGATATACACGATCTGGTCATGGCACGGATAGAAGCCAGCAGAAATACTCAGCAGATTCTTTCAGTTTTAGCTCATGGTGAAATGAATTTGTTTGCTATAGACAACGATTTCAAGATTACTATGGCTGAAGGGGCTATGTATGGACGGAGTAACGGGAATGGAGTCGAAAAAGCTACATTTCTCGGGGAAACCGTATTTCGTGCCTCTCAGGACACACCCGAGGAAGGCATTTCTGGTATGTCGCCAAATTCTGAGCAAGAACATGAGCTGATAGGTTCAGATTTTGAAAAGAACATCCGCGATATTTTGGCTGGGAAGGTGACCATGGCCGTCTCTGAAGACACTGTTGAAGGTCGTATTTACCGGACAACAGTAGTGGTGGATTTGGTGCATGATTCAACAGATGGTAATCAAAGGCCAGCCATACGGGGGGTCTTAGGATTGAGTCTCGACATAACGGACATGAAGGCTCGAGTGGCGCTCGAATTGCAGAATGCTCGATTGACTATACAAGAGCAATCTGCCCAGGAGGCAAGTAAACTGAAAAGTCAATTTCTTGCAAATATGTCTCACGAGATGAGAACGCCTACGGCCGGAGTCATTGGTATGGTGGAATTACTCGGGGACGACCCGACATTGACGGAAGAACAACGGGAATACGTCAACAGCATATCGCTCTCCGCAAAGGCATTACTGACCATCGTCAACGACATCCTCGATTTTTCAAAGATTGAGAGTGGGAGGCTGGATATCGAGGAGGTGCCCTTCAACCTCTCCATTGTCGTCGGCGAGCTTTGCAAAATTCTAGGCGTCTTTGCAAATCAGAAAGGCATAGAATTTGTGTACGAAAATACTCTGGGTGACCATCTCAATGACCAGGAATTTGTGGGCGACCCAGGACGAATACGACAAATTCTATCGAATCTTCTCACCAATGCCCTGAAGTTCACCCAGAATGGTTCGGTGACTTTGAGTGTATCTTCGACAGAATATGACGATTTTTTTGACATAAAATTTGTCGTACGTGATACTGGGATTGGGATCGACAAGACAACTCTCGACAAGCTGTTCCGGCCTTTCTGTCAAGGCGATGCGTCAACGGCAAGAGTATATGGTGGGACAGGCTTGGGATTGACAATTTCGAGAAATGTAAGTGTCCTAAGCTCTAGCGAGTCAATTTCAAAAGAGATTCAGTTGGAACTATTGGACTTCTCGAAGACTTCCTCCAGTTCGAAAAACAGTGGCTGAAGCCAGTCGCTGAGACCGGGGAAAAGAGTCTATGTTACCCTGTCTTGATGTCCACTCATTTTTAAAGCAACAGCTGCATTTTGCAATGCTAACGATTTTCTAGCTGGCAAGCCTAATGAACGGCTCTATAGAGCTTACATCTATTCCAACGAAAGGAAGTACAGCTACATTCCAAGTTCCTCTCAAACTATCCACAAACTCGCTTCCAGACCGCGCGCTCAGTTCTTCACCTCCCAACCCCGGATTCCGTATTTATCGAACACCACCAACCCGAGTCGAAGCACTCAAACCACCAAACAAACCGCGCAGCTCATACTCCCCGGTACCTAAATACAATGGCTCTCCGCTAGAAAGGACGGGTTCCATTGATTCTACTATTTCGCAGCTTTCCCTTGAAGACCGGAGTCAGATACATGTCCTTGTGGTAGAAGACAAGTATGTTTAGATCAACTGCATACCGATACTATGTACTGACAACCATCTAGTGCTGTAAACCAGACCATTGCACTGAAGACAATACGCAAACTTGGCTTCCCAGTAACGGCGGCATGGAATGGCCAAGAAGCAATTTCATATCTCCGCTCTCCATCTCCAACGCAACCACGCCCATCCATCATCCTTATGGATGTACAAATGGTAAACATTTATCCCAACACCAGTTCTCATTTGTGCATGTTTTAACCCCCAACTAACACACCTCTCACAGCCCATCATGGACGGCTACGAAGCGACGCGAATCCTTCGCAGCCATTCCCCAGACACTGAAGACGTAACGGGGTTAGCTCCTAAACAACAATCTAATGGTACGAACGGAGTAACAATAGCAAGCCTCGCAGATATTCCCGTCATAGCCATGACAGCAAGTGCGATCCAAGGTGATGAGGAAAAGTGTTACGCTGCGGGGATGGATGATTATTTATCCAAACCTGTCGAAAAACTGAGGCTGGAGGCCATGCTTGTGAAATGGGCGGGTAGAAAAAGGCTTTGAGGCTGTTGGGGCATGACTTGTTACATTTGTGGCGAAGGCTTGGAAAGGAACTGCGTTCGGCGTCGTGGTGTCTCGGCATTTACAGTGGATCGTCCACTTAGACTGGGTTTGGGAGGTCGGGTAGGAGCATTTTTTGGTTATGGTGGTGCGTGATGGGTATCACAAAGGCGTTGGCTCTGGAGTATTTCGGGTCCTTTATTTGTAACCAAATCTTTACTTTGGTCACGTTGGGCAGGGAAGTCGAGTTTTTTCTAGCTGCAATAACCTGTATAAACAGCCTCGAAAGGCTCTTTACTATGATTCGCAGAATCTTATATCCAACGATAATGGGGCCCTGGACATTCTCAAATCCAGCCCCCGAAAAAAATTAAGATTAATTGTTGTTGACGGCTACTTACCACCTTGGAGCATTGGGAGCCGGCGTTGGCGAGAAGGTCTACTAGCTGTTATTCTTTTTTTCTTTCTTTCTTGCTTGCAAGAAGTCATGGTTTATCCCTCGTGTATGCAGCATATATGGCATAATGACCGGTGAAAATAATTGTTAGTAAGAGTGCCCCTTTCTTATATCACCGGCTCGAATGACTGAAAATGTCTAGAGCGCAAGTTGAAGGATTGTGATTTCAACTCTTTACATTGCGATATACGCTCAACTCTATCTGTGCCCATGATCGTTTGTGGATCGCAGCGTGGTAAGCTTAATTGGCGCCAACCGCTTATCAGAAGCATTGTTCCCTCTATCTGAAACCGTCCATCCTAACACCCTAACACCAATCCTAATTCGACCTCCAAGTTCGCCATGCAAAAGTCAATCAGCTTCCTTCAGGTCCCGCGAGTAACAAAGATCCTTTCACATCTCCTCCCCTTCCCCAACTACCAATCTTACCCCCGCACCGGTGCCCCTCTCTTGCGCGTCTCTCCTAACCTGCTTCCGCCGCTCTACCTCAGCCACAAGGCCCTTGAAGTAAACCTCCGCTTGCACCGTCGCGCTATAAGCGACGGGTGTCCACGACCAAACATTCCTCCTCTCCGCGTCGGCACCCGCCGCCAAAAGCGTCCGTAAGACTAAGAGATGCCCATTGCTGCTGGCGAAATGGAGCGCCGTGTTCCCATCGTTGTCGCAGCTCTCGAGCAGCTTCAGCGGCCCGTCCGGCGAGAAGGTGAGGAGGATCTGTAGACATGTGTCATGCCCGGCGAGTGAGGCTTCCATGATGGCGTCCCGGCCGCGGATGTCTCGCCGTGCGATGGAGCTGGGACACACGGTGCAAAGGAGATGGACCCTATGTGTGGCATTAATCATCCGGCATCCATGAATGCGCGTCCTGGCCCTCGAGCCAAACTCACATCTCAGTATGCCCTTCCTTCGCACCCAGCATCAGAGGCGTCTGGTACTCCTCATTCAAACTAATGCCCTCGCTCTCGTGGCCGCGATCCAGCAGCAGTTTCGCAATCGCGACATGGCCTAATGAACTGGCGAGGTGGAGGGACGTGTTCGATAGGCCCAAGGGAGTGGCATCGGGGTTGTGGATGAGTTGAGGGCAGGAGGACAGGATGCGCGAGACGAGGAGGGCGTCATTGTTATGGATTGCTCGGCGAAGGCGGAGGGAGGGGTCGATCCTGGGGCAAGGGAATCATGTTAGTCGAAGATGTGACTGACAAGGACCGTTGCTTGCCTGAAGAGAAACTCACATCGTGCTCACATCGTATCAATGTCTCTATACTTGGAAGCTGGGCTGTTCAATGAAGGTGGAGCTGGGCCGCGCTGCTGACTCTGGGGTAAGGACGTCGCGGTTTGGGATTCGGCGCCTGGATTCTCAGGCACGACTCATCACGTCCACTTAGTCCGAGTTGACACCGCCTCCAGAATTGCCATGAAGGGAATGAAACAGCAGAACCACCGAAAAAGAAAGAACACGCACCACAGGCCAAGATTCCAACCATTCCTTCACAAATAATGTTCATCCATTCTCTTTGCACAATTCACAACCAAACTGCAGGTCTCCCTTCCCAACCCTCCGTCTCAAATCCCGCTTGGCACGTGTCAGAGGTCCCACTAAGTTACCGGGGGGAGGGTGCCAGTGATCCCCAACATGGAACGGCAGCCATCTTATGATCAGCAAAGGTGGCACAACCATCGTCGCAACCTTCTTCCTTATTCTAAGCGTAATGTAACCTCCCTTGGCGCCGCTCCACCGGCCTCAGCATGACATTCCAGCCTGGTTCCTCGGAGCTGGCCAAAATGCTACTCCTCGGACGCAATTGGTGTTTTTCCCTGGCGCTTCATGGGGAGGGGGGGCCATTGCGAACGGAGAGAAGCCCTGAGGGGATCGTAGAACTAAGTCAAGAATACCAAGACGAACGATGGGCTTTGGCCTGCGGGACCAAGGAAAATCCGTCTGTTCCTGCCCGTTCTGTTCGATTCTGGTTTGTTAGGCTTGAGAGATGGGATGGAGTCGCTTGATTAAGTGTAGGATTTTATAGTTCCTGAATTATCGGCAACGACATCTGGTGTTTTGGAGGTTGCAGATTTGCGCGAGTATATTCACTGATCTGTGAAAAACGAAGAATGACGGAGGTAGTCGTGACTTAATCGCCAACATTGTACTCCATCTCCCACGTCTCAAGTATTCCCAGTAATTTCAACACCACCCGTGGTTCACCTCAGAATAGTACAGCACGGCTAGATAGGTGGAAGTATTAATATTCTTTTTATTTGGCAGAAAATCACAATGCAGGACAAAACTCCAAGCTCAATTGATAACAAGACTTCATTCAAGAAGTTTGATCAAGTTGGGGTAACAACACATATCCAGTAGAAAAGAAGGAAAGTTCGTAAGACCCCAATCCGCCCCTTCCTCGCGTCACCACTTCCTTATACATGATTAAAATCTTCGCTCTCATTCGTCTCCTTCTCTTCTACTTGGTGAACTCTAGTCTTCGGTATGTGCGGAGATGCTCTCTCTAGGAGATGAATTCCCGGCGGGCTTTCTTACCGGTGGCCTTCGCGCTTCCTTTGCTTGTTGTGGTCGTAGCTGCCGCTTTGCCTAGATGATTATTAGCCCACAAACTTCGAATGAATTGCATCTGAATACATACCAGCCTTCGTGGTTGTGGTAGCCTTAGAAGTAGCCTTCGTCGTGGTCGTAGCCTTAGCAGCCTTTGTCGTGGTTGTAGCCTTAGAAGTAGCCGCCTTCGCCGTGGTTGTAGCCTTAGCGGCCTTTGCCGTGGTTGTCGCCTTCGTAGCAGATGTAGCGGCTGCTGAAGCGGCCGCTGCTGCAGAGCTGGCATTGGGATCAGGGACCTATAACATGTTAGTTTCAATATCATGGAAGCTTAGAGAGATGGACGTACTCCAGCGCCAACTGCAACAGCAGAAGCCGCGGCAGCGGCAGCAGCAACTCCGCCACTTCCACTGTTGGATGCAGCATTGGCGGTAGTTCCGCTTCCACTGACGGTGAACTTGGTGCAGTCGTCGGCCGTTCCTCGCTGAGCGACGGGCATCAGAACAGGCTGATGGTTAGAAGCGGATGCCAGGGTGCAAATGCGATAGTTGCCAGCTGGGAGGCCACCGGTAACAGTTGCGGAAAGAACACCTTGGGAATCAGCGGCGGTGTTGATACCCTTGAAGAACGCAAACTGGGTGGGGTCCAAAGCCGTAGTTGGATTCAAGCTGCTACCCATATCTTGAACCGTAACGTGAGTGTGTCCAACTACCTTTCCTCCCGACAAGGCCTGAGGCGCAGCGTAGTAGGTTGCATCGGCGTTCGTGAAAGATCCAGTCACCATGTTGGTCATCTGAACGGTGATGGTAAAGTCCGTGTCTGATGCAATGGCCTTTCCATTGGTTTGTGGGAAGGTGATGACGGAGGAAACCATGGCCGTCTTGGCTGGGATATCACCCATGGCTACACTCTGTCAGTGGGAAACCCAATCCCCCCTCCATGAAGAATACTTACGAATTCCGTTACATGATCCCGTCAGAATCTGCAGTCCGTTGGTCAAGGTCTTGCCAGAACAGGTGTTGATGAAGTTGTTTGTTGACGTCGCAGACTTGGCCTGTCCAACCTCAGCAGCTCCAACCTCAGTACTTCCATCCAGGAAAGAACCACTCTGAATGGCATTCGCAGATAGGGTGGTCCCAGATCCGGACGAGGCGCGCTCGTCTATGGTTGGACTCGGGGTGGCGCTAGCATAGGTAGCAAAGAAGCAAGCCGCAGCGGCGACCTTGGAGAATTGCATTGTGAATAAAACAGTATAGCTCTAGGACTGGTTGGTTGAAGAGGGATATTGGCCGGATTATTCAATCAAACGACAGCGAGTTTTGCAAAAAGAATGGAACCGTCGAGGCGTAGAAGTGAAAAGCGGAATAGAGATGCACGTTCAACGTGATCGAGTCGAAAGAAAGAAGGAATGTTGGTAGAGGAGAAAATCCCGCCGAGTTTGCCAGCGCAAGAATTGAAATATGCAGTGTAGAGAGAGAAGGAGAGAGGGAAAGGAGAGTGTACTTATCTAAGATTCTTGGCATCGACCCTGGCACTTGATGGACGGGGAGAGTTTGCCTGCACAGGCCCACCGTCCATCGGCGCGCAGCTGGGATCAGAAGAAAGCCTGCAGCAAGAGTAAACGAGGTCAGCCAGGAGTCCAGTCCTGGAGAGCCGTTGTCGCATTGCCCGTGTGAAACTGGAGGTGAAGTCCAAGTTGTCGCAGTTGCGGTCTACCTGCCATCTCATCCACGACAAGCGAGCAGCCGAAAGGGGGAAGCAGCATCATCAGACCAAGCCCGAGCCTCGTTGATCCGATGTCGAGGTGGGTCGGCGACAGGGCTGTCACGCCTGGTCTGAAGTATCAAGCTCGGGGCGAAGAACCGTGCTGTGCGGCCGAGGGCATGGGCATGGCCGTCGAGGGGCTGTATGAGCCAGCTTAGCCGGAAACCCTCCTCGTTTGACCTTGGCAGTCCAGCTCCATCTGAACGGCGACCGGCTCGCGCTATAGGGCAGGAGGGAGGTTGATCCGGAGAGCTGAAGCACTGCGACATGGGCCTCCCGGAGAACCCATCAGCGGAGCGACGATATCAGACGAAAAGGAGCGGGTTAGTGCTTTACGTGGGCTTTTATGGTTGTTGCGACGGCCATGAATGGGTGAGGAAGCAGCCGGCGTGAGAGGCACCGCTCGAGGCGGACCACGACGACTTCGATCGGTGCAGGCAGGTTTGGCCAAGTAAACAGCCAATCACATCTCCTGCCTTGGCGAGGGAGTTATGTCTTGCTCGGGGCCAAATCCTTCGAGCTCTGCGCCTTGCCGACCGATATCATCCCAACTCTACATCAAACACGACGAGCCTCAAACGCACCCGATCCACCAGGCTCCGCTGACCTTACCATACTTTACTGTAGAGTCTGAACAAGAAAGAAGGTTATCCTCGATAATGTTTACGCTTACAATTAATCATAGTGGCCATGGTCTGTGGTCGCGTCAAGTAAATTAGGCGCACCACCTCCTCCTGCTGCTCGTTTCAAGATAGGTGGGCGGTATCAACGCGATCATCTACGACGAGCACCTGGAAATAAGGAAAGAAAGAAAAAAAGAACTGCTCGACACAATGATAATACATGAGCCCCCCACCCCCCGTTCCTTACAAACCAGCGAGAAGACTCTTGCTCCACTCGAAATACTCAGGTGCCGTATTGTATGCGCCCTATAGTTAAGTACAGTTCGGCTGTGGCATTGGACAACCCACAGCGAACTGTAGGAAACCTATACGGGAGCGTCATTCTTTTCACCGACGGCGCAATTTTACGGATTCCATCTTTGGAGACTGTAAAGTGGACTTTGTGAAGCGCATGGGGGGTTCTCGTACTTCGATGCCTAGGAACCTCAACCATTTCTGGCGATGACATCGTGAGAGGGTTGCAGTGGGTGTTAAGCGACAGTGCGGGACTCGACCCAGCAACATCACCTCGTATTACAATTCTGAATCATGACCGCTACCACCGCCAATCCAATTCACGTCAAATGGAATGTCAACCCTTTCTTATTTCCAGCCAGTTGTCCACCGCTCGATGACGCTGGTGGGACAAGACTGACATCTGCCAGCTGCCATCCGATGCCTCTCCCTTCCTCGCGAGCACCCCCGTTTCAGCAGCGCTCTTAGGTTGTTACAGAACCACCTGATCTACGACCGCGTCTCGGCCAACCAGCCCAAACCAACTCCTACCGTACCAAAGACCCATCTCTCCCTCCCGTTCTGTCCTTCCACCCCTCTAGCCGATTCTTCCGCGCCGGTGCAACCATCATGTCGTGTCGCACAACCCGCGGATGCGCGTGCGAGCGAGATGATGGGTGGGTGGCTGTTCATGCATAAAGTCTGTATTGTACTGAAAAGTAAGCTTGAAAGCTTATCTGGAGTCGAAGGGGGGGAGGGGCTTGGCAATCCTAAACGAGACATGGGGGTGCTCGATACAGATCAGCATGCACAGCTCGAGTTTTCTTTGCCTCATATATCGTATCGATGGGAGAAGAAGCTTGTCTTGTTTCGCGCTTGTTTAGCTTGTATTTCTTCTGGATGAACAAGAGGCGGTGGCCTTGGGCGACCTCTTGATCCATTATGATTGGGGCAGCGCAAGGTAAGCAAAGTGTGTTGCTTTGCTCTGTCACTTGGTCTAGATGAACACGTTCACACATTCGCGGTCGAAAACTCCATGTGCGGACAGAAGAAGTATGGGTATCAGGGAAACACCTGTCGAGGAGCCGTTGAAGCTATACTCATGCAATAGACCAGACCAGCGCGGGACTTTTATAGGGAGAATATGCTATGCTAATTGTGAAGTAGGATCCCCGAAAGTTGCGAAAGCTCCAAACCTGTCAAACAATTTTCCATCCTTCCCTCAGCCCTGCTTGAGAAACGGCTTGCCTACGTTCATCCGTTCATCGAAAATCTAACCAAGCCAAAACAATACAAGCAACACCAAGCCCAGATGATTTTCTCTTGCTAAACGCATGGCCGAATCATAAACAGATACCTAAAACTCCAAGAATCCGCAGTAGAGGAAGGAACACCCGGAAGGCCAAGAGACGAGCCAAGATGCCAAGCGGTGTCTCCATTCCTTCCAAGAAGCTCGTGCATACCTGTCAAGCCATAAAACTCATGCGAGTGACACAGCAGAGCAGACTTAAGAAGCTTCCATTTCCTCTGCAGTTCTTTTCAGATCTTGGGAGTGCCGACGCTGGAAGGCTAAACTGAGTTGAGGCTGCGCATCCGAACCGGTGCGCGTTAGTGGCATAAAGTCATTATACGACCTAGATTGGGTTGTTCGATGAGGATCCCTCTGCATTTTTTCATCGCAGTCTTCATCTCTGGACTCGGAGAACTCTTGCTGCGACGACGTATAGGCGAAGAATTCGGAATGCAATGGTCGGAACGATGCCGCCGAGAGGATCATGATAATAATCCCAGGCTCGATGACGGCGCTATTGGTTTGTTAGACTGAATGGGAGTCCAGGGACTTTCGACTCACCTCATCGCAACTGGTATGCAGTCGTAAAAGATGTCTTCGGTGTTAATTAACAGTTTCGATCCCGGACTACGGACCAGAGCTGTAAGACCGGCACTATGATGTGTAAGTCAAGAGCCTAAATGGGGCTACCAAAGCACTCACAATATACCCAGAACACAAAGAGCTGCCATGCCTCGTCGCGTCTGCATGTTCATATCAGCGTCCGAAAACAGCCACAATGGTAGCAAAGCCAACGCCCAATCACAAATACAGCCAATACTAGCATATAACCGGCCCATGTTAGCTACGATGACAGTTGAGGTACAACTGCCATTATTGCCCTGCCAAGCAGTCCAGTAATAAGCAACTGGTGAGCACTGAAAGAAAGTCGTGAAGAAGAAAGCAAGTCCAGACGCAGTTGACAGCACAGCAATGGCGAATAAGAGGTTTTGCGGCCTTGATGACGACTTGGTTGCCGGTCTTAAGTATATGGCTGCCGTGATACGTGCTAGGATGACAGTCAAGATCGAAAGGTTCTCGTTGAAGAACCAATACTTCATCGCGCTTGAGAGCTGTATCCCATCATCGGCTTGCAGCTCCGACGGTGGTGGACTACCGAGTCCATATTGCACGGCTTTCAATCCCACGACGATGCAAGCAGTATAATTGACCTTTGCCAAACCATCAGCCCCAGGAAGTTCATGCGTACGATGGACCACGATTTACCAGAGTTGCGCCCAAAAAGAGGTCATCGGCGGAAACGCTGCGAACCAAGCAAAATCGCACAAAAGTGCGGAGTCCGACCAAGATCCAGCTCAATGCAAAGAGTGAATAGTACAGCAACTTCAGAGTCTCGGCGCGTGTTCTCCAGCTCGCCAAATCCCAGGTCAGGCTTGAAGAGAGGTTGATTAAGGAGTGATGAAACATGGTGCGAAGTGCCCAACAATGATATTCAAACGAAGGTGGTTTAAGGAGAGACTGCGGCAGCTTGCCATCAGAAAGCACAGGAAGGAGGGAAAGAATGGATATAAGAAGGGGGGTAGTGAATTGGCTACATGCCACAGATATGGTAAGAAATGCGACGCAGTCCTTGCCGTTAGCAGTTGCACCGAAGCATGGAGAGACACAACACACGCCCAAAACTTTAGATTTACGCGTTCGAGGTCTGGTCTGAGAACTGCGTTGAGATCCCGCGCGACCTTAACTCTAAGTACGCGGGAGACAATGGATATGGGCAAGGCTTGTGACTTCGCGGAAATATGCTTCGGGACCCTTCGTGCCTCGTCGTATATTGTGGGGGGGCAAAGGAGAGCAACGGCCACATGCCATAGTAACATCAGCAAGCGAGAAATCCTTTCAGCAGCACGAATGCTACGATGCTGCTGCTGCTGCTGAGGACTGATGTGGCAGGTCCGAAAGCACGCAGCACGCAGCTCGAAGCTGACGAGAGAAAGAAAGGCTGGTATGCTTGTAACCCTCGCTCTGATTGGGCGAGCGTCAGCAAAATGACCCGAGCGGTCGGCGGGTTACGAAATTATGGTGCGGGAGCTGCAAAGTCCGCTATCGTAAAGGATTCATCCCCCCAACACCTGAGAAGACTTTTCCCCTCTTCCTCTTACATCTCCCGTCTGCTCTACTGTCCTCTATTCTGCAACCATCCGTTCCAAGACGACCCGCGCCCGTCACAGCTTTCCCTCCACCTGCTCACCAGCTTCACTGTACTACTGTACGCCCTCTCCGTACTTCCTCACGGATTTGCGACGCGTGGTCACTAACGAGAAAACCAATTTCTAGCTCCGTCGCCTCGAGATGTCTTCTCCTCAGGAACGGGTCGTAAAGCGTCAAAGTAAGCTCACTAACCACTCTGATTTGTTCTGTCCTGTCCTGCCGCTGCGTTGGGTGCCGTGGGACCATGGTTCCCATTCCTCGCGAATGTCAGACTAGAAAGCAAATTTTCGACCTGTCTCCATCCTTCCTCCTTCAACACAGAACCCTTCCCGCCAACGAGCGCGATTCAACATCTCCCCAGGCTCACAGATCTGCGCGAATTCAACTTCTGCCACGATTTACTAATGTCTTCTTCTCAAGGAACCCAATCGCTCCCTCCCCCAGCTCTGCCCAATCTGGTCGCTGAACAACATGTCCCCATCCCCTCCACCGATAAGGACACCAAGCGCCTGATTGTTGTGCTGTCCAATGCCAGTCTTGAGACCTACAAGGCGTCGCATGGCGGGGGCCGAGGTCCCGGTGCGCGACAGGACGAGAAATATTCCCTCCTGAACAGCGACGAGCACATCGGAGTCATGAGGAAGATGAATCGTGATATCAGTGACGCGCGACCGGATATTACACATCAGGTTTGCCATACACCATCGGGCCTCTAGGCATGGGGCGAACGAGCAGCAGCTAATGAACATCCACAGTGTCTCCTCACTCTTCTCGATTCTCCAGTAAACAAAGCCGGCAAGCTTCAGATATACATACACACCGCCAAAGGTGTTCTCATTGAAGTCAGCCCCACTGTGCGAATTCCACGTACCTTCAAGCGTTTCGCTGGATTGATGGTGCAGCTGCTACACCGCTTGTCGATCCGCTCCACAAATTCTCAGGAGAAGCTCCTCAGGGTGATCCCCAACCCTATCTCTGATCATCTTCCACCCAACTGCCGCAAGGTCACGTTGAGTTTCGATGCACCATTGGTAAAGGTTAGAGAGTATGTGGAGTCGGTGGGCGAGAACGAGAGCATCTGTGTCTTTGTAGGAGCCATGGCAAAGGGTTCGGACAACTTTGCCGACGCCTTTGTGGACGAGAAGATCTCCATTAGCAACTTCAGTCTTTCTGCCAGTGTCGCGTGCAGCAAGTTTTGCCACGCCGCCGAAGACGTCTGGGACATCTGTTAGATACACAGGACTAATAGTGGAGCCGCGATTGGGGATGCGGTGGGAGATGCCCTCGAGAAGAGAGCAATGGGTGGACACAGGGAGATTGATCGATCTCAAAGGTGAAAGCGGGGCTTCAAGCAGACACAACGATCCCAACATCGTTGTCGATGCTAGAGGTCGCCGGGCTTGGGTGTCTGTGTGCTCTGTCTCTGTTTTTGCAACCAAAACATCAGGCGTTCAACAACAGATCCAAGACGCTTTAGTCGTCTTCGTGGGCCACTTCAACTTGGCCCACATCTCTTTTTGTCATTCTATCCATGGCCAAGTGGCTCACGATATCATACGTATCATTTCGGAGCACCCTGGATTCAGGATCACTTGATGTCTTCTACGTCTGGCCTTGGATGATTAGGTAGCAAGACCGCCCGTCGACACGCATTGGAGTGTCGACGAGGCTGCGTGTCATGTTTGAGTATGCTTGTTGCGTTGCCGTACGATGGGCGAAGGTGGGAGGCTTTGGGCGGAGCAATCAGTTATCAATCAATCACAGTCATTGACCACGCCCCAATGACTCCAGAAAGCATCCTCTTTGCAAATTCTGTGCATGCTGAACGGTCCAGTCAGAGCTCTGGGCGCCGAACCACGCTCCCAATGTCTCGTGATATAATCGGGCCTCTGCTCCGTTCGCCTCAAACGACTGGTCGAAAATGAAGCGCACGAACCGCCGTAATGTTAGTCTAGACTCCTCTTCCTATTTGATCCTATTCACAATCCCATAATCCAATCGTGACAACGAGGCGATCCCATTCCAGCGAAATAGATGAAAGAGACTGCACGTGTATGCACGCACGGAACAAATGCAGCACACATTCCCACCCCCCTCTAGGACAACGAGCGCCGGGAGATGCACCGGTTCATCCCATTCGCGCGAGCCGCTCTTCAACGTGGCACACCTCGCAATTAGGTTGACGCAGCGGGTCCAAAGCGGACGGGCACCTCACCGTACCTGGGGGAGTGAATGGATACGCTTAGGTGTATAGGAACAACAACTGGACTGTGGGGTTCGGGCCTGCAGGTGCATGCATGGCTGGATGTACTGTCCGCTATGTGGAGTACGGGCGTGTGTCTTGCTGTATCGTCTCCTGCTCCTCCCGGGTTCGCCTCGTCTAGCGTCAGCTGCGTGACAAGACTCGGCGGTCTGTCTCTCCTGTCTCGCGCTGCAGCTCTTGCTTATATACTTCGAGTACGCTGACCCCCTCTAGCTCTTCTGTTAAGCTTGCTTCAGTATCTCTCAAGTCAAGTCACCTTGTATTTTCGGTGGCTGTTGTGCATTCTCGTTCCTCCACCCTACAGTTTTCGGTTGGCCACTTTTGTTTCTGGCCATCACCTGTTTCACTACCACCACTTTCTTCTACATCTGCTTCTCACGAGATCTCTTTTCTGCTCCGAAATCGACTCGACGTCGAGCTCTTACCAGAATCTTTCGCATTCCATCTTCGTCCTTCAGCAAGCACCTCGTTCGCCACCATGCCCAGCGGCTCCCAATCTCGTGCTGGCACTCACCGCCCCGTCATGATGGAGACGGCGTCTACGGAGAAGGAGGCCCGCCGAGTACTAGACTGGCAACATGACGTCGCGAAGAGCATTTCGAGCGAGGGAGCGTCAGAAGCCGGATCAGGGTCGGATTCGCAGACTCAGTCGCGTTACTCCACCCAAACTAGGGATTATCGACCCGAGGCTCCTCGTCGCTACGAGTCCTGCCCTCTGCCAGCGCCTGTGGAACAGCGCCCGATGCGTCTGGTCCGGCGTGTGACTGAGACCTCGCAGCATTGGAAGGGTTCGAATCGCGACGATCTTCCCTCCACGGGAATGTCAAGTAAGACACTCATCGGCACCATGCTCGGAGCGGCAGCTGGTGCTGCCATCGCTTACGCCATGGTCCGATCTGAAGAGCCCGAGGAGATGCCCGAACAACCTCGACCGATGCAGCGCAGAGCCTCGGTGTCATATGCAGGATCGCGACCTGCGTATTCCAGCTACGGGTACGAGGCCCCCTCGGTACATGTCGTCGACAGGATCGAGATGGAGCCGGCCAGGACGTACGTTTCTACACGTGATTCTCGACCTCCTCGCTACTCGTACACCGGCGGGAACTATACTGTCGCTGCCAGCCGACCGCCACTCTCTGGACGGAGCGATATGCATCGAATCGAAGATCGTCGTTATTCCCGCGACGAGGAGAGGTACCTGAATAACGATGCCAGCGTGGTAAGCCGACCGCGCAGCCGTTCGATATCCGAAGCAGGTTCGCATCGTCCTCTCACCATCCTGCCTCCTCCCCCGAAGAGCCAAATCACATCGCTCACGGCTTTGCCACCCCTCCCTCCAAGTACCGTCGCACGATCGCACGTCAGCCGCGCATCCTCTAAACACGAAGGCAGAAGCGAGGCAGGCAGGAGTAAAGTACCAAGTAGAGCACCCTCGCAGTCTGGGAAGAGCGCAGCTAAGAGCCACGTCTCGTCCTCGACGGCCAAGCCTCTTACCTATGTCCCTCCACAAGCCCAGAGTAGAGTCAGCACTTCAACAGTTAAGATGATTCCCCGTTCTGAGTTGGGAGGCGAGGGAAGCAGGATCACGGCTCGCCATGTGCCTTTGCCTCGTAGTGTCATCTCTGGTGTCGGCTACGAAAGGAGTGTTGCGCCTAGTGATAGTGTTAGTAACGCTGGCAGTCGCAGAAGTCATCGGTATTGAGTTCTGACTTAAAGAGATAGGGGAAGAGGATCGGATGGGGCGTTTATGAGCCTGTGTGATCCCGACGGTTCGGATCTCTGTAACCTTCTTTTTGATGGCGTCCTTTTCTTTGCTGCATGCGGGGGGGGGGGCAGATTCCAGCGCACGGGTGTGGTATACAGGACACCAACCCATGGTAGCATCTCACATCTGTATGCCTCGGGAGGGCTGCGTCATACTTTCTTTTCGGAATATTTTCGTTGTTCTTTCCTTTGGGACTTGTTCTTAAAATATTTAATGCACATATATAAACCACAAGCAATTGGAAGATAAACTACTTTATCGCTTCAGCACGTACCAACCTCGCGTCTATCGGGAACACGTCCAGCAACTGGCGATTCAAATTTCTTAGAAGTAAGCATGCCTTAACCTGTTCCTTCTGTTCACAAATTCACATTTCGCGATATAATAAATAATTTCATGCACCAGTCCCTGCATCAAGTATCGCCCAATCTACTCTAGTGCCTGTGGCTAATTTGAAGAGTTGGTACTTGGACCTCCTCTGCACTAGGCAAGGCTTGCTCCAGAACGCGGGGGATGATGTCACAGTATTCAGGTACCCGAAAGGCTCTCAGATTTGGAAAATGACATCTACTTCATTTTCACGACAACCCGCCCTTGTGAAATTTCTTCCCCTCATCATCTCGCCTTATGAAGAGGTAATTCGACGACAGTCAGCTCAAAGAAACGGAGGTCTCAATACGCACCCTTTCTAATCATGCTGCTCTACTTCTTGTTACCCGTCGTGGCGGCTCTCCAGATCCCTCTCAGTCCATATTCTCATACCCAGGACTATGAATTCGATGCGCTTATCCATCTACCGGGTATCAGTCCTTATTTCGATGCTATAGGCTCTGGTCTGGCTCACAAGGCTCCCTTGGGTTGCAAGGTCACGGCAGCATCATATCTTATGAGACATGCAGCTAGTGAGTTGTTAGATCCCAAGGAAAATGTTGACCAAGCTCTCATTTGCGATCTCTTTTCTACCATCTCATTTGCTCACAGTCCTTTAGTCTATGCAAATGATCATGATTATGAAACATTCATGGAACCGTTCTTGGTCAAGCTCAACTCTACGTTTGCTACCGCGTCAAGGAGACGGCTAGGCTGGACGGGACCGCTGGCATTCTTTGAGACTTGGGAAACTCCAATTGATGACCCCGACAACCAGCTGGAGAAAATTACACCTTCGGGCGTGAAAGACTCCAAGAAGGTTGGCAAACACTTATTGGATCGTTATCCCGAGCTTGTGCCTACCACCAAACGAATTTATGCGGACAAAAAGTCAAGAACGCAAGACACCGCGGCCGCGTTTGTGAAGGTTTTCCCACAGAAAGTCGAAGTCGTCGAGATCAATACGACGGCCTCCTTTCATTCTCAAATCCCGCACAAATCTTGCAAGGCGTTCTCGAAAGAGCCGGGAGACCGGGAACTCGATATCTTTTTGGAGACGTATACCGCACCGATCTTGACTCGCATCTTGAAATATTCACCTGTACCGCTCGTATCAACTGATATCATGGGTATGCAACAGATGTGTGGGTATGAATCGGCAATTACGGGGAAGAAGAGCAAGATCTGCGATATCTTCACCGACGACGAGTGGATGGCATACGAATACGCCTGGGATTTGAAATACTCGTACATGGTCGGTCATGGAAACCCGCTCTCACCCTACCTTGGCTTCCCCTGGCTCAACACGACTGCACATTTGATGTCCAAATTCCACGCGCCGCAGCATTCCCAGAAGAACCCCGAAGTCCCCGGCGATGACGGCCAGCGCTTTTTCTTGTCCTTCACCCACCGCGAAGTCCCACCGTTCATCGCCACAGCTCTAGGGCTCTTCAACTCGTCCAACTCCTTCGCGGAAGAGTTCCCTACTGATCGAATCAACTGGAGTCGGTCGTGGAGGATGGCGGAATTGATTCCCTTTCTTGGTCACGTTGGTGTCGAACTTCTCACCTGCAACGTTGAAGACGAGGACAGGCAGTTCATCAGAGTCATTGCCAATACGTCACCAAGACCGATCCCGGCTTGTCAGGATGGTCCAGGAGCGACTTGTAGTTTTGATCGGTTCAATGATCTTGTCGGTGCTGGCATGCGTGAGTATGGGGACTTTGATGGTGTTTGTAAGAATGGCGTGGACAAGGAGGAAAGGGAATTATAAGACACGGCTAATAGACGGGGTACTTGATTTGACAAGTTCCACCTTACCAACTCTTGGAAATCATATGACCATACATTCGATCTCAACACTGTGATGCCTGGCCAAATTTAACATTTGTAATTGAAGCATTTACAAAAACTAACCCAAGTTTCCCAGGGGAAAAAAAGGCATACCACTAACCATTTTATCCGTCCCGAAACAATTCATCACATGCATGCACACATCCATCCCATCCCAGTCCCTTCCCCCCCCCTCGTCTCCAAACTTGCCGCGCACATCACAACCGCAACAGTCCATCCCGAGAACCTAATATCGCCCCAGGATCAGCACTTTAGTTTACCAAAAACAAATCCCTCGCTGTTGCCACCCCACCGGCATTCCGCCCACCTTCCAAAAGTCCCGAAGAATTCCCCAGATCCCTGGTTCTGGCCTGGTCTTTGTTTTCTTTCCAATCAAGAGAAGGCCAGTACGGCAATCTGCCTTTTTTTAAAAATACGATATTAACTCCTACTCTTTCATTCTAGATTGGCCAGATTGGATATGTTGTGCTTAATGCCAGCCCGCCACCAAGCTGGTTACAAGGTGAACAATTTATTTGGGCGGTGGTTTCCTTGGTGTTCTACGTTATGTGCAGACTTTCGCGTTGGTCCCGGCCTGGCCCCCCATCTGGGGAGTTCGGTCCCTTTTTATCCTACAGGAGTTCGCAATGGAGAGCAACATATCTACTTGCAGTCCATGTCTGATCCTGAAACTTCTGGCTCGGATTTACGGAAGGATTCCCGGGAAGCGGTTTTCTCAGCTGCCGCTTCAATTCGGCTTTTATGCTGTTCGGAAAGAATGCATGGGTGTCCTCCCTCTTAAAGAACGTGTCTTGCTTCTGTTCGCTTTGCTTACGCCTTTGGATTTTTTGGTTGACGGCTCGGGTAACGGGTAAGCTGCGTTCTCTCTCGATTATCAAGAGAGAGAGGGATGTGTGTAAGATCATTGTAGTTTTAATTTTATTTTCTAGGTAGAAGTTCACTCGTAGCCAGCATCGAGCATCACCATCTTCTTCTGCCTCCTTGCTTTGAGGGTCGAGTTAACAGTGTAGGTCTTTGTTGCTTTGCATTTAAGCCTAAGCGAGCATGACCGACTACCTACTTTAAAGCAGGCTTCTAAAGTGTGCACGTCATTACACTCTGTCGAAATGCGACTCAGCCTGCCCGATCATCTCAACATCTGGCGGGTGAGTATGCTCGAACCTGTCCTCGCCGGTCCTTTTGTCCTCCATCGCTGTCATCTTCATAATCCTATGCTGGCTCCCATGCTCACTAATCTCATCTCTCTCGAACGCATAGACAGGATACCCATCACTTCCGAGCTTCCTGTCCTTTCCGAACGGCGTCAATCCTGGATTCCCAGCTTCCCTCTCTACATCCCGACCATCCACATCATCCAACTCATAGAACCCACCCTCCTTGGCCGTCTTATTCATCACTCGTGACCTGATAGCTGACGAGCCTGGTGACTTCTTTCCGGCAGAATGCGAAGTAACACTAGCTCCGTTACTCGCTTGAACACCTGAAGACTTGCTGGCTTGTGTGAAATCGAATAACTTAGGGAAGATCTTGCCTAGCAGTGACCGGATAGCAGGCATACATGCGCAGATAATACCTACGTTGACCTCGATGGCAGACCAGAAAGTCGCGGGAACGTAGTCCCAGAGCGGATTCGTTGTACTTGCGAATTCTATCAGTGTTGTGAGGCGCAGGATGCTCGTTATTGTTACGCTGTTGAGTGGTGAGTACATAACAGTCAAGAGTCAATGGGAAAACCTACAAGACCCCCACGCCAAACATGAGCCCGACATGAATCTTCTTCTTTATCGGCAGTGCCGAATTTATAAGGGGTGGAATTGGCAAGATCAAGATGGCCAGATCCAAAATGATATTGATGACAGCTCCGGCCCAGGCCTGTGCGTTAGCATTGTTGCAGTGACCTTGCGTCGTCGCGGTCCATTTCTCCCAGAAGTAATGGATCGGCCAGCATTGGAAGATGGTTATGACTACCACGATGATACCCCAGACAATATTAAAAGCGAGGAGACTGTATCCGACTTTTTTGAAAGTCTGGCTAGGGAAGATTCGTAGGTAGAAGAGGAGAATGGATATTTTGGTGAACATCAATATGATAAAGTAAAGTGGCTCGTCGACATAGTAGAGCTGCAGGGTTTAGTTTCTGGCCTCATTCATGATCGAAATATCTCACCTTGAAAACATATGTAATGTCATCGAAGGGGATTTCCCAAAAGTCTTTGCCCATCCCATGAAATCCAACTTCACTATATCAGTATGGCATGGCAGTTTGCTCGTATTGGACTCACGCATCATTCCTACAACGGTAAAAGGTATACAGGCCAACTAATTTCGTTAACAGTATTCTTTGATAGCGATGAAAGCAGTTTCACTGACCATTGACACAACAATTACGTAGTCATCCCACCCAAAGCTTCCCTCTCCACCGACTATTCTTGCCCATATACGGAGGGTCACTGCTAGACCAGCCAAACAGCAAAGAAATAAAGGCATCCAGATTACATCTCCGGATCTATCTCGAACCTTTTCTCCGCAAGCGGCTGCCGAGACTTTCAAGGTTGCTAGTTTTGATTAGCAGGCCACATTTTGTACCAAGATATGGGACCGACTCAGAGTATCCTTAACACTGCAAGATACAGCAAGGCATTCCGCTATACTCGTTGCTAATCCAGCAGTAGAACATATGCAAGTTTCGTTGGTAAGACTACATGGTGATGCTGAGACGACTTTGACAGTGCATTTTAACTAGCGGCTTTATCAATATACATTAACCGTTATAACAACAGAAAAGACTTACTCCACACACTGGCATAGCAGACGCAGCAGAATCAACACTGGATGCTACTGATACTGCAACACATAGCCAGATCACCGCCAATATTGAAGCCAATCGTGGAAGCATGTCGGATGAAGCAGACAGCACTTAATACTCTCGCGGCCAGTCATCCGGCGGGGGAATGGACTCTATCTTTGTACCTCTCTTTACCCTTCTATCCTAGCTGTATATGTGAGGAATTATAGGGCAATTGACTCCATGAGTCGATCATATAGCTACTGACGACCTTTCTTCAAAGGTTCAAGTCCAACGCTGCAGAATGAAAGGCCTCCTGACGCGTATTTTAAACCTTTTAGTAGTGGGTGGGTACTGGAGACTGCGCTCTGAAACCCTTTGTAGCAGGGAAAGGAAGACTCCATAATCTTCCTTGAGCAGAATCAATGGCCGTGGTCATTGCTTCGGCCTCCACTCCACGCCCGGCATCTTGGGGTTGGAATGGTTATTGGAAAGAACTGCCGGCTGCGGGTCGTGATTTGGAAAGCGTGCATGGTGTCAGGTACAGGCCTGATGATTTCGGGGAAGCAGTACTGGACACCAAGTGAAGTTCTTGGTGGTATGATCCTTGCTCCTTCCAGGGCCTGGGGCAGAGTCTGAAGTGCCTGAATCAGGTAGGAAATCTGCTCAATAGCCGTTGACTGGCTAGAGAGGACGAAGACGAAGGGTACGGGCAGCAGAGCGCAGAATAAAACGAAGGTCTTCTGATTGTTATGTCATGCTGATCTTTCACCCGAGGACCAGGCTATCCCCTGGAACCGGGACGACAGCGGGTATTCCCTTAGGATTGTGGCTACGGTATTGGTTGCGGTAGCATCCCCAAGAAGTTCCAGGTACAAGGCAAGAGGCAATTACATGCTGTAGAGACCCAACGGCCATGTTTCTACATTCTCCGTGCCCCCGAAACCTTATTCTTGCACGGGCTACGACAACCTTGTCTAGCAACGACTTGGGGGCCCAATTGCCGCCAAAAGGCCAGCTTGCTTCCTGTCTGCGCTCATAGCTACCCAGGCGGAATCAGTACGTCCGTTGGCCGTTGGGCGGTCATTAGTGCAGTGATCCACCGGGAAGGCATCTGCAAACGCCCCAAGAGAGCTGCTCGACGGCATCATTCCACCACGAGCACTGCTAACGGGCCACTCCCTGATCTGCAAGTCAGCAACACGGTGCCCGCCAGCCAGTTCTCGCTATTGTGCGGTTGTACCCGCCACTATAGCGAGGATCCGAGATATGATAGCTCAGATCCCGTGCCAACGTTGGGTCGGGGGGATCGACCTTTTCCTCCCAGCACCAATGGTCTCCCAAGGCGACGTGGTGAAAATCTCCTCCTGCAGCTTCAACATGAATCCTTCCGAAGAACTTACGGTGCACACGATGAAATTTCCCAGCCGGGTTCCTGCCGGCGCCGACGTTTTCCAAATCCTTCAGCTGCGTTCCCTGGCGAGTGCTTAAAATGCAATTTTGTCGTCACACTGATTAAGCAATGATCACCAGCTTGGCGTGCTCCGAGGTCAGGCACGATACTGGGGAGTACAGCAGTAGCATTGGCGCTCGGAGCATGGGGACAATACAGTATAACAGAGCACAGCATCAAGGCGCTTTCCAATCATGGCGGCTCTAATACGGAGACCTCTCGTGTTTATGGGATGCAAGCGATTCCAAAGGTCTTCACCGCAATTTTTGCTGGGCTTTGGATCCTGGGGTTTGAGACCTATATGCCGGACCAGGGTGTCGAGAGTGGCGGGGTGTTGTGGAGCACATGTGCCGATCAACATGCGCATTGGGTTTTGTTGAAGCTATTCTGACTGCCATGCAAGCGGTTGATTCTACAGATTTTGATCGGCAGTGTCGAGGATTTGGCGAATATCTACCGACTCCTTTGCTCTTCTTTTCTTCTCTCCTCGTCCCCGCTTGCGAGCAGCATTGTTCTACAACTTGAGATCTTTCAAGTCCCGACCTGGGTGTTGCTTTCTTGTGGCTTCAACCCCTCACACTCCTTCATCAGTTGCTCCTCATTTCTTGTCACTCTTTTTCGAAGTCGACCTTTAACGTCCTTGTATAAGCACTTAATTCCTGCGTGGCTCCACTCTTTCGCCATGCGTTTCTCAGCGGCACTCGTCGCGGTTGTCATAGCGCGTGCATCGGCTGTGGTACTGGATAGTTATGACTATGTCGTTGTTGGTTCAGGTCCGGGTGGTGGTCCCCTAGCCGCACGACTTGCTATCAACGGCGCAAGTGTCTTATTGATTGAGGCTGGAGACGACCAAGGAACATCATTGGAACAGTCAGTACCGGCCTTTCATGCAAGATCTAGTGAATATACCCCTATGAAATGGGATTACTTCGTCAAACACTACGCCAACGACACTCGCCAACAAGAAGATTCGAAGTATGTCTGGACTCAGCCTGACGGTACAGATTATGTTGGGACAACTCCACCAGCCGGTTCAACTGGAAAGGGTGTTCTTTATCCTCGTGCCGGTACTCTAGGTGGATGTGGTTCTCACAATGCTTTGCTCACTTACTATCCCGATGCGAGCGATTTTGCTTATATCGAATCAATCACAAATGATAGTACATGGGCTGCTAGCAACATGAGGCAGTACTTCGAGCGATTGGAGAAGTGTACTTACTTGCCTAACTATGTAGTAGGTCATGGATTTGATGGCGTAAGTTTCTAGATTTCTGGTACCATCCGAACTTTCAGCTGACAATGATCAGTGGCTCACAACTAGTGTCACTGACCTCACACTTGTTTTGCAAGATGTCAAAGTTCTCTCCATGGTGGTGGCTGCTGCAACAGCTATGGGCCATGGTCTTACATCTCTTTTGACGACTGTAACCGGCGTTGCTGGTATTCTTCTCAGTGACTACAATAGCGCACTTCCTGGCCGCGACCAAGCCAGTGGATTGTACCAAGTTCCAATGGCTGTCAAAGACGGAGCTAGAAATGGCCCCAGAGAATTCGTTCTCAATACCGCCAACGCTGTAAATGCTGATGGCTCTAAGATGTATAAGCTCGATATCCGCATGCAGTGCCTCGTCACCAAGGTCCGGTTCGACACCACTGGTGCCACACCTAGAGCAATTGGCGTAGACTTCCTCGATGGCGAGAGTCTCTACCGCGCAGACCCACGTGCCAGCAGCACTGATGGTGGAATTGCCGGCAGTGTCAATGCTACAAAGGAGGTAATCCTCTCAGCAGGCGTTTTCAACACACCTCAACTTCTCAAACTGAGTGGCATTGGTGCTAAGGAGGAGCTCGAATCGTTCAACATTCCAGTGGTGGTCGACCTTCCAGGTGTTGGTACAAATATGCAAGATCGCTATGAGATTGGTGTCACGAACAAGTTTGCAACAAACTTCAGCCTTACGCAAGATTGTACCTTCAAGGATGATCCGGCCCAAGATCCATGCCTTAAGCAATACCAGACCAACCTCATCCAGCGAGGTGTCTACACTACCAGTGGCCTCGCCATGTCTGTCATTCACCAATCCACCTCAGCTGCTGCGGATCAACCAGATACCGACCTTTTCAACTTCGGAGTGCCAGCCAACTTCATCGGATACTTTCCAGGCTACTCATCCTTCGGAACAGCAGATGCCAAGCACTTCAGTTGGCTGACTCTCAAAGCACACAATCGCAACCACGCCGGAACGGTGACCTTGAAATCTACCGATCCGCGAGATACCCCGGAGATCATCTTCAACTACTTCGATTCCGGAACTACCACCAACGGAGCTGACGAGCTCGATTTGCAGGCCGTGTACGAAGGTGTTCTGTTCTCACGCAAGGTCTTCGCATCGGCTCTACCTACCGCTGGTTCTTTTGAAGAGGTCTGGCCCGGACCAAACGTTACCAGTGAGGCGGATATCAAGGAGTACATCAAGCGTGAATCATGGGGCCATCACGCCTCTTGCACTTGTCCTATTGGTGCTGACGATGACTCGATGGCTGTACTTGATTCTCGCTTCCGTGTCAGAGGTACTCAGGGGTTGAGAGTCGTGGATGCTAGTGTCTTCCCCAAGATTCCTGGCTTCTTCATCGCGGCCCCGGTCTATATGATTAGTGAAAAGGCCTCAGATGTGATTATTGAGGATAATGCTTAGCTGCTACCTCAGCAGGCCTTCGATGTTTTGTAAGATACTTTGCCAGCACTCTATTGGTTTCAATTCTTCGATATTATATTCTGTTCA
This sequence comes from Coleophoma cylindrospora, assembly GCA_003369665.1. NCBI lineage: Eukaryota > Fungi > Ascomycota > Leotiomycetes > Helotiales > Dermateaceae > Coleophoma > Coleophoma cylindrospora. The sequence goes on from PDLM01000010.1 coordinate 1,812,570, forward strand.
ACTTTATTAATCTACCATGTTGCTCGACTTTCATTGCACCTTCAGCTACTAGAAATCTCAAATAGCCTTGGTATGCATTGAGTCTGACTACTGTGTGCTGTGAGATGCTGGAACATACACGACGTCGACAGATAAAACGATTGGGAGTGCCCAAGGAGCGTCTTGAAGATTCTTGGGTATACTAATTAAAGCCCATTATTACCTTTTAAAGGAGTAAATCTGCTATGACTTTTATATATATGCCTCAAATATGAATAATGCCATTTGTTCTATGGAGAATAGTATAGATAGGAGTCAATCCTATCTCACTATTATCACGTGTCTATCAGCTCTTCAACGGACCCACATTTGACAACCAGAGACTCAGGGTCGGCCATCGTATCAGTCTCATCTCTTATTCACATCATGACTGTCCTTGATTTTGCCGTCTCAATATGACGTCGTAACTTACATGCTTCATCATAATTTCCCCTCCACGAGAGTCCGGCACTAAAACCATGCACAGTTCTATGCTCGCTACTGCGGCAAAAGCAACAAAATCGACATCTATCACTTCCTTCCCCTGAATGCGAGATATCCTACTAATGCACTCATGCGGGATACTTGCACAAGTCACAAAAAGTGGAACTTTGTGCGTTGGTTAGATGCAGCGCTCCTGCTTCTCTGCGCACGCAAACAAGAACGGTTGTTCAAGGTCTCCACCTTAGTGTCGGTATCTGCTCTAAATCCCAGAGTACGAACCCACCCCTAGCGCACCACCCCGTTGGGACACCTGTGCGTGACTATCAAAGTCCACTCACCACCGTAACTCGTACGCTCCCACGAGTTCGTGAGACTTGGCGTTTGTGTTCCATTCCCTTCTGTCTCTGATGTTCGCTTCCAAGCCTTCCAAGGCCGCAAAGGTCTGGAATACCGGGAGGGCGCAGTCTCGGGTTGCTGTAATCGAACAGCTCTCGGTGGCTGAGATCATGCCGTAACTGCCTTCAAACTTGGTTAAACCCGGTCGATCACTGGAGAAGTTTGTGCAGCCCCCCCAAAAACCACTTCGGTTACACAGCAAGAGCAAACTTACCGGGGAGATCAAGCATACTGGTTTTCGAGAACTGCCATGAGTTTCTCAACATGGGCATGGGAGTTACTTTGCAGAGAAAGACCCTTGCTCCAGCGCCCGGAAGGGCGATTCTGGAGTCGAATGGACAACGCATCTAGTTCTGCTAAAGACGGCCATGGCACGGGTGGGTTAGCTCTGGCTTTGGCTTTGGCTTGTGGCAAGCTCCCGAAGGCTTTTTTTGTGGCGCAGGCGATGCTGTGAACACAAATCCAATCCTTGCAGACCCTCACATGCCATGACTAGTCAGAGATTGGGCTTGGTTCTCTAGCTGCTGTATCATGCCGGAGTTAAATCTAGGTCTGGAATCCCAGGAAAGAAAAAAACAACAACAACAAAAAAAGAAAAGCACGATACGCACTAGACGCACAAGCTCCTCCAGGTTGCAAGAAGAGAGCAACTTTGGTAGCGGGTTGCGGCAAGCAGATCTGTTTAATGCCCGCGGTTCCGTATCAGAACTCCGAAAGTGCTGAGTGTCGGGTGCAAGATTCGGTGGCTATCTCAGCCAAATCCTACGATTGGCAGAACCCAGATTGGCAACGGCCCTTTCTACGCCAAACGCTATACCTCCAGACTTTGAGGGGCTCAAGAAAAGACACTTGCCTATTTGCTGCCTCACACCCTGGTTGCTGGGAGGTGTAGGGACGACAAAACCGGTGAGAAGCCCAAAACAGCAAAATCTAAAATCTGATCCCGCGAGCTAGTCAAGAGGACCAGCGATTGGTGAAGACAGCTCGGTCCTTTTCTCAACCTCTCATCTGAGTTAGAAAGTGACGCAAGCCCAGATGTATTTGAGAATGCTTCTCGTAAGCTGAAGGGCGTTACAGGGCTGATAGGTGTTGAGCCAGAGTCACCGGACCAAATCCTAAAGTATAAAGTAATACGGATTATGCAGACTGCAACGTGTAAGGGATCGGCAAGTGCGCCTTGATGGTAAAGCGTTTATCTTTCTCAGTAATGCTCAGCAAAAGCTATCCGCTACCGTCTGCCAACACAATCCTTGTCCTTGACCTCTTTACCTCACGAGGAACCAGTTAATTTCATACATCGTCTTACGAACTACTACGGTGGCAACCCATAGCTCCATAGCAAAGAAAAGTCTGAGGCGCATCATCCTTTCAATCAGTAAGGGAGGTTTGCTTCTTTCTTCTGCCCTCCGCGGCGCCTTGATGGCGTTGACTAATGAGGCCCTGGCCAAGAGTTAACCCCCCAAGTTCTCAGAGCGATGGAATGAAATCAGTGCGCCTTTGGTGTGGTGACCCAAAGACTTGTTGAAGTCATCGCCGCAGGAAATCCATTCCTGAACGAACACTAACTGGGACATATCTGTACTTTTTCTTCATACCTGGAAAGTCAGGTTGGAGCGGGACAGATGCATTCAGGGCAGCAAATACGTGCGAAGTACGTGGTCACGATAGAATACTTGCTGACAAGTTCTGCGGTCTTCCTCTAATACATAACGACCAAATCTTAATCTCGTCCAGGTCTCCAATCATAATAACAGCAGAGTCCGATAACAATGCGTTTGGCGAGCAGTAAGCATATCCATATTGCTTTTTCCTGCCTCTCTGCCGAAGGCAAGGTGTCGGGCTCACCCAGCCAACCCGGGGCCGCACCTAGTAGGGGTCCCCTGGAAGGTCAGCAGTACTGTTCAAAAGACTTTCAACAGCTATCCCCATTGACTCACAGATCTGGCTATCTACCCTATCCAATATGCTCTCTGAGCTGGAAGGGAGATTTTGTGGACAGGTCATTTGACAAGATATACTTGCTACAACAGGGCACCAATGATAGCCTTCAAAGTATCGTATATGCACCTTATCTTCAACCTATGATGTGATTTCCAAATCAGACGGGCCAAAGATGCATGATAGTTACTGCCATGTACAGCCGGGTGATTGCATCTGTTTCAAACGATCCCAGCCCATCAACGTCTCAAGCCAAATTTCATCCGAAGCGATGTCTTGCGCAGAGCATCCTTCAGATGACAGCTCTCTGCTGTCTCTCCAACCCCGAACCCCAGGATATAGCACGGAAAGGAAATCAGAGGGGCTGGCACCCCCTTCCATTCCTCTGACATTTCCCAAAAGTACATGCATAGTTAGTCTGAACGTGAGCCGGATAACGTGCAGCTCTGGTGTGTTTGAGAGATAGTCGTATGGCACATAATCAGGGAACTTTCGAACTGGCGCCAAATGAGCCTAATGCCAAGCGAGCCGCAGATCTCATGAGGGGGAAGAGAGTCCCGTGGATCATCTTGACGGGCCAGAACTGCGAATATCCTTGCACGATCATATATGATCTACTGAGTATGGCCAGCGGCCTTGGAATTGGAAACCTTACTCACCAGTGATACGCAGCCCAAGGATACTGCAAGAACCAGGGCGTTTGTGGCACATTTAATGGCTGCATTGCGGGAATTTCCAGGGAAGGGCCGTCGAGTGTAGCGAGTGAAGACATAGGAACGAATCTGACAAGGTGGAAAGGTATGCAAACCTGGAATACGATGCGTCTTGTCGTGGCAATGTCTCGAAGGTGTGATACATCTTGGAAAGCTTGAGACAAGACGATAGCTAGCGCTGACAATTGCTCATCGGATGAAGCGCTCACATTTCTCGAACGAAGGGTGGGTGACCCCGGAGTACTGCTCCTGTCTCGGGTCGGGTCGATGAACTCAATCTGCTTCTGTTCCAGAAAGATCCAATGGGACACGGTCAGGTTGAGTAGATCATCGAACAGGTAGCAAAGCCCATACCTAGTCTGAATGCGGTCACCGAGTCTTTAATTGTCAGACAGGTAAATCCGCGGGGATATATCTAGGAATCCACAGGGGCTTCAACTTTTGCTGTTCTGGCATGGGCCAATAAACGTAGCCTACGCAATCAACCAAGTTCAAGGGCTGGTTTCTGTATACTCACCTTGATGGTTGTCACACCTCAAACCCTCAGGAATCATGATTGGGCACTTTCCTATAACGAGCTCTCATATAATACCTTCCTAAGAGGACTTCTTTCAATAGAGAAATCTTTGTATTCAGCTACAGCTAAACTTGTGGCAATACCCATCACATCTGGTAGTGGCTGATAGTGATGCTGCTAGCTAAAACCATACAGTGATCTATCAGCACTGTCCCGTCACGTTACCCAGCTTTGACTTATTCCAAGGTTGTTGGTAGCTGCTCCTGGACACGAAATTACGGCTAGTGAGGACGTGGTTTGTGATCCAAGATTGATGTCATAATTATAGCATCGAGCCCCCTATTTTAAACGCGTGGAAGCAAAGACAACTCCCGCCGTTAGCTCATTAGTTAGACATCACGATACTTCTATCAAAGCTTGTTGCCATACTGCATTAGTCTTCAAGTGGAAAACCTATCCGTTGCAGATTTAACTACGTGGTATCTAAGGGGTCTCGCAGCTTTTGGGGTACTTGAAACAGGTCATATTTTGGTAATCTAGCATCTCTACGATCCATATGGCTTGTAGCGAAACACCGAATTGAACTCATGATCCCAATCCGGATCACCGCCAGCCTCGCGAATCACAATATCATAAATGACCATAACCCTCCACACACCTTTGAGATACTCTCTAACAGCGCCCATATTCTCTTCGGCCAGCACATCTTTGTACGGGACATTAGGAAACGTGTAGCGTTGTCCCTCCTTGGTGCAGAAGAAATCCCAATGGACAAGACATTGCGCGTCGCCGTCATAGTTACCCGCAACACTGCGCAGCATATGTTGATACTTGTCGCTGTTCAGGTAATTCTTAGGCCATTCCGCCTCGGGATCGGTGGAGGGATCGCAGATATTCGAGCCCGCGTCCCTCATGGCCGTCATCAGATTGAGCCATAAGTAGGCTTTGGTAGCTTCTTCGGCCACGCGATTGACGCCAAAGTGATGGCCATGGTGCATGTGTCTCAAAGAGATGATGTCCATATCCGGGTGGTTTGCCATGAGAAGGAGAGTCTCCATGCTCTCCCTTTTCATTCCTTCGTGTTCAGGCTCAGCTGACATGGCTGGCTTCGCTGCAGCGGCTTCCATCATCAGAACTTTCAGCATGTCCCCGCCATCCACCCATGCGGAGTAGCTGCACCCTGCACTGAGAAGCCAGTTCTCGACATTTTGGATTCCACCATAAAAGTGCAGTCCGCTGTCATTTGACCGGCGGAAGAGCTCATCGGACATAATCATCCGCGTCTCTTTGGCGCTTTGGTTCTTCTTTTTGGGGGAAGCTTCCTGTCCTTCCGTCCTAGGCTCTGGCGCTACGGATTTCTTCCATGTGGAAGCTTGTTTTCTGTAGTACTCTTTTGGTTCGTACTTGGCACGCTCCGTTGCTGCAAACTCCTGGATCTGTTTGCAGAAGACGCGAGAGAAGTGACCCAGCGCCTTAGAGCGCTTTTCATCATCGCCGTGCGAGTATACATCCCAGGTATGAGGTGGGTTGCTTTGGTAGTCCTTCTGATACTTGAAATAGGAGGCGAGCGTGTTCCAGGGCAGAGCATGTGTTTGGTGGGCCATTGTATTTATGCGTGAGGGAACTAGAATTATAGAATGGGAAATAAGTGCAGTAAGATGCCATGCAACTACTCTGTAATGGCTGAAGTTTAAGGTCTATGGGCTCTGGCTTTTGACTTTGGGCTGTCGTCTTATATAACGTAGAAGAAAAGGGTCCTGGGCTGGGCCATCAACCAATTATATGGCCGCGTGACTCACGAGCATGGCTGAGTTGAAAGGATCAATAAGGCATGCATGAACGTTTCAGCATACATGTGGAACACTTTCTCGTCCCAAAAACCAGCGTAATTGGGATGCCAACGTAGACCTGGTGTACATTGAAAGTGCGAGTATTGTTGCGAAGCAAGACCCAGCTCTAAATCTGGACTGACGCTCTTAAAAGGTGGACACCTTTAACATCGCTTGCTCGCTTAATTTTCATCGGATTGACACCAAGGGTTCAATGGCCTCGGACCGTGTTATGACAGTGACATGACGAATCCAGAGTGGAGCTTCTGGATTATACTTTGGATTCCTTGCATGACTCATTTTGCCATCATTGCTCCCTGTCTGAGGTGGATCGACATCTAATCCTGAATAAAGCATAAAGTATCCAAGGTACGGATCGTAGCTCGTTCACGTGATCTTACATTTTCCAAAGTACTGATTAAGACGATCACATGACCATAGAGCCCTGAAAACGAAAACTCGCTTAGCACGTCTAACAGTCCGAGAGTAAAAAAAAGAGATCTCGAAAGAACACTATTCAAGCCACAACAGTGCACGCAATAAAAAAATGGAAAAAATATGACGCCCGACGAGAGGCTCGAACTCTCAACCTTGGGCTGCTCTTTTTGGTTTAAAAGGCCCACGCGCTAACCAATTGTGCCCTGTATTGATGTTAGATGTGCTGGAATGCGCTGCCGATGCAGATAGAGAACCACTTACAGCCGGGCTATTGTGATCTGTTGATCTGTTTGATGTTCAATTCGCTTATTTTGATTATTAAACCTTTCATGCAATACAATGAATCTGAAAGCCCTTGAACATACGGTCGTGGCCTTCTGGATACACACGCTGTAACACAAATCCAAGAAAAGGAATTACCCAAAACTCCTCACCTGTGCTTCTCCGCCCTACATCGCTGGCCGGAATGACTCTAGCCTGCAGAAACGAGACCAAGAGAGTGAGAGAGTGTGTGTGAGTGACACACGTATTCACAGCATACCTACAACCCACCTGGTGCGAATCGTATGGTAGTGCTTCGTATGATCGTATTCCGCGGGTTACCCATGATGCACTTGCGGGTATGTTGTGTTCTGGTACGGGTTGCTCACCGCCACCCCAGGGTCTGGAATTCCGGACTGATTACGGGTGCTATGCGAGACCAAGTCATCGGAACTCAAGGGTTCTGACAGATCGAATTCATTGGGATGTGGCTTGCTGGCGGGCTGAACGGATGGAGGAGCCGAGAGACAGATAGATGATGGCGAGAAAGTGCCTGGCTGGATATCGACAGAGGTTGGTCTGTATCTCGTACGAGTCTGTGCGCCATGTGTATCTGTGCCTGTGATGGTTGATGACATCTCCAGTGTTTGATTTACCTTGTTGCATTGGCTACGTAAGAGAGTTTCGGGAATACCGAACTTGCCTAGATTGGTGATTGTGCAAGGTCGTGGCAACCGATGAAAAGAGGGGTAGGCGAGGAGTTCACTGAGTAGCAATTCTAATCCTGGCTGGCCAACAGCTGGAAAATCCGACAACAGAAACAAAGTTCACGAAAGCATGCTGGTTGACGACATCCCAATGATGATCTCCATAGAAAAGAGGAATTGTTCCATTGGAATGGACAGCTTCAAAGTTATTTGTTCAACAGAGGGTATATATGGTACGAGTAAATTCGTTAAGACATGCTTCGTTCGGCGTTCCATGCAGCTAAAGAATAATACAATGAGTTGTACAAGAATCTTCGTCATATCTTCCTAGCCAGAGAGACAGATTAAGAGAAAGGAAACCTCGTTGTTGTTACGAATGTTGAAGTCAAAGCCCGAACATGATAAGAAGGGATATCGGTAGATTGCTCTGTCAGGACCTCTTTGTTTTGGTGCGTCTCGCCCGTTGAACCCAGAAACCCCTTAGGCAATGCGAACTCCAAAATGAATCGCAGAACAAAAACCAGAATGAATAGAAAGATAAATGTAGCGCATGCTGATGAAACTTGAGAAACAAGAACAGAAGGCAAATTCATATCGAATGAATGCGTCTCGAATAATGGAAATGGGTGTATTGGTGCAATGAATGCGCAGCATGCAGAAACGTAATCTTATAGTCGGATAAAATAAGTTGGAAAGTCAGATCATCGATAGGCACCATGGATATTGGCCGGTTTGAAGACGTATTCGAAAACAGCCAAATCGCTCTTCGCCGAGCTGCTCGAGCTCGACGAGCTACTCTTAGAGCTACTTCCACTCTTGCTCTTCGATTTGCTACTCGAACTACTGCTTGAAGCTCCAGTGTCCTGGGGATCGAAGGCGAATACAGCGTCTGAAAAGTGGCCAGCGAACTCGGGATCGTCAATCAAAGCATGCTTCCACATATTAGCCACTTCGAGTGGTGGGTTTCGAAATCCTGGGCCAAGGCCGAATGAGCCGATCACAATCTGTGGGTATCTATAAAAGACTGCAATACGAAGAGCAGTCTTGATCTTCTCTCGCATGAGCTCACGCTCATCATCAAATGAGTATTTTTTGCCGCTGGTATCAAGCTTGGGGCGTCGGACAGGTACAACTGAGATAATAGGGAGAGCTAAAACTGCATAAGCAATATTTCAAGGGTATTAGAGGACAGACAAACCTTTGTAGTCTTTCATCGGCCAGATCGAGTATTTTTCTGGTCCTGATCTGAAGACGACTTTCCCCACGTCAGTTGTGACCTCGTGACTTTGAGACCTGATGATGCTTACCGACTTTCTCCGAAAAAATGCCTGCCTTCGGCGGAATGGGATAATGTGATGATTCTCCCGATTCTGGACCAGGTGTGGTGAGCGCTCCGTACAACGTACTTCTTCGACATAAGCACTCTTCTGGTGACATGACTCCAGCTTCCCAATCCCCACCAGGCCGCTTCTCGTTTGCGGGCATGATAACGGGAATGCTATTGCCATCTGCTTCATACCAATCAAGGGCAACATCTACTGGATCACGTTCGTAGAAAGCTGACCATGTGAGTCAATGATATGAGAATTGACAGAGTGCACTCACCAAAACGACAATGCCGAGAACGATCGGGTTGTGATCGCGGCAATGATTCGGAATAGCAGAGATAGGAATGTGTCGGCCATTCTTTAGCGAAGTGATGTTTGATGTAGGGAATGAATTCACGTTTTGCCTCGACGGCGACCTCAGATGGTTTCGGTCGAGATGATGGCATATTTTGCAGTGAATGTAAGTTCTGACGACTGATGTGGTGCGACGATGACAATGGCCTTGTCCTCGATTTTGGAAATGCTCAGGTTCTGTGTGTCAAAATTGGATACTTTTGTGTGATGTGAGTAAAACGGCCCTGATCTGCAAAGAAGCTCTTGAGAAGTACAATGGAATGTATCCGTGGACATGGGTGGGTGGTCGAGGAATATATAGGGACTATTTGGGATTCCTCAACATAGGAGACCAGACAGGGCGATAGACACCCAGCCCAGCATTCCACGATAAAATAAAAAGAAAGATAATCAAATCAAATAAAAAAAGAGCCATGAGAGCAGAAAAAAACAAAGTGAGTACGGAAGGACGGTACTTACAAGACAAACCTCCACCAAACCTGCCGGCACTACCGCTTCGCTACGGCGGAAGAAAGTCAGGGCGGCTCAGATGTGATTCAAATTATTGGCACCTGTAGGGCTGCTTGTGGCCACGGAACGGTGAGATACACTCTGCCGTTGATTTGAGGATTAGAAAGATTAACTGTATCAAACGAAGACTGTGCTAGTGGCAAGGGCTAGGAGGTCAAGTGGCCGTAATAGCGGGAATAATGACGATGGCGACCTGCCGTTGAAGCTTCGAGAACGGTCGAGGATGGAGATAATTGAAGGTTCCTGCATCCGAAGACAGCAGAGCAAGAGATAAATTGGACTGTCCCATCGATCCATCATCCATTACATCCTGCCCACCTTTTTCTTTCTACTGGTAGAACGATGGAGGATCTGAGAGCTCGCATTGCATTGCATTGCATACAGCTGCAGACAGCCGTGAGCACCAGATGCTCACAAGAAGAGGGTGCAGCATCTCACCAGCGTGAGACAGTGAGATTCGCGAGGTGGGAAAATCCGATCTGTCACCTTGGCCTCATACCATCCTTGGCCCTTTTCAGCATGGAGGCCTGCAAGAGGCGTTTGAAAAGGTTTCGCGATAGGGTGTGTCCAAACTGGGGTTCCGGGGATCGAGGAAGGGAGAGGGACACAGCATAAGGAAGGGCAGAAAAACGAAAAGCCGGGCAAGGGAGCCGCAAGCAAATCGCAAGCATCGGGCGTTGATTGAAACTTTCCACTGCCTCTCAGACCGCTCTGTGCCGCTGCCAACAACCAGAAATTCAAGGAGCAGCTGATCCGAAAACACCCTCAACCACCCTAGAGAATTGTGATGCAGCAAGGACAAAGTTTGTGTCGAGGACTGGCAATTCTTGTCTATTCTTGTCGCTTTGGCTCGGATCTGGCCGCCATTTCTCCGCATTCTCGCTCGGAAAGTCAGACAGAGCAAGGGATCACTGATCCTGCAGAATGGAACGGTAAGGCACGCTTTGCGCTTCGGACTGTGATGTCAAGACCGAGGCAGTGAGTAGCCTCGTGAAGGCAGGGAGAAGGCCTCCAGCGGGATGCGAGGCCCCGATCAGGGTGGTCAGACACGCCGCCGTTGGCCGACTAGGTTCGCACGCATGTGCCGGAGCCAGCTCGGGGGTAGGGGATCATAAGGCTCCAAGGAATGGGACCCAAAGTCTCGATGGACTGAGCTTGACAAATTCCCCACGATGCAGAGGCCGCGGATGGGCAGAGGGCATCGAGAGGCTGTCGAGCCATCGACGCAGAAGAGGGCACCAGCGCCAACTGCGTTGGGTGGGCACGTATGTAACTGTGCTGCGCTGGGCTGGACGGTACTGTCCCTTTTCTTTTCCTTTTTGTGACAGCTGCCGGAAGTGACAGAAGTGAGTGGGGTGAGTGTGAATGGGAATGACTATGAAACACCAGAAGGGACGAAGGGCGAGCCATGGCAATCGCGGAGTAGGCAGGTAGCAGGCAGGCAGGCAGGCAGGCAGGCAGCAAGTGAGGCATCTGACGGTTGCTTTTTGTGCTGGGCTCGGGCCAGTTCCTCCTGCTGTGCGGTGCAGTCCAGTGCAGTCGAGTCCAGTCCAGCGCTCGAGTCGGCCTCTGCGACGGTGACCGTGTACCTTTCCGTATGGTGGATGGTATGAGGTGGTCGTGCCCTGGGACTGGGGTTGACGACGGCGGGGCGGATCTGGCATTCCGCCGTCCCGCCAGCCAGTCCCCGCCGCCCCTGTCCGTCCCTGCAAACTGCCTGATCCGTGGTTACATCTTAGCCGCTCTGGGCCTAGCTGCAGCGCGTGAGCCCGGAACCCGCGTCGGCGCGTCGTCCTGTCTTTCTTTTTCCTCTGCTGGCCTTGTCAACGAGCATCCGCCCGTATCAGAATCTCAGCCTCAGCTCCAGCCTCAGCCTTGTCGCATTTCAATTGATTTGATTCCATAATTGCTCGAGTATCATACATATCAATTCATCTCACCTCAATCTCCCTACCCTCACCGTCGATCCCATCGCCGCTCTCCTACCTTATTTGAATCCGGATCCAGCTCCCCCTCCCTCCGAGCGCCGCCGCATCCTCCTCGACGACACTACCGCTGGCATCTACCCAACGCTGGCATGGTTCCTTCATGCTTTGCAACATGCTCGCGCGCGGCATTGCATCATTCCAAGGGGTTTCACTCCTCTGCAAGACGCCATGTCCCGAAGGCCTGGTCTGTCGCTAAGCTTCTCAACAGCAAGCCATCCGACCCCGAAGGTGTCGTCGTCAACGGCTGGGTCCGCTCGATTCGTAATCAGAAGAGTGTCTCTTTCGCGGCCATTGTGGATGGGTCGAGCATGGAGACTTTACAGGCCACTCTCACACCATCTCAGGCCGAAAGGTGTGTTGATTGATCCTGCCGCCTGTCTTGGGGCCTAAATGTTGACCATCACACGCCAGTCTTTCCAATGGAGCCGCGGTCCGTCTGACGGGACTATGGCGAGGCACGCCCAAGTCTAAACATCAGAGCCACGAGCTTTATGTCCAGGATGTCAAGATCATGGGACCTTCAAGTGCGGAAGTAAGCAAGGCTCGCTTGAGTCATTCATCCCTTACTGCTGGCAGTTCCAAACTCATTTCAAAATGGCAGGATTACCCGCTACAAAAGAAGTATCAATCTCCCGAGAACCTCCGAGCCATGCCTCACATAAGATCTCGAACTCCTTTCAATGCCGCTATGCTGCGATTGCGGTCTCAAAGCATTACCCAACTCACGCGGTTTTTCGCAGACCGAGACTTCACACAAACACACCCTCCAATAGTCACATCGTCGGACTGTGAAGGAGCAGGAGAAGTATTTTGGCTGTCTGCGAGGGAAGACAGGAAAGAAGCTGTCAGTGCAGAAGACGACGGGTCCTTTTTCCGATCGCGGAAGTATCTAACGGTCTCGAGTCAATTACATCTCGAGGCATTAGCTCAATCGGTGGGTGATGTATGGACACTCTCGCCTACGTTCCGAGCAGAGAAGAGTGAAACGGCTCGACACTTGAGCGAGTTTTATATGCTTGAAGCGGAAATGCCCTTCATTGATGACATGAGCAGTCTGATGGATCTCATTGAAGACATGCTGCGTAATCTTACGATGAACTTGTACGAAACCCAAGTTGGGCAAGAAATCCTCCATGGAGCGCGCTCAAAGCCTGAAGGAGTAGTCAAAGATCAGGTACTGGAAGCTGAGCTTGAGAAGAGGTGGAAAGGTATGATGGCACCATCATGGCCTAGGATATCATATGCAGAAGCAATCGAGATATTGCAGCAAAGCAAGTTCACGCACCGGCCGGTCTGGGGAGAAGGGCTTCAAGCGGAGCATGAGAAATACATTGCTTCAACGATTGGGAAGGGCATGCCGGTCTTTGTGACTGGCTATCCAAAGACGATCAAGCCTTTCTACATGCTTCCAAGCGTTGGAGCAGCTCCTAGCCAGGAGACGGTTGAGTGCTTCGATCTACTGGTTCCGGAAGTATGCGAGATCGCTGGGGGGTCCATGCGTGAGCACCGGAGCCATGAGCTTCTCGAGGCAATGCGCGAGCATAAGTTGATTAAAGATGGCGAACCTGGAACCGATGCGATATTAGGACCATTAAAATGGTATGCCGAGCTGAGGCAGTGGGGTAGTGTTCCCCACGGTGGTTTTGGACTCGGATTTGATCGATTATTGGCTTACTTGGCCGGCGTTCCAAACGTCAAAGAAGTCGTCACTTTCCCTCGATGGGTGGGAAGATGTGACTGCTAGTTAAAAGTATATGGAGGTGCGAAAACCGCTTAGCATTACTCCGCCCTTGCGACGAACATCATCCGCGCTCGGCGTTGGTGTATATAACGGTGGGACGTTTAGTAGAATAAACTGTATGATAGGCGAAGGATACAATAGGAAAAAGGAGACTGCGGAAAGCAAATTTGCTGACGTGTACAGTTCTGGATTGTATAATATAAAAATAGAGAATCTCAGCTGCTTAGGTTCCTTGGACTTAACAACCAAATCTACCATTTCCGCAGAATACGCGGAAAGTCAGATTCCACATCAGCACCGTCCATGCCGTCCAACAAGGCTTAACAAAAACACCAAAGACGTTCAATTTAGAGTACAACAGCCAGTTCATTCAGCTTGTACCACTGCAACCAACAAAGTTGTTCCCACTGGCACCTGTATGAGTGATAGCTCCCGCATATACACCACTCGTATTGATGATACATCGATCTGCCCCTGGAGCACCTGTCACAAGAAATGTCAGTCGTTTTAAGTTAACAAGAATTTACTTTATAGCTCCTCATCATCAAAACGCTCCACAAGACCAAAGAGGATCACCCACCACCGCTGTACGCGCCATTCTTCACAAGCGGAAACTCTAGATATGTTCCTGAAACAGAGAAACTAAAGCCCTCGTAGTTGTTGTACGTGTGGGGGTATGTTGATCCGCCTGCCGTGCCGCCTTGGCCGTAATAGCTATAAGCTGCGTTACGGCAATTGGTCGTATCTTTGACCGTGTACGCAACGCTACCGCATGTTGTTGCAGACTGCCTACCTTCGAGATTGGGGTTGATAGGTGAGGCGAGAGAGAGTGGGAGGAGAAGGAGGATGGTGAGTGGGTTGATGGAGAACATGACCGCTTGGTGGGTAGCTGGCAATAGAAGGAAACAGCGCGATGGTGTGTCAGGCGATTGCATGGAAGACTTGAGAACATGTAAAGACTTGAGAATGGATTTATATAACTGCTATCCACTTGCGAATACTCCGTATCATCTCCGTCCCAACAACCGACCTTCCTCCTGCAAGTGCATTTGCAAAATATATCGGAGCTCGAATTACCTAGTATCGGCCAGCGCCGACGACAGAGCAGCCTTCAACGGCAGACCAAACACTGCGGACGGAGTCGACCTCCTAACAGCAGCATCGAGCCCAAGCATCCAAGCAAAGCCAAGACTTCCAACTGGGAAGGTGGATGATATCCCAACTTTCAATGCCTCTCGCCAATGCATGCCATGGAAACACTAGGGAATGCATCCGTAGTTCGCCTTCCCAAAGGCGTACAGCTCGCGTGGCGCGAGAGTAAGGATGGAGATAGAGATAAGGGTAAATATAAGGTTATATCATTGAAGAAGGAAACAGCCACTCAAGGGGCTCTGGCGGGTCTTTAATGCAAAGCGGGAGGGGGGGTTATTGCGCGATGCGGCAGGTGCGTAGATGAGGGATCGGCAGATGGGAACACGGGCGCCGTTTGGTTGACGGGGGAGCTTGTCTTATCTTGCTGATTGGTTCTGGATGCTGTGGACATCGGTTCCTGTCATCTCGCCTTCAGGCTGAGATGCTGCTCCCGTCTTAATCGGTAATCACGAGTATCGTCGTCATGGTTCGTTCAAGGCATTGGCCATGGCACGCTCTTTCAGAACTTCCTTCCATGGCAAGGACATGTGATACACGTGCATGGACATCTATCTTCCCAGTTTCTTCCTACCCCTCCAGCACATCTCTCTTCAATCTCAACCTCACTCCCCAACTCGCTACATGATCCGATTCTTTACTGCCATCATGACCACAACCATTCAGAATCCCGTTCTTGCCAACCTTCTCAGGGCCCGCCAAGAGCCTCTGCCTGCAAAAATCGCAGAATTCACGAGACCAGTCGAGGAAGTAATCAAGAACCAAGATGCTGCAGAGCAGGCGTTAGAAAGTGCCCTCTGGGCCGCGTGGGGAGATGTGGTACTCGTGGCAAGTGAGACACGGCATGAAGAACAGGGACATCTGGTCGACTTTGTGAAGCAGGTGTCAATGAGAGAGGGCCCCCAGCAAATTAACGGGGCGAGCGCGCAGCTTTGGGGCCAGCCGGTAGAGTGGAAACGGTTATCGATGCTCGGCCCTACGTTGCGGGCATTTTGGAACATGAGTAGGTCGTCCAGGTCCATTTTCTGAACCCGACAGATCCTCTGGTTCCCCTTTCTTTTCAAACGGTCCCTTTTTTGTTTTTTTTTTCTTTTTGACGCGGCCCTTATCTAGATCCCGACACGCAAGAAGATGCCCTGAAATGGAAGAATCTCAACGCCTTCGTAGCTCGTCTCACAGCCCTCTCGTCAACACCAGGCGATGCCTTTGATTTCTCCCTGTACGGTATCTGGGCCCTGCGCAGCGCCCTTGAATCACGCTTTTCTCCAAATCAAAGTTTGTTTGTTCAGACTGCAGGTCTTTGGATGCTTTACGCTTCGGATGTCCTTGAGGAGCGGTCGAGGCAGGGACAGATGTTCGAGGGGAAGAGTGCTAAACAGGGAGATGCGAAGGAGCTGGACAGCAAGGAATGGAGGGGCCTGTGCTGGGACAGGTGGGAGTTTTGGGTGAAGAGGTTTAAGGATTTGGAAGAGTGGAGCGAGGGAAGTGTTCGTGAATTAGTGAAGAAAGCCGCTTCCAAGATGGAGGCTGAGCGGCAAAACTAAGTCTTAGGAGGTTAGAGAGTCATATACGAGGAATTAAAAGACTAAGTGGGTATTATTTAAGATTTATGTTGAAAACGATCCTTCATCCCTTCTAGAATGTATGTTCAAGATATATGATCTAGAAGTATTGGCGATCGTAACTTGTTGTTTGGAAGTCAGTCGTTTCCGCTGATTGTCAAGACACGCTATGAACAATAACTTCACTATACGAGGGCCTGAACTAAATATTCGATGGCAAACTGTTCCACAGGATGTGTAAAGCTAGACAGGACTTTACTCACGAAGACTTTGTCCAAACAGGGAATTAAAAACCTGTCTGGGCATTATCAAGACTTGGTCTTACTCCTAATCACAGGTAGGATCTCAGCCAGAGTTTTGGAAAGAGCACATCAATAACTTCAGTGCTTATCTCGGAGCAAATTGTTCCCGAGGATTGGTTTGTTAGACTTGAACTAGCGTATATAAGGCACGCGACAGATAGAGCACAAAAGTGAAACGAACCACTCCGCTACGAGACAACTCTTGGAAGTTCCTCCACTTATTGCTAGTCCGGAAAGTCATGCCACTTTTATGCGGGTAATCTTTGCCTCTCAGCCGACTGCTCATGACTTGCAAAAATACTTTGTATCTCGAGGAGTTTGACAGGATATGACTTTGAACAAAAGTGGTTGAAAGCTTTTGTTGGAAGAGTTGCCATGAAAGTTTACACGGGGTGCAATTGAAATTTTGGTAAGCCTTTGAAGGTATGGGGATTGTGAGTTCATGGGCTGCGTTGCCCGAGTTGTTTTGATAGCAGCTCCGGTGCACTAAGTTGTAGAGTAAAGGGATGCAAATATACTACTCAAACTGTTCAACAAAAGAATTCATATTCACATCTCCTTAAGGGTAGCTTACTTGACCAAGGATGAAAGAATATCTGGTTGAAAGAAAGGGCCTCACAAAATAGCAAGCACTCAGAAACAAGCAAGTAGTTAAGAGCATGTAGAGCTGAGATTTGAAGTGGAGTAAAGCATCAAATTATTTTAGCAATATTAATTGATAAAAGTCTTCGTATTCCAACGCCCAAAGGAGAAAGACAAACAGCAGAAACAGATATGAAAAGATAAGATTTCAACTGCAAGTCCCCCAGCCTCATGAATCATCCCATCAATCTTTTGTCAACCAAATCCAAACAACCGATCTCTCGCCCGGCTTACCAGTACGAGTTTTGTCCCATCCCCAATCCGTGATCTTTGTCTTCATGCGAGCCTTGTCATCTCCACACATAACGAGTCCCTTCTTCCAAGTGCCATTCGAAGCACGAGTGACTTCATAGAGCTTATTCTTCTTGGGGTCTTTATTATTACATCCAAGCTGCTGCATCAACTCTTGGACCGTGACATTGGTGGGGACCATGCACTTTTCATGGCTCGTGGGGTCTTGTATATTGATTGTCCTCTCCCAGGGAGGCGTGGGAGTCTTAAAGACATGGAACTTGCAATGCTCCTCGGAGAAGAGATAGTTGTAGCCATACGGGATTCCAACGCCGCCGAGATCGTTGTGAAAGGTTGTTCCTGGTATACTGCTGCCGCTGGGTGGGTTCATATTCGGCCATTGCTGAGGATATTGACCCCAGCCGAATGAGGCCGTTGTTCCATAATATGACGGCCATCCGTGATATTGAGGATATGCGGCAGTTTGATAAAATCCCGGAGCTGGGAAATAGTTCATGGTCAGCAATCATACCTTTGTTAAAAAAAATATTGAGGAGAAAGGAAAACAGCCGGACTTACTTCCCGGAGGCGGAGAGCCGAGATCAAATCCACTCCGTGGGTTCCAGCCTCGAAATGCCATACTGGAGGGAAAGAAACTCTGCTGCGGCAGAAAACTTGTCGTGCTGCTTGTAGCTGAGGTGATGTAAGTATGAATTGATTTTAGGGCAAACGGAAGAGGGCTTGAATCTCTCCCAGGCTTACCAGACCAGCCGTGGTCGTCGACTAGAGCAAGTAGTTGGTGAACACGCAGCAAAGTTTCTCCTTGAGAATCAAAGGCTTCAATTGTAAGAAGAGAAATTTCCTTAACAGGGGCGAGAGGGTTTGGTTGGGTGTAGTAAGTAACGACGATTTTTGAGACAGGAGGGGGGAGTGGAAGGGAATATCTTTCGTCTCGTGTTTCCGCCAGCTCATTGAGTGACCATGCAGGCCAATTAATTGTAATGTGGTGTTTACTGTTGTGTGACCAGAGTTTAGGCTTGTCTAGTACACAAACTCAAGAGGAGTAGAGGAGTAGATGGAATATTTATACTTCCTCAATGTCTGTGAATATTGTTTGCTGTGACTCAAAAAGTTATTCACAGCATTTATTCACCGTTCAGTATGACACTGCAGAGTGAATCATGGTCGTACAAGCAGATTGTTGTGACAGTGGTCTAAGTCCTCATATTGTAATGCTCGCTAAATGTATCTCAAAACACACCAAATTTGTAATTTTTCCTGTCGTGTCCTGTCCTTACCAGCGCCACGAACTTTTCATGCCTTACGTATAAAATCCTCGTCTAGGCAGTGTAACGCTAACTACCAGTAAGGTGGTCTTAAGCCAGCAAAATTCGACGCAAGAGAGCTATCACCACTATCTTCCTTTTTTCTTTGACCAGTCAACTGTCAATGACCCATCAGCATTGTATTCCATGACTTTGCAGTTCCAGAGGAATCTTTGGTAGATCTTACCTCTAGTTGCACATGCCTATGAATATGCACCAGCCAGTCAACGTAACTTTGGGCTTCATTATTGCGATCCTCAATCAAGAGTCTTGCAAATTCATACTCGGCACCATCAAGGCCTTGGCGTGCAAGCTGAATAGTCATGGCCTTGGACCCACGCATTGTCTTGAGATATTCAAGTATGTTTCGGACCTGGGCACTCAACCGGGTCTCGAGAACCGGCAATGAGGAACTGTAAGGATCTAGTGCAGCAAGATTATCCTTACCTTCACCAAACAAATCAATAAGTAGATTTGGTGAAGTCTGGGCGTGAAGCCACAAGTAACAGTTTTGCCCATTGTCAACAAGATATACACCTCCTTCCTCAACACGCGAAAATGAATCGCGTACGCTGGGCGGCATAATCAGGTGACCCGTCTCAGGATTAGCAAACCCTTCTTCGTCGGATAAGTTATGAATCGGAATCATGCGCGGATAAAGGTATAAGGAAAGCTCTAAAGCACCCATCCCCTTGAGCATTCGCATATCGTGAACCCGACGATCCGTTGGCTCTTGTCCACCTTTGAGGGCTCGAGACTTGACAAGACCAAGAATATACATGCTAAACTCTTTGAGATTTTCAGGAAGAACAAGCTGTCCAGGAGGATGTGAGCCTGAGAAATTCTTTCGATATCCAGCGAGAATATCCACATTCTTCTCAGTCAAAGCACCTCTGATTTCTTTCAGGGAATTCGTGGCCATCTTTGTTGCTGCTTCTTTAGCAATCAATGCACATACTGCATCTTGATCAACAAGCTTCATGCAGTCCTTTGTCTGATCGCTGACACTAGCAATGACGTTTGAACATCTAACTCGGCGTTCTCCACTGGCAGTTGTGTAAAGCAAGGCGCTCTGGAAATGGGCATCAAGCTTGGAATCTAGCTTTCCGTCGTAACTAAACATGACGGCCATAGCTTTGTCGGAATCAATGACACCAAGCTCGACATCAGCTCCAAACGTATGTTGGACAAAGTTGCCGTGGTATGCTGAGACCTGCAACCCGTTTGAGCATCGGACTTTCATCAGCGCTTGATATCCAGTCTCCCGCGTCACGGTACGTGTGATCTCCAAGGATAATTTTTGGCAGTCTCGTGGAGCCAAAAAGTTAGGGTAATAGAATGTCTCTCCGCCTGTAGATGCAGAAACGTGACCTAGACATTCTTAGTTTGATGTCGGTTCGAAGGGAAGGGGATATGGTTACTCACCAATCGTTGCAATGTCTAAATAGCCACCTCCTGGAGCGGCTAAGAAGAAATCTACGCCAACACCAGATGCTACCATCTTATCGGCTGTCTTTTTCCAACCTGGGTGTTCTGTGCCGAACAGTTTCCTCTCGGCATCGCCTCCATGCTGCTTGCCATCATCACGAAGGAAGAGTCGTCCTGGACCCCATGTCGGCAATGCTGACAAAGAACAAACGACCTTCCCACCAGTCTTTTCAAGTGCAGCTAAAGCGGCATTAAGCGTAGGCAAGAGAGCAGGTTCCGGGTTCTTAATCTGTGAGAACATTGCCGGTAGTTGTGTCAACAAGGAAGTGATTTGTGCTCTAAGTATTATTAGTACCGCTGCTATTGCTCGATGTACAGAACTTACTTAGACTCGTATGGATCCACGAAGAGTCCGTCACTAAGTGGTAAGAATGGATCTTCAATGTCGGGCATAATTAACATCTGCGCTTGTTCCAGAGCAGGCTGAACTTTTGGTTAGCTCAAGAAGTTACCCAAGAACTCATTGCACTTACACTCATATTGTAGAAATGTATGTCCTTGTCGAAAGTAACGAACCCAACTTTGGACCCTGCGGGTATCTTTCTCTTGGTTTCTCCTTCGGCATCGCCAACCTCTTCAGACTCATCTGTGCCATACAGAGCCGCGAGTACACCTTCACAGAATCCTTGAAGAAAGCCTTTGTTAAGAGCTTCTTGACCCACATCAATCAAAAAGAGCCACCTCAAGCCTACAGGTTCTTTTGACCAGTATTCTTTCGGAACCAAGAACTCCACGGTGCCTCGCATCAATTCCGGTCGTTGCTCCCGATCAAGACGCGCACCTTGAGGAGTGGTAGCACAGAAATACTCTGGTGCAACGTCATTTGCATAGTTACACATGTTGCAAACAAATTTATTTCCTCCCGATCGGAAGACCATGAATGGATTGATGTAAGCCCTACATCTGCTACATCTTGGTGGTCCAATTTCTCCGAAATCAAGTACTGGTATCTCCAGTTCACCTGCTTGCAGCGAAGCAAGGGGCTGTAGTAGTAGACCAAGAGGAAGACCGGTGGAACTAAGGGATTCTGATGTCGACGGAATGCTATTCATAGAAAGACGTGTAAATTTAGGAGAGGAGTTGCCTTGATCATATGCAACGAACGAGACAGAGGCTGGCGGAGGTAAATGATGTTCAAATGTAGGGTAAACTTTATCAAGGTAAAACCGTGCAGCTTCGTCTCTGGACTTCGGTATACTTGGGATTTGGTCTGGATCAACAGAGCCCTGCTTAGATGCTTGCAGATTGGCAGAGAAACTAGCCTCAGCAGCGCCGTTGCGAGCTGCAAATTCATTGCTGGAAACTGGGTTCACCGGGCTGAATGGCGCATTCGCTGGCGCTGGAAACTGGGACATCTGTGGAGTAATTTCCTGGTTTATGAATTGATTCGTAAACTGGTTGGGAGCGGATGGATCTGCATTCATGAACGCAGGAGGCACTCCTTGTTGCATGCCATTGAAAGCTGCCGATGTTCCTGCTGGTGCTTCGAGTGCATGGTAGGCGTGCCTGTCCTTCTTCTTCTTTCTCCCATGGGAAGCAGCTTCTCCTAGTCCTAAGCCTCCCATCTGCGAGGCCAACCCACCATCTGGCGCAGCATTTTGCTGAAAGTATGCTGGATCTTGCACCTGATAAGGTGCGGCAGGAATTCCTGGCTGCGGAGCTCCATAGTATCCGCCCGCTGGTTGCTGATATGGTGGTTGCGCAATCGGAGGTTGGAACTGACCAGGCGCAGGTTGGCCTTGTCTATTCGGGTTATTGGGGTCATCGTGTGGCCCGCCTTGCGCAAAGGAATTGTAAAGCTGATGGTCAGACATGATGGGCCAACTTCGTTAAGTATGTGTGTCAATTGAGGACTTCAGGTAGCAAATAGGCCGTCATGCGCAAAAGACTTTTGTGACTCAAGAAAGAACAAGCATCCTGGCCTCTGCCACATTCAGAACTGTCTTATGGGAATTCGCAAGAGGTGAGGTGGTTTGAAGCTCCTGTGGACACCTTTTCGATGCGCGCGCTGTGGTATTTCGCGCTAACATTTATCCGGGTGGCTTGACGCGATTTCGAGGTTCATTCCACTTCAACTTTGCGACAGCTCCATACAGCAGCATACACAGCATACAGCATACCTCATCCACCAAGCTAACCACCATCGCATACCACTGCGTTACATCAGATTTCGTTCCGATATGCGGTAGCAAAGAGAGGGAAACACCGCCGAGTAGGACAAGATGTTTACCTTCTGCTCTCTACAAGGAGCGCAGTCGGACTCCTCAGCGTCACAGTCGCTGCTCGAATTGGATGGAGGAGTCAAAGTTCTGATTGATGTTGGCTGGGACGAAACGTTCGATGTGGCCAAGCTAAAAGAGCTCGAGAAGTAGGTCAATATCATTTGGATCCACAGGCGGTGATGTGAAATACAACACGAGGAGCATTGTATAGCAGACATCAAATGAAGAACATAATTCATCTTCTATCCCTGCCTGCTACTGTCTCTCCTGAAATGCCTGCAATGCTTAGTATCCTTCTAGCTATCGGAATATGTACGCCGTGCTAACAATCATTGTTTCCTAGGCAAGTCCCAACGCTCTCCATAATCCTTCTGACCCATGCGACGGTCGCACATTTGGCTGCCTTTGCCCATTGTTGCAAGCATTTTCCACTATTCAGTAGAATACCGGTATATGCGACGCTCCCTGTCATTTCCTTGGGCCGCACCCTGTTGCTAGATCTGTATACTTCTACACCTCTGGCTTCCACTGTCATTCCTACCAAGGCGCTCACGGAAGCGTCTTACTCGTACTCCCAATCGCTATCAACTGAAGAGGACTCGAATATCCTTCTCCAGCCACCAAGCCGCGAAGAAATAGCCTCTTACTTCTCCCTCATCCATCCTTTAAAATACTCTCAGCCGCATCAGCCTCTACCGTCGCCCTTTTCACCACCTCTTAATGGTCTGACTATCACAGCATACAATGCAGGGCATACCTTGGGGGGGACAATATGGCATATTCAGCACGGCCTGGAGTCGATTGTCTATGCTGTAGACTGGAATCAAGCGCGTGAAAATGTTCTTTCTGGTGCCGCATGGCTTGGAGGTGCTGGGGGCGGCGGTGCAGAAGTAATTGAGCAACTCAGAAAGCCGACGGCACTGATCTGTAGTAGTCGTGGCGGGGAGAGAGTTGCTCTTCCTGGAGGCAGAGCCAAGAGAGATGAGCTTCTTTTGGATCAGATTAGAGCAGGCGTTAGCAAGGGAGGTATCGTCCTAATCCCGACAGATTCAAGTGCGAGAGTCTTGGAACTAGCATACCTTCTTGAGCATGCCTGGCGAACGGACAGCAAAGAGGATGAAGGAACATTTCGAGGCGCGAAATTGTACCTGGCCAGCAACAATATTGGCACAACGATGCGATATACACGAAGCATGCTTGAATGGATGGACGACAGCATTATCCGCGAGTTCGAGGCCATAGGTCAGCAGAAGACTGAAGGAAAGAACCGAGATGATGGACCTTTTGATTTCAAGCATCTGAGATTACTTGATCGCAAAAACCAGATCGATCGCATCTTAACCAGCGATACTATTACGGATAGCTTTGGCCGGCAAGTGGGCAAAGTCATCCTTGCCAGTGATACATCTCTGGAATGGGGCTTTTCGAAGGAGGTTCTGCGTCATATTGCCGATGACAGCCGTAACCTGGTTATCTTGACGGAAAAGATGACACCTCTGCAGGATACGAAGTATGGCCTTGCAAGGACTTTGTGGTCCTTGTGGGAAGAACGCCAGCATGGTACCGTCACAGACCAGAACTCCAGTGGAGAAGACATCGAGCAAGTGAATAGCGGCGGCAGTCAGGTTGAAATCCAGAACACCCACAGAGTTGCTTTGGAGGGCAGTGGCCTCGAAATCTATCAGCAATGGCTTGCTACCCAGCGTCAATTACAAACAACACTGCAGAATGGCGGGGCTTCCTCGCTCGAGACTTCAGCAGATGTTGTTGACGACGCCTCCTCTGATTCGTCAGAGTCAGAGGATGAGTCTGAGACCGAGCAGCAAGGAAAAGCACTGAATATTTCTGCTACCATGGGCCAGGCAAACAGGAAGAAGATTGGCCTGACAGACGAGGATCTTGGAATCAATATCCTTCTCCGAAAGAAAGGAGTGTACGATTATGATGTACGAGGAAAGAAGGGGCGGGAGAAGATGTTTCCAATTGCCGTCAAGAGAAGGCGTATAGACGACTTTGGGGAGCTCATCCGGCCTGAGGACTTCTTACGAGCAGAGGAACGCGATGAGATTGATGGCCAGGATCTCCGTCAACCTAGCAAGTACGACACGAAAGATACTCTTGGCAAGAAGCGGAAATGGGACGATGTTGCCACAGTTGGTGATCGAAGGCTTTCAAATGGAGCAATGAAACGACAGCAGCTTCCCCGAGGAAACCAGCGTGACTCTCCTGACCCGGCAGATTCTGTTGATGGGGCCGATGGAGATGATGTCTTCGATGCTGAAGTCGAAGAGGAAATTGTTGGGCCGTCTAGGCTGGTCACATCATCGGAGACACTAAAGCTAAACCTGCGCATCGCTTTTGTCGATTTCGCTGGGTTGCACGACAAGAGAAGCTTGCAAATGCTTATTCCACTCATTCAACCACGAAAGTTGATCTTGGTTTCGGGTATGAAAGCAGAAACCATGGCACTTGCGAACGATTGCCGGAAACTACTTGCCGCACAGCTGGGAAGCTCGGGCGATTCGTCGATAGATGTATTCACCCCAGAAATTGGCATCTCGGTTGATGCAAGTGTTGACACAAATGCGTGGGTGGTGAAGTTGACGGACTCTCTCGTTAAGCGATTACGATGGCAACATGTTCGAGGACTTGGTATCGTCACTTTGACGGGCCGACTCGAAAGCGGCGCACCGCACGACTCTCTATTAGATGCGGAAGCTAGTAACAAGAAGCAGAAGCTGCTTACGGGTGAAGCAGAGGAGACCATGACCAGAGCAACGCTCGATTCCGCTGCGGACAAAATCGAGATGCCGACTCTGGATGTTCTACCGGCAAGCATGGCATCAGCAACCCGCTCTGCTGCTCAACCTTTGCATGTCGGTGATCTGCGACTTGCAGATCTTCGAAAGATCATGCAAGCATCCGGTCACACAGCCGAATTCCGAGGCGAAGGTACGCTGCTCATTGATGGCACCGTTGTGGTCCGGAAGACTGGCACGGGCAGGATCGAAGTTGAGAGTGGTGGAGTCACGGCCGGGGCCGGGCACGGCAATACCTTTCATGCGGTCAAAAGCAAGATATATGAGGGTCTGGCTGTGGTGGCAGGAGGATAGAAACAGCTTTCTGTATAACATTCCATAGCCGTCGCCAACGCTACGCCCGCAATGTAATTTAGCATGCAGAACCCCTCGGAGGGTCTCAAGTATTTTTCTCCATGAACCCCAATCGGCACAGCCCCCAACCCCCAGTCCCTCTGCCCTCCTCGCTTCGGCTCCAAAATTACGCGAGCAAGCAAACAAGCGCCCCGGTGCTGTATACCCGAACCTCTCTCCTCATCTTGAACATGAATTGACGAGCACGCGTCCAACCGGAGTCTCTTGACCCGATCCCTCATTCCCCACGCGGTTGCACACTGCCGTCTTTGCGTATGTATCACCCTGATCGAACTGTGATCGGATTGGATTGGATTGGGTTGGATTAGATCGTGGAGTGGCAGGCGTTTTGAAGCTATACTCAATCTACATAGGGCTGGGTATGGAGATTTAGGAAGGTGTGAGAGAGAGGCTTTAATTAGGGTTCATTGATATCAGCCGACGTCGTTTGGACCATTGATGCAGGTGGCGTATATAGGTTCAGTACTTTCTGCACAGGAGGGCACATTATTTTCTGCCCAATCCGTTTGACGAATCTATCCAAGTTTATGATTTTCTAGTCTATCAGGATTCTAACAGATATTCTATCGTAATCTATGATTCCCTCAACAACGGGCCTATCCTATATGGCTTGATCACTTTGAACTCCTGTGTCGCAGGAAGCCGATCCGGACACCAATATATAGTTCCATGCCGTAGCCAATGAGCGTACGTCCCGGGCACATCATCTGAGCCGGTATGTTTCCTCCACAAAGAACCAAGCGTTTCGCCCAAGACTCTGATGATCATTCCATGGGCCAATTTGAAGCCAAAACTCGTCTGCAAACACGCCTCGACGATTTCCCGCGCTTGCTTTTGATCCGCGCTCTCTGCCTCGCCTTCTTTGGGCAGCGGCAGGGACATCAGCTCGAACGCTTTAGGCCCGTTCCACGCCGTCATGGCGTTGATGAGTTGCGAACCCTCCATGTAGTCGATGCCGTACACGTGATCAACAAAGTATTGTGGCCCATTCCAGCCGTCCTCTTCATCCACGAGGCCACAAACCATGGACATGGCCTGGCCTTGAATGATATAATCCGTCAACATCACGCGCGCCTCATCAGGTCCGTAAAACTTCCCATTCTCCTCAAACGACAGGTTTTCGTCGCCCAGCATCTCCACGCCTTTCAGCAGTGGACTGCTGTGCATTCCCTCGGTACTCGTCTTTCCACCATCGGCGGCCCAGAGTTGCAGCAGCAGCCGGTGACACCGCTCAAAGAACGGGTTGTTCCGGCGCGAGACCAGGAAGTAATTAGCCAAGGACCGTTCTTCAACGGCACCGCAGTTGTAGGATAGAACCTCGTAGGGCGACGCGGGATTGCCGACGGTCTCGTTCCACAGGCGATCCAAGTCGCCGATCTGCATGAGTCCCACGTCGGCATAGACGCCGCCGTACTTCAGCAGGAGCGGCCACCGCACGAGATCGGAGGTGTGCTGGCGCGCATAGGTGCCGGTCAGGGTGCCGTTGCTAAAGGCGCGCGGGAACACGTCCGGATCGGAAATGTCGAGAAAGTTGGCGACGTTGAGAGGCGAGGAGGGCGCGCAGTCAATCACGCGCACCACCCAGCCTTGCTTCGAAAGGCGGCGGTGCCAGGCGCGGATGTTCCGTTGGGTGTATGGGTGCATCTTGGCGTAGCCCGTGTCCCAGAAAAACCAGACATTCTTCTCATCGACGACGGGCCGCGGATGGAGGAGGTCGTGATCGATGTCCGCATCCGGACGTAGGTCGAGGAGGTGGGCGGGGATGGCATGCACTCCTTCCGGGAGCAGGTACGGGTGCGAGTCCATGGCCGAGTTTTGTTGCGGCAGTGGGAGAGGCTGTAGGGGTAGAATGGTGGCGGTTGAAAGAGATGGAGGGTGAAGGAGTTGATGCACTCGGAGCAATTGAAGCGATTGAAGCTACTGAATGTTCTGATCCGGACCGTGTAGGAGGGGCAATCCGCGAGCTTTATACGCACCCAGAGCTTGCCCGTACGTCGCCATTGTGGGTGATGTTGGCGATGCTTCCGTCCGTCAGTCACTCATTCACTTACCACCTTCCCTTTCCTCGGTGGCAGCCAAGCACAAGGTCCATGGTCCTGGTTTCAGCCTCCACTTGACCTTATCGTCGGTCCCTTGCCCTCAGCTGCAGGACAACGACGGTTGACGTAACGGGGCTGTCGGCCCCGCGCAGGCCAAGCAACGTGGGGTCGGCGCAGGTCGGCCCGGCCCCTGAGTCACCCAGATTACTCACTGCGCACCATTCACGCGTCAAGATGACTCGATTGGAGTCACCGTCGATGGCTTCTCTGTTGCGGTGGAACGTCAGTGGCACCCAAATCAGCCATCGGCCCTGCTCATTATGGATACCTTCCTATCTCCTCTGCGTGGGTGCCCAGCTAGCCATATCTGCAATTCACGCAACGCCGATGTGCTGACTAAGCCCGATGATGAAGGCGCTGGTCGGCAACCGCACCCATTGTCCATCAACCTTTGATTGAGTGACCGTCTGGAAGGTTAGCTGCCGATTGGCTGAGGCTATCTCATTACTTGCTTACAGCAGACTCTCACGGGATCAATCACTTGGCCTTTGATGCCGGAGCAGATCAAAATCAACACCCCGGCCCGATCCCTGCTAACATCGCTCCTGGTCCCATCCAGCGACGAACACCATCAAATAACTGCCTATGGATGGCACCCATCCTCGCAGTACGCTCATGTATCAAAGCATGCGGGACAAGTATGGGCAGACGGTCATCTCGAGAATCATGAAAACCAGCACTCACTCACCCAAGCAGAGCTGGACACCACCCTGGTCGAACGACCCCCGACAGCGTCGCGAGTATCTTTCACGCCATTGGTGCTTTGCAGGGGCGTTGCAGTGGGGACGACCTCAGTGGTTTCCACCCTGAAGGACTCCAAACATCTTCCGTACCGGGAATGCCTCCGCTCATATACCGACTTAGAGCCCCTGCTGACAACAACAACAGCCCTCGTAGCTCAATGGTAGAGCGCGTCACTAGTAATGACGAGGTTGCCGGTTCGATTCCGTCCGAGGGCAACACATGTGCTGTTGTATCAGCAGCAGCAGCTTCATCTGAAGCCGTTGATCTTTTTCTACTTGGCAGCCGTCTTTTTTTTTTTTTCTTTTTCTTCGTCGGGTTCCCATCTTCCTGAAAGGCAGGATACGCTCGGTCCAATGGGTGGCCTCGGCCGAGAAGCTCAAGATTCTTTTTGGGAGGGTACAACCAAGTTCTATCCAGGTAAAAGCATGAAATTAAATTCGAACCTCGAGATCAGTGCCGAACGATGTGGGTTCGCTCGGCACAGGATCTGCAGAGTAGCCGATCACGTTTTCCCCTACCACGACCCGTCTCGAGGACACTCGCTCCGACGAGCAAAACAAGGAAGTCTGGCATGTTTCTCAGCTTGGGCGAAGAGGAGGACGCTGCCGTGAGTGGCGGTTACAGCTTCACTTACAGTGGGCAGTAAAATGCGGTGTTCCCGCGAGGCGACGATCAATCTGAAGGTTCCGAGTGCAGATACATACACAGAGGCATCTGGGACAGAATAGCAGTAGAATCACTCCGTTGGGGACTTGTCTATCTGGTCCAGTCGGAGGCATACTCCATCTGGTCAAGAGAATATTGAACGAAGCTTGGATCTTGTTACCGTACGACCTCAATTGCATGACCTCTGGATCCTTCACTCACTCACCTAGAATATTAAGCGAGACGCAGACCCATTGGTGAGCCTCTAGCTTTCATGTCCCGGGGGGGCATCCATCGCCGACTATGGATCGGATACGTACGGTTTTAAACTTACAGGACCAAAAGGTAGTGGAAGCAGTAACAATACTCCCTGATAACTTAACCTTGATTGACGGAGGATAAATTGAGAACAAACACTATATCTATCATTTGCTGTGTTACAAGGGACGATCTTGACGTCAATGGACGGTAAACTTGGCTCTGTAGATTGAATGTGGAAGCTGCTGGGAACTTTATTTACATGTGGTTGCCCGTTCCGTAGTAACATGGCCTTGTCTTTCAAGATATCGACCGTGGTAAAAAGATACATGATAAGAACTAGCGTTTTATTCCTGGGGTCCAAAATTAACCACTTAAGCGACCTTGTCTCACTGTTACAGTGCCACACCAATTCTTTCAAGTTGTGGGTGCAACCCTCTAGTAGCACCAAACTCGTCGAACTGCGAGCTAGCGGATGGTAAAAGAATCATGACCTATTCATTCATCCTGTGCAAGCATTCGCTGAGACCGGCAAATAGCTCGTAAGCGTGGTGTTCAGAAAGGTAGAAGTTCTCTTCACGCAATATAGCTTTTGTAAATCTCATAGCTTGACGCACTGTCCTCACTATTTGGTTCCTTTGTAGGGAGTTGTTTGGTGCGTACCGAAGGTTGAGGTGTGGCGCCGGTGTAATTTTTTATTTTCGGTTAAATCCAGCTGATAACTGAGTTGAAGTAAAAGCTTCCGGTCTATTACTAAGGTTTAAATATTCCAATCAAGATCGTATCGACGTCAAAGAGCTACACCATCGTATTCTCACAGGTACTTGGTCGTGAAGGGACCTACAGCATGCTCCAGTCATCATTGATTGGCACAGAAAGGTATGCATTTTCGAAAGCCGGACGTTCAACAAATTCAGTCCAGGCGGTCTTTGCAGTAACGATATTAGAATGGCTTGTGAATATTTCAGGTGTGGACAGACTTACCCAGTCTATATCACTATCTAAGCCTATTCCAGGGCTTTGGCTTATGCTGGGGCTTCTCAGACCTGTATGTGGGACAGATATGGAAATAGACTGCAGGGCAGTATCCAAGGGCCGTGCTGTAATACTGAAGCTATTCACCATATATGCTAGGATACGACACATTCTTGAGGCCTGCGGTGAGTGCTCGGTTGCAGCTTCCCATATCGATTGAGATGTTTGCAAAGCGCGCAACAGTTCGAGATCGTTTCCTGACATGATCCATAACTCCCGGCTCCCTTCAGCGTGATTTTCTTTACGACGATGCAGCTCGAGGAAGATCATTGTAGCAGGCAGGATGAAGTCGTTGTTTGCATGTGATATCCAATACCATAGAGGTGGACGGTATGTGCCTCTGATCTTTGACTCCTCGTATAAGAAGTTTTGCAAGGATAGAAGTGCCTGAGCTGAAATCAAACTTCGTCGTCGAGATGGCTCGAAAGCTTCTTGCGACCTGCTATGTCCGATGAATCTCCGATGCAGCGCACATATACCTTGGTGGTGGTAAAACTCGATCTTGATACGCCCCGCTAGTTCCACAGAGGAGTCTTTTGCGACATCTTTAAGATCTGGCAATCGTATCCAAGAGGGAATTTGATTGTAAAGGTCGTCCAAATGTCTGTCAAGCGCGAGGACTGAATCGTAAGCATTGTGTCCAAATGAACTGAGAGATTCGACAACGCCGCTGAGACCTTTTATTACTCGACTTTTTGTGATCAGGAATCCCACGGCTGTCCTTTCTTCGGAAGGGCGAGATGGTGGAAGCTCAACCATATCCTCAGAAAGCTCCCAGTCATGTACATTTCGTGCTTCGGCTGTGTCGCTTCCTAGTGAGCCGATCATGCTAGGAAGTCCGACCACAAATGAAGTAAGCGAATCAAGTTCTTGGAGAAATGACCACGTCCGTCGACGCATCTCTCCTTCCAGAAGAGATATATTTGGAAAGTTTGATGGATCTCTGTCAAACGTTAGCCTTTCAACTGATACTGGTATCATAGTGTCTTGCCTGTGATAGCCCATCTGAAGTGCTGCTCTAACGGCTACTGCAATCATCATCCAAACTCTGCGCTGATTATCAATGGGACGTGAATACTCGGCCATGATGTTGAAGATTAAGGTTTCAACAGTATAGGGTAAGCATTTAGCAATGTCAGCCATCATCAAACATTGAGCTGTCCTTTGCCGATATAAGTCTGCCAAGGATTCAGTCATGCCTTTGTATTCAGGAAGCTCATCTTCCAATTGTCCGTGCCCTGTCATGACCAGGTTGAGAATTGAAAAGAGGAGGCCTATCCACATAAGGCTACTTTTTGAAGGGTCTGTCCAATGTTCCTCATACTGGAGATAGTCAGAGTTGACAGGCTTAGAAGACGGGTAAGGGTGCTGACCTGTCTCATGAATGTCGGTGTGTGAAAAACATCTTCTGATAGTTAGATAGATAGTATACCAGTAAGGCTATTGACCGACTCACGAAGGGTTGGCACGGTTGGGTTATCAAAATTGAAGAACACTCGCAGCATTTTGTCAACTGCAGTTTTTGATGGTATCGAGGCTAAAATCTCCGACAGCTCTATAGGTGATGCAAGGCCATAGAGTAGGCTCGGCCCATCCGGGACGTTGCTTTCGTCGACGGAGTGCATCAGATCATCAGACTGCACTTGATCCCAAGTGCTCTTCAAAGCTTGAACCTAAGAAATGAGCCGGCCATTAGAGCCATGGAATTGATGCATAAGGATTGGAAAGTTTTACTTCTTCAAGGACATCAGCCCAATGGGTTGACCCGTGATAAAAGGATTGGTCGCCGACCAGTTTGATGACACCTCCACCATCGGGATATGCTCGCACAACCTCTGGAGGGGGCGTCGGTTGGGCCTGAACCCCACCGGAACCAAAGGACATGGATATTGGAGCAGAAACTGTTTCTTCGGATGGGGAATGTGGTTGCTGAGCTACCATGCTGGTCACCAGACTTTCTAGTCGAGAGATACGCTGCCGCATGGCATCTTGATTTACATGGCGAGATTTGGATGATGGTCCTGGGTTAATTGCCTTATAAGTACACTTGGCACTCTCTTGCCTTACAGTGCAATTCTGACATGGCATTTCCCGATTGCATTTCAGCCTTAGAAGTCAGCCATGCAGTCCTGCCACTTAGGTAGAAGGGTTCTTCTAGGCGACATACTTGCGAGACCTACACTGCTCACACGAAAGTGGCACGCGTTCCTTCCTCGCAGCCTTACGCTGCTGGGGCTTCTGGATGGGGTGCTCCGCGGCCATATTAACTGTTGCTGGGCCTGATTCAAGAGGGCTGCAAGGCTATGGAGCTGGTCGTTGCCCGTTATACCAAGATCGGGGACGGTGATGTAGGTGGAGTGGTGTTAACAAATGTCCGCGGACTTCAGCACAGGGGTGAGCTTAGTAGAACCCGGGGTCGGGATAACATCCTTTTCAGTGCGACATGGGCGTGTGGTTAGCAAAGAGGTCCGCCATGCCACGAAGTCACCATAGAGGAGCATGATTTTCCTTGTCCTTCGACTGGTGAAGACCGACCACGTGGTTAGACTTGTTTCTCAGATAACTGACCAGCGTTGATGCGGTCGTCGCAAACGCTACTGGATCATGCAAAAAACGAAGTGACTAGCACGGCTTGTATGCGAATGAGGTCATGGAGAGGCTCGGCAATTAGTTGTGCTCATATAGTCTGCCCCAGTCTTTGCACCACATCTTCGAGCCGCAGTGCGCAAGGTATAGTTGGTATTGAAGCGTTTGCAAGCACCGACTCTTGTCTGCGGAGCAACTCTTGGGTCAGAGGCCATGGACACTTCTCGAGCAACTATGATGCGAATAACTTCATATGTTTTTAATTAGCTAATCATCATTGCGTGTTGTGTCTAGGAACAAGACTTTGTCCGTCGTCATAAAGGGAGGAGCCACAAAATAGCTTCTGGTGAACTTGCCGATGAGCTGGAGATGACCCAGCCAGGTGTAGCAGCAGGATTGTAAGTCCTGCTTGGTATATGACTGAATCATGGTTGCAAGAAACATATCCCATTGCGAGCAACTTGTTCATTCGGATATTATTGTTTACTTTGGTTGGCGTAGGTCTGTTCTAGGGCATGGCAATGGGAGTTGTCCATAAAGCATATGGAATATCGAAGCCTTACGACGATGTCTCCAGGAACGAGGCGAACATAAATACCAACAATATGGTCGATTCCCTTTGTTGCCTTGCCTTGATTATGAAAGCAACTTCCAAATCCTCAAAAGTGCGAGTCTTTTTTTCCCGTAAGTGCGCGCTCTTGGAAAGCTGCAGCTCTTAGGCAGCATTCTGCCTCATCCCCATATATACCTTTCTTTTCAGCCTCCAAATCTCTTCTTGCTCTCTCTCTTCCAACTTTTCTTCTCTTACAAACACCTCCCAACTTACACTCTGCATTGCTTCTCCATAATACGCATACTGCACCCTACTACCTCCTTCTTAAATCTCTCTTCAAGATACGACCTACGAACTACCTCCTATTGTCTTGCTGGATTGGTACATATTGCTGGTACCTTGGTCCCACAGCAGCATCTGCCCGAGAACTTCACACCACCAACCGTCACCATGCCGAAGCGTAGAGCTTCGGATGCAAGCTCAGACAGCTGGTCTGTAGTCAGCACTCCCAGCAAAGTTCGGGTTATTATTGCATTTGGCAGCGATATTGCCCAACGTCAAACACGCCTGGTTGTCCCAGTGCCACCCTCTGCAACGGTCAATGAGCTCCAGCAAGAGGCTCTGCGTCGTGCCTCTTCTCTCGGCGCGGAGATCCCCGAAACGGAATACGTGCTTCGCCTAGAAGCTGAGAATGGTCCCGTTGCCTTTCGAGAGGACCGTCTGAAGGATGTCATCGATATCAATCAGAAGCAAAACACATTCTATGTTGCGACAACAAAGGTAGATCCGCAAAAGTTTCTAGGGATTGTGTGCTAACGATTTTTCCTTTCCAGGCTGTCAGTGTCCGTAACGAGGATGAGCTAATCTATGTACGATGGATCACGCCAGCTTTAGCATTAGAACATCCATCACTTTCATTGATTCCTACAGATAAGGATGGAATCAGCAAGAGCCTCACATTGAGTATGGTGGAGCAGCTTGCTTACAAGCGTGTTTTTCCTCAACAGTTTTTTACTACCCGCGTTCGACTCCGAATCTTCTTGACATCTCATGAGCTCCCCCCTGAGTTATTCAACACAACGACACTTGATGAATACGGATGCACTGGCAGTATCGAAGAGCCCCTTAACTTGTTTCTTGTGCCAGTCAGCCAGAACTCAGAGCCCGGCAAGCTGCATACTCTCTGGAGCTTTCGTGCCTCTGATCGCGCTGTTGCCGCCTTTCAAACATGTCTTACCATGCTGGTTGCGAAAGCTCATCAGAAACCTAAAACTCTTCGTCGATTACTGAAAGTCTTATTCAACCTCACTCACTTTCCTCCTGCAATCGAAGCTCTCCAGATCCTTGGCACGGAAAACAAGTTGCAGGCTGGACCCACCGCAGTTCTGGCTTCCTGTTTCCAAGAGCTGGCTTTGAAAATGGTCCCCGGCGAGCTTGTAAGACATAGTCAAGCATCTGCACTGGAAGGATCTCGTCAGATATTCGCTTGGCTATTCTCACTTTACCGTCGGTCTCGCAACGAACCGGATATTCCTGCTGCAGCGCTTGCACAACGTATCCAATTCCAAGACTTAAACGGTGCAGCAGATGTTCGGTTCTCACACCCTGGTGATCGTCGCGAAGTCGTTGAGATTGCCGTTCCTGACAACACCGCTTGCAGTGTTTCTGCACAACCGGATGCCCGAGCTGAAGATGACTCTGAAACTATGTCAATAGTAGGCAGCACTGCTTCAGGTTGTGCAGGACTCTCAGACGTTGAAGTGTTTTCGGACTTAAACGCACCTTCGGATACTGAGAGCTTTTCAGTAGCAGATCCATGGGAAAATAATGAAACAATCCTATCTCTGAACAGTACAGAGGGTTCAGTCACCGAAACTATAGAACCGCAGACCCCTGCGGCTCTTTCAAATAAAGTAGCTCCGAGACAAATAATGGTTTGCGCAGACTCTGCATGTCAAGAGGACTTGACAATTCTTGCTCGTGCCTACTGGGGTAGATACGACCCAATCACCAACTTCTATGTCGAACTTCGAAATGGTATTGACAGGCCATTTGAGCAGAGACACTACTGTCTTCTTTCAAATGATGATTTCAGCCAGTTGATGCTAGAGGCGAACAACTGCAAGTACTTCCAAATGTTCGCCCCTCAGGAGCTTAAGGCAAAGACCTCGGTCGTGATCACAATGTCCAAGGAAGGTTTTGTTTCGCAGTATCACATGAGGAGCATTCCTTGTGCTAATGCCGAGTACTGTATCGAGAACGCCATCACTGGTCGGCAAATTACCAATGAAGACCCGGGACCGGCTGTTCTTGCTGCACTGCAACCTATCATCACCCAACGTAAGTCAAATGGAACGTGGGACTTGGATGACTGGTCACTTGCGCGAGAGGTCAACGTTACGAACGAGAGCCCTGAAGAATTTATTGTGGTTTGTTTTGACCTTAGCGGGAGCATGGGGAAGACTTTGGGTGATAATTGGGCTGGAGGTGAGACGAAGAACACATTCACTCGGCTCGATGAAGCCAAGCAAGTCTTCAGAAATATTATTGCTCGTATGGGAGCTTGCAAAGCTCATATAGGGCTTGTTACATTCTCCTCTAAACAGAAAATCAGAATGAGCGCGCCTATCACCAAACCCGATGTCACCTTTAAGGACTCCCTTGAAGCTTCCACCTGCGGTGGCAATACTGCAATTTGGGATGCTCTTTTATTGGCTAAGGGTTTGCTTCTACCTTACCAGGCCAGGCATCCAGATACAAAGTTGCGAATTATTGCATTGACAGATGGGCAGGACAACAACTCGAAAGCTAGACCAAGAGAAGTTTGTCAATCTCTCTACGATTCCAACATCGTGCTTGACTCCATCGTCATAGGAACAGATGTAACAGACGACCTCTTTATCATTTCCAAGCATACTGGAGGGTATGCATTCCGACCTACTTCACGGGAATTGCTATTCCAAATTTTTCTGTTGGAGCCCTTTCTTAATATCTCTGCCCGGCCAGACATCGAGCGAATTCCATTCATCAACTATGATGAATCTACTCCCAAGGATGCCGATATGCCAACCGTATTTGACATTCCACCATGCAGGCCACATCCTCTGCAACACGGGAGCTTCATCTCACTCAATGATGCCTCTCGCTTCTTCACACTCAGAACTACCTCGCTCTTGGGTAATGCGAGCGTCCCTTTTCTTTCTGGGCAGTTACCTGTTCGTGGTGGTCCTAATGTTGCAGCTGACTTACCATCACAAATCAATGCACCTTCAATCCGTCTCCCCGGTTTATATCGATCCGAGAGATCTGGTGTTTCTTTTGGCAAGCTTTACCTAGACGAGATGAGACTAATGGTTGCCAACCCGTGCCAGTTTATGGATGTTTATGTCAACGAGTCCGACATGTCTTTCTGGAAGGTGGTCATGGCTGGACCAGCAGAATCGCCGTACGAGAATGGGACATATGTTCTGTTTGTGCACTTGACAACTGGTTTCCCTCGCACTCCACCAGATGTTCGTCTTCTGACTCCAATTCTTCACCCGAACATCACGAAGGTGAGACACTATAAAATTATGAACTTCTATGCATTTCACTAATCGAACTTAGCACGGCCGTATTTGTCACGGCATTCTTGCCAATGGTTGGGATCCCAATTTCCACATCCATGATATCTTGCAGGATATCTATGGATTGCTCGCAACTCCTGAGGTAATTGTCATACTGTACTATTGCCTTGAAAACAAAATGCTGATCCAACTCAGATGAGTGACGCACTTGACGAGCTGGCAGCCCTTCGGTTCAAAACCGATGCTGCTGCCGCACAAGCTGAGATTGCCAGATACGTATGTGTCCATGAAGCCTAGCATTAGTCAACCCACTAACGTCTCGTTACAGGTCGATAAGTTTGCCAAGAAGTCTCGAGCTGAGTGGAAGAGAGAGATTCTACGAATTGGTGGCGCTAGGATTTGGGATGCATGAAACCATCTGGTTTTTACGTGCGGGAATGGGGACTTACTCCACAGGCAGGCAACCGCCATCGGAAATAATGAGTTCCAGGGAATGAAACAGAATAGTAGACGCCGTTAGCTAAGCATAAGGGTTGCGTTTTGTGCAACTTGCTCCGGTAGGATCGGCTCTTGTAGCATGTTAGCTATCCACCAATGAATGAATTGGCACGAATCTCCGAAAGGCCTTGAGACGCACGGTAATACTCATAACATAAGTTCCCAAACGAGCTACCAAGGGGACAAATATCTCACCAAGATTCGCTACCATCCCGAGCCCATCCTCGCCACAAATAGAGAACTCCCTCTCTGTCATCCATCTCCCGTCCAAACTCCACTATAATCCACTAACCGCCATATTGCCCCGAACCGCTGCCCTTGCGGAGTACCGCTCCCCATCGCGGTTCTCATGAAGGACATTGAGCATCAGTTTGTATATCCGTCCCGGGCCGGATTGGGAGAAGTCTTATATGCCGATACGAGGCAGCGTTGTGAAGTGTGAGACAAGCTTCAGAAAAGAGAAGGGCTCCTCAACCACACGCACGCGTAAAAAAACGTCCCACGCTTGAAACCTACTGGCCAAGGCTCACTGGCTTCAGAAAAGGAGAGAGGGATCTGAGAGGGATATCGTATATTACCCTTGAGAAGATTCAGTTCCCATGGGAGACAGCATCCTCTCTCAGTATCTAGGCGATGCTATACCATTTGGCGTCTGATATGATTCGCTCAGGGGGCAAGAGATCACGGCAAGTAAGGAGGAGATTCATGGCCAGAAAAGGAGGCATTATCGCTATACGAATTGCATTTCGAGAGAGCCTACATCCGGAAACCAAGTAGAGCTGCGATTGCCCACCCCAATACGTAATACGCACCTCCGCTGCTATCTGATAAGTACTTAGGGAGGAGAGAGAGCTGAACCGGGTGACCGCATCTAATTTTCCACACTGAGACATAGAAGCACTGACTGCAATGCACTTACTGTAAGCTCTATCACAGTACCCCGACGCACGTGTTAGTCACATACCCGTCAAACCAAGCAAGGCCATCCCAATGATCTTTCTCTGCAATAGCACTGGTATCCAGAGTGAAAACGTGGTCTCGAAGGAGTTGAGAGTTCTTGTTCCAGCCGGTCTTGGACAGCCAGCAGGGGCCGCGATATAGCGGGAGTTGTATAGCTCCAACACATCGTAACGCGGCTCAGAAGCACAGAGCAAGCAAGTGGGCGAGGGTAGAGGAATCCTCTGGTAGCCCCCCAGACTTCCTGCCACATTCGACCATGATCCGACGAAATTTTGCCCAAGGACAGAAAACCGGGATCCGATAGGGTAGTAGATCCGTGAGACCATGCCTGGGAGCGATCCAACGGGCGAAATCCTTTTTTTCTCCTGAGGAATGCATATGGAGCTGGGGGGAGGGAGGGGGGTGCCTAGCGCCGTGGCCCTGTGAATTGAGGGATAATTTACACGCATGGCGTCAACCAAGACGAAATTGTCAAGTACGCAAGTGCTGACGCCAACCGGGCAGACAGCAACACGAGTACTAGATGATAGCCAACTGAAAAGTATAAATTCCACCTAGGAGGGCGCCCGCCAGGTAGAGTGCGGCGCAGTGCAGGGCAGGGCAATGACAGGTAGATTCCCAGCCACGTTTTCGCTTCCGCCGAGCACCAAGAAGCCGCGAAAAGCTGTCAAACAACGAACTAAGCAACATCAGGCCAAGGAAACGAACCCAGAGGATCCATGAAGGAGGAGCAAGACATCCAAGAGCCTGAACTCAGGCTTAAATACCCGTACTGTTCTCGGAGCTTACCGAGCCCTAGCCTGCAACCGTCGGAATCCTTCACAGCTCTGCACCTCCTCGTCCGGCTCTACCCATGATGAGAGCCTACAGCACAATACTCTGAGGATAAATAAACCCCTGCCATGTCGTTCGTCTCGAGGGTCTTCCGCCAATAACTCGATAGGAATCGTCATACCCAAGAAGACAGGGCCGGGGTTTATTTTCCCTCAGAGTATTGTACACATCGATCGAAGGAGCCGTTCGTGCTGGGCCACTACCTTAAATTACATCCCTTCTGGCTGCTCCATCCCAGCCTTATGAAGGGACCAAGACCCAGGACGGCCGAAGGAGATTATCAGATGAGGAGAGCTAGGCTCTCGAGATCCCGCGTGTGATCCCGTGTCGTTTGGCTCTTGGCCGGCCGGGAAAGAGTTTAGCAGGCGTGCACACTAGAGTACCCGAGCTTCGGTCATTTCTCCAGCCATTTGCTATCTGTAGAAGCGGATTGCTAGGGAAAAGCTGCTTCACTTGGGCTCGGTTTGAGGTTTATCTCTCGACGGGAATGCGTGATACACACGCGGTCCAGGAGTAGTATGATGGGCGACGCACTAGAGAAGCTACTGCACAAGATGTATGGTCTAACCGTACGTACGTAGCCCGTCACCCCCATGTGTTCTAAGCTATCTGCAGGTTGCGGTGCTTTTACTGCACTTCGATGGCATCCCAAGTCCGTGCGTAGTGTGGAGATACTGTCAAGCATTTGAATCCTTTCACAGTCGACAATCCTTTCAAAGCTGCTACAGTGACTTGTGGAGACGCCCGTTGAGGTTTCGGACTGCTCTAGACCCCCTACAGGTGGGTGGGGTTTCCTGTGATACTCAGGTCTGTCTTGGAGATCATAGAGGTGAATAGTGTTGTTTACCACTTTGGGCAAGATATCATGTTGACTTAGCCTAGATTGCTGGTACCAGGGTAAGACACCGCAGGTGACTGGCAAGAGATGGCAGCACTTTGACCATCCAGTATCTTATCATCAAAGTGGGAGTAAGGAAGGGATCCCAAGGTATCGGATTCCAATCAGATATTTGGCCTGTTTTGTGTTAGGAGGGCTGAGAGGTGGACGCAAGAGTGTTGTTTGTGGATGGATCCAGGGTCCTGGTACATTGCGTCCAGTGAGCAACTGCAGCCATCAACCAGCACGCACACCTGTAAGAAGGCGTTTGAAACTGCCCATGTGCCTGTGGCTGGCTGCTTCTGCAATGATTCAAAGCTGGCCACAGCTCCGCAACTGCCACCCCCTTATGACAACCATCAGATCA
Organism: Coleophoma cylindrospora; assembly: GCA_003369665.1. Taxonomy (NCBI): domain Eukaryota; kingdom Fungi; phylum Ascomycota; class Leotiomycetes; order Helotiales; family Dermateaceae; genus Coleophoma; species Coleophoma cylindrospora. Next base: position 1,852,868 of record PDLM01000010.1, read on the forward strand.
ATCCACCGCATGGAATCTGCCAAGATGAATTTGTTTTCTCGTGCATCAATATCCTCATCTGGTTCGCACGGCTAGATTTGACCCTCTGATCTGCCCGCTAGAGTTCAGAACATTGGCAGGCATCACAAGCGATAACCTTCGAACACGAAAGTCTTACCAGATGCAAGACGAATCCTGGGAATGACTTCCCGCGTGCAGGCTTTCTGATTCACTCCGCTAGCCCATGAATCGTAAAGCGGATGCTTGGAGCATTCACAGCGATTGCTAGGATAAAGGAGACGCCGACAGGCACAGGCCATCTCCTTTTACCCTGCCGAAATGGCACACCAATCTAGCTTGTTGATGGGCATATTCTTGCGCGTGCATTGGGCAAGCTCGAAGACTCTTAAGAGATTTAAGATTCTAATCTTGGAAATGCCTTGGAAGCCGGTGATGTTCGTCAGGGGTGGCATATGCAAGAAAGAGGTTTGGAAAAGTAAGTTCGATACTATTCACGTAGAGTAAGAGATTTAGACTTTCTCGTCTGAAGCATGACGGGTGTTGACGTCTGCACGCACGCCCAAGCGTGCACCAACGATGATGTGATGCTGATGGATGCCCTCTGCATTCTCCCTGGTTGGTGGAATAGCGAGTGCGAAAGCCGCCATCACTCAAGAAGAGACTCATAGCCCCTGACCAGCATGGCAACTTTGATACTTGCAACATCTCCCAGCTCTAGCACGGGTCTTCATACGTTGAGCGCGGGGCGTCGAAGAGACACAGGATAGAGCGGCGCATCGCACGTCATCAAGGTGCCTAACCTTACAGTACAGGCAGGTGCAACCAGAGATTGCACGGAATATAGGATGGTTGCCAGTCTGGAAAGCCTGTCATGTCGGAATGAGCGGTTGATAAGGTTTTGTCGTGATGCAAGAAATGGCTCGACTTGGGTCGTGATAACACCAGTTTCGGAAAAACCTCTTTCCGTCGCGATAGACAGTCGGGAAAGACACGTGATACTCCTTGCCTTGCCTTGCCTTGCCTTGCCTTGCCTGGTCTTGCCTTCCTTGCCTGACGTTTGCATGTCTGGCAATTCCCCGTGCTCCAGCGGGGACGAGCATCCACTCTCCCACCAGATAATGCCTGAGGGATCATGCTCGGGCATCTTCTTTCTAATCGGCCCTTTGTATCTGGGGTGAATTGGGCGACCACCAAATGCGTTCACCCACACTTCGAACATGCAGATTTCCCGAGCTTCAGATTGACTGTAGCAAGACACTGGGTGATGCTGTAGCCGACACCAGAGCAGGAGACGATCGGAATTCCGACCAGGTCTCGTTGCCGACAATGTCGTGTCCCTTGATCGGGCAACTTTCCCGATAATGCAGCACAGAGCGCTTCTGTAAGAAACAGCGAATGATGCACATTCGCTGGCTTGGGATGTATATTTGCCTTTCTCGTCTATCAGGCCCTATCCCTGACCATACCCTGGGCCTTGCCTTTGATCCTAACCCACCCAATGTCTTTCGGCGTCTGGTGGCGTCTGTCGGGGTTTGAGTTCCCAAAATTTGACCTCTACCGCAGCTTAACTTAGGCTTCGTCGACTCGCGAAGACGACCACAGTACAACAAGATACAACAAGCGGGCGATCCGAGGCATCGTCCGCCAACCACAGTATGCAAAGCGCACATGAAGTTGCAAATCTCTGCTAAGGCTGTGCCCTTCTGCGGGTTGACGCCATGGCAATCTATCTACGTTCTGGAAGGATTCCTTACCGCAGCTCCCTTCCCTACCGCAGCTGCGAGGTTACTTACTCGTGGGTACCGCTGGGTGGGACACTAGGGTAGAAGGGAGGGGGCCTGAGAGCCAGGCTACGCATGTTCTTGGGATGGATGTCAGAACCAGAACCTCGCGTCCATGGATAGCATTGTACCACATCGATCAATGCCTACCGGTGCTTTACAAACTGCAATCCTTTGTCCTCGCGGCATGATGCGAAAGGATGACCGGTAATCTCACCGTGGATGTCGCTGACACGGTGCAAGGAGAGTGTGTGAGACGAGCTTGGGAACAAGTGCGTGGCTGGCCCTCGCCGGAGCCACCATCCCAAGCCTCAACTGTTCCCAAGCTGCCGCTCATGGATCTCCAGAGGCGCCTAGTTGCCCGTAAATGGCTTGGAAAGGTGGAGATATGACCATCTGGCAGGTGCACGGCAGCATACGAGCGAGGCGGAAAACGAGATAACAATGACGGAGCTGGAATTGACGTGCATAATGAGAGCAGGGTGTGCATGATAACGAACAATGCTGAGGAGAACCAGAGAAGAAACAAGCGGGATTTTTCGTTCTACGGGTGCCGGCCAGGTGTCCTGGTTGTTGGAGGAGGAAGCAGACTCGCCATGCAAAGCCACGGATGTCAAGGCTTTCTGGTGCTATTTTTTTACGACGCCACCGCAAGCAATACGTATGGGGTGACAAGTCGACCTTGTCACCCCTACGCTGGCGGGAGCGGAAGCAAAATCAACAGAAGACCAGCCGCCTCCGGGCTCCGTCTTCCGTTCGACCCCGAAGGTTGATCTCAGCCGCGCTGTCAAATGCACCGGTGCCGTATGTCCTCGAACCACTGTACCGTCGCCAGCGCTGGTGCGTTCTGGTGGGCAATCCCATACCGGCCACGAGGCAGCCATGAGGTTGCGGCACGTGCAAACGCATGGTTTCCTATGAATGCTTCAGCGTGAAACAAAGTGTCGAATAATATGGTCGACCGTCAACATCGGCCAGCAGCCAGCAAACCGTTGGATTTCGTGGTCACCGCATATGGCGTTCAGACATGGCCAAGGTAGCCGTAGTTGCAAAGGTTGTGGCGCTGACTCGTACGGACCATCCATCCTCTACAAGGACGTAGGGTGTACTTGATGGCAGTGGTCGTGAGCCTGGCTGCAGAAGGGTGGATGTGGCAGCAAAGCCCCTGTTGGCAGCGCACACATGCACCCAGGGGGGTTTCTAGTGCAAACCTTAACTCGATGGACCCTCTGGTGGTCGTCGTCACGGGAGGAGGCCGTGAAGAGCAGCTCAACTGCGACATGCGACATGCGACATTGGGGTCTCAGCAGTCCTTTGGTTGGCAGCGCTCCAAGCACACCATGGCGCACTGCCCCATCGGCACTGTTGCGATCCACCTGCGCCCTCGTCCCTCTGCTGGGCCTTCTCCAGCTCCATGCTTCTCCTTTCTTCACCGCAAGACAGCCCCTCCGGCTCCACTGAGCAGGTGTACGGAGTATACTATAGTAGGAGGGACGGAGGGACGGAGGGGGGTGCACCATTCTACTTCTGGCACGATGAGAAGCGAACCAATGGCGTGCGGGCTGGGCGCTCTGGGACGGCGCTGTGGCCAAATTGCTACTCAGCTGGGAGATGATGTTAGGTAAGGCAGGCATGGCAACAACCGCTTCGGTGCAAGATCTCACGTGTAACCTGACAGCTGATCCGGGAGGCATCGCTCCTCTCAACTTCCTGGTGCCATGCCATGCCATGCCATGCCATGCCCTCAGAATGGCCTTCCCTTCCACGCACCGGTCTCTCATCTCATGAGCCAACCAGCTTCCCTTCCGCTCCCTTCCCTTCCCTCCTTCCTTCCTTCCACCTTCCACTTCGCGCAGCTCCACTCCACTATACGGTGCTTTGCTTCGCTTTGCTTTGCTTTGCTTTGTCGCGTCTGATATCAAATTCCCGCCGACCGTTGACTGCCTCAAATATGACAAGGAACAGCACTGCGATGCCAAACACCTCCCTCGCCTTCGTGATTCTGGTGCCGGAGCAGGCAAGCGGTCGCGACCAGCCCGTGGCCTAAGATTGGGCCAGCTGCTCGTCGCTCTGGTACGGCTTGCCCGCCATTACTCAGGACGCAGTCAGCGTCTTTGCGTCTTTTCCCATTCCCTGTCGTCGATCCGCATCACCACCAGCCAACCAGCACCCCATCACGGTCCCGGGGCCAGCTCCGTGGGGCAGGCGATTCGGCCTTCTACCGTTCTAGTGCCTGGCGTTCTACGCTCCTGTGCTTCGTGCGGACGGCGGCGGCTGTCAGTGAGCGCATCGGATCCAGCTCAGGGTGCAGACCCGGCTCTTCACGACCTCTCCCTTCCCCTCCCTCCACTGCAGAAAAGTCAATTTGATTTGGTTCTGATTGCCGCTTGATGCTGGATGCGCGTGAGGCTTGATTGATGCGCCAGCCGGAAAAGAGGGTCTTCCCTGGTCGGAGTGTCCTGCCCCTGGTCCTGGTCAGTCCCCTCTTCCACTGCTCGACACCACTACCGGCTGGCTCCGTGCTACTGGCTGCGGGCATCGACCAGCGCCAGCCTACCTTGCGCGCGCCAGACTAACCAACTCAGCCTTTTTTCCCCATCCACTTCACTTCCATTTTCATCGTGGGCTCGACAAAGTCCTAGTCCGTTCAAGAGGCAAGACAAAGCACAGCAAGGTGGACAGGCCACCAGGCAGACCGGTCGCTGCTCAGTTCGACTCCTTGGCTAGCCGTTCAGGTCAACCCCATTCTCCTTCAGGTCGCACCCTTGAATCTTGTTATCACCATACCTCGAACCCGGACCGGGGCACCTGCACGTTCTTATAGTCCCGCATTTACCCTCCTCCTCGACTCGGGTGCAGCAATTCGTCGTCCCTTCCAACTACCTCCTGCGACCGAGACCATCCTGCCTACTCCTCTACGTCCCCAGAGAGCCGAGTGTACTAACGTACCGCGCACCGTTCTCCCGGTTTCTTGCCGGCTGCCTACCGCAACGCCTGCCCTTTGCACACGAACATTGACGTCGACGTACACCCGTCCCGCGCTGAGGGGATTCGAGAATCATGTCCGCCTATACGCAGACCGGGAACAACTACCATCCTCAGCACCCCTCGCTGCAACATCAAGGCGTTGGACCGGGTCTGGATGGCATGAACCTCCCGCACAAGTATGAGCCGCAATCGTACCAGTATGACCCTCAGCAGATGCCTATGCACCCACACCCACACCCCCATCAACACCAACAACCCCCGCCAGCGACCCCGCAATACAATGGACAGCAGAATGGACCCAAGGTCGACGGGCAAAGCAGTGCCGCCGGAGGAGAGAAGGAGAAGGGAAACCGCTTGCGCAAAGCTTGCGACTCCTGCAGTATTCGCAAAGTCAAGGTAGGTGGAAGGAGTATACAGCACGGCGAAACAAGCTGACGCTCAGTTCCAAGTGCGATGAATCGGGGCCTCCATGTCGAGCCTGTGCGGCATTAGATATTCCATGTACCTTTGAGCGACCTAGTCGGCGGCGCGGCCCTCCCAATCGACACGCCGAAGCAATCAAGAAGCGCAGACTGGAATCACCTGGTGGTGCCTTCTCCTCTCCTACCTCCCCCAGCAACGTCGCCGCAACCCTAGCATCCTTCTCCTCCCACGCCGTGCTCTCGGCCGAGTCAATATGTCCCTTCTCTACCCTCGAACTGCTTGTCGACGACTTTTTCACGTATATACACCCTCTCGCGCCTTTCCCCCACGAGCCTTCGTTTCGCGCCGCTTTTAAATGTCGAGAAGATCTTAATAACCCATCATTTCTCGCGCTACTGGCATCCATGGTTGGAGTTTTGGTCGCATCCTTCCCACGAAAACCACGATTACACCTGAAGGCGCAGCACCGAGAAATGCTGTTTCCAACATCAATCAGTCTAGTCGAGCGGTGTCACAAAGTCGCCGTAGAGGCCAGAGGCGCAGGATACTTGGACAAGGAGCTTTCCGTCTACGATGCGGCAACAAGCTATTTCTTAGGACTGGCAGCAGCGTACACATTTAACTGGAGGCAATGTAGACTATATTTTGGCGAGACGCTGAATATTGCGCGAGTAATAGGAGCTCACAAGCAAAAGGATCCAGGTTATTTAGCGGTGGGTGATTTACCCCTAGCTTTTGGTGGAGAAGGTCAATTCCAGCCTCCTTCTGAGCCATCAGATTACATCAGGCAAGAGATTGGCAGGAGAGTGTTCTGGGTGATGTTTGTTGGGATCAGGTATGATTGTGAAAACGGTTGAAAAGGACGGTCACTAACACATCCTAGATCTATGCAACAACTTGGGGCGACTTTCGGCGAGCTGCTTATTCCTCCACCTACACCTAATGAACCGTATCCGCCTTTACCACTTGAAGTCGACGATGAGTATATCTACGTAGATCACGTTGATCCTCAACCAGCCGGTACAATTTCAAAACTGACCGGTTTCAACTTGGGGATTCAGATCTACATGACTCAGACGCCCCTTGCGACAATGGAAATGGCTTACGGTATCGACGAAGTCTTTGACTGGCATAGGCAGAAGAGGGTTCTGGGAGAGTGCTTGGGTGCGGTTAAGCGGATTCTAGATATGGCGCCACGAGAACTCATGATCTCAACGGGGTCACAGAACGGCAACATGAATATTCCCGAAAGGCAGTACTTTCCACCTTTGCCAGACAATCCCGGGGTTCGAAGCAACAAGTTTCAGTACCCTCCAGGAGACAATTCTGATGCACGGCGGCAGTTGCAGTTCGAGATTCAGAAAGCCAATATTTACGCGAGTCAGCTCGGTACGCGATCGTACATAGTCGAGAAGTATTGGTCGTTGAACGATGCGTACAATCAGATGAAAGCTGCACAAGGAGGATTGTCCGGACAGAACTCTCCCGGTCTTATGGCAAGTGGCTTGGACGGAATGCTGCCAAAGAATGGCAATGGCAATTTCGACCAAGTCGAGTCCCTGGTGATGAACGAGCGAGAGAATATCGTCAAGGATCTTTTGCGTGTTCTGGGAAGCATTAGCCAAGTCAACATGGAGCCGAACGGTGGCAGCTTTGTAAGTACCCTCGGCTTGAAATTGCGGAGTCATGCTAACTCAAGTCTGCAGATCAACAAGATCCGTCAGATCGCGTCGACTTTAATTGACACGCCACAGAATCGCAAAGGTCCCCTGGCACTCAAAGCTGAAGAGTATCTCGGCCGCTTCCTTGATGTTTTGATGAAACTTGAGCGGATCACACCCGGCGCTTCCAGGAGCGAGAGTGGCGAGCACGGCGGCGAGGTAGACGAAGAGGAGGAATTGAGGGACTGGGCTGACCTGCGCGTCTACCAGACTCGCTTTGCTGAATCTGGTGGTTTTCTGAACGAGTTGTGAAAGCAACCTTGTTATTACCGAATTGATGGATGGACGCGCATGCTGTGTATATATATAATGATACCCCTGGAACAAAGCATTTGTTCTTTCTATGGAGTTTCTCCTATCTTTCTCTTTTTCTGTCCTTGTTTTATTTTCACACGGCGGTTTGCTCTTGGTACCGTGATGGTCTCAATTTCGGCATTACTGGAGGAAAGCCATCGCTTTAGATGCACTTGCAACTTAGGCTGTGGGCTCTTATGCTTTGCACATGGCTGGCTTAGCTGGCAATTGCGTGGTCTGGCGGACAAACTAGACGGGATGCGGGCTCGGATTTTATAACCATCGCTTGCATCGCATGGTTGGTAGACGATGAGCGAGCGAAAGGCTAGGGGGCAGGACAAGAAGCGGAGGGATCTCCGACTTGCCCTAACGCAAGCATACCAAACACCTATATAGAGCAATGAAGGATGGGGAGGGCGGTTGACGGACGGCAATTCCTCGACGAAAAGCCTAAAATCAAACTCAACTTCATGCCTAGTCGATGATGGCTTTCCTCTTTTCTGGTCTTGGTTGGTTTCCTGATGGTGTGTATTGCTTTTGATGGTTGATTCCCCCTCCTACCCTATGTTGGTTACTTCCACTTGTACTACAAATACAAGGGGCCAAAGTCTCTGAATCCGATTAGGGAATTCATTTCTACCCTCTCGGCCCATGGCTTTGACAGACCTTGTTAGGCACGTCATCGAGCCTGCCGCATGCTAGCTAGCGTTCCAGCTGCTCTTCGTGGATGTTGGACCAAGCTTCTCTTTTCTCTTTGCGCACCACCGTCTTAGCGCATCTTCTTTTCCAAAGTGTATATGTGACAATCCACTCGGCTGTATAATGCAATACAATGCAATGCCATGATCTCTGACCAATACACGTAGATACGCACGAGACGTGCTTTCATGATGTCAAATCGCCTCATAGCTTGACCCAAAGCTCCCGACTCTTCGCCATCCTCGACGCCACCAACAGACAGCAGCCAATAAGCAAGACACACCCGCCAAAGATTTGCGCATACAGAAAATCGCCGTGATTGACCTGGATCAACTGGCCCACGATAGGCGGACCTGTGAGGACAGCAAATGAGACGATGGTCTAGTTTTGTCAGTACCGGAATCCAAGCTTTTCCCCTCTAATTTCGGAACCGGTGGGGGACTTACGAAAACCATGCCCATCCTAACTCCCGCTTTCCTCAAGTCACTTGTCAGACTCGCCAACGTCGCAGGGAAAAGCGACTGGATGGCAGCTCCGAAGATGCCATACACGACCGCCCATGCATACAACCCTCCACGACTGTGCACGCCGATCCAGGCGTAGATGATGACGGAGCTCGCCAACACACTAGGGATGAGCGTGTTGAGCGGGCCGTAGTGCTTATCTGCCAAATGGTTGGGTATAATTCTCCCCACAATCCCGACCCCGTTCATAGTGATTAGCAAATTGATGGATTCCGTGTAGCTGACGGATAGATTTTGCCGTGCGTAAGTACCCAAAAAGTAGAACGGACCGTAGACTCCACAAAAGTTCTGATGCAAAGCCTTCAATCAGTAATGGCATAAATGGGAAGCATGAAGTATCACGTACGAAGAACATGCCCACGGCAAACAACACATAAGGCATCTCCTTAAAACTCTGCCAGTCAACCAATGCCCCGGTCTTCCGCGGTAGCGTTCGAGGGCGGATCCCGATATTACACGCCACTAATGCTGTCAATTGGATGAAGCCCACGGCACGGATCGTCCACGGGAATCCGACCTTGGGCAGTAGCTGCTGCACCATAGCCGGGAAGACCATCCCACCCGTACCGCTGCCTGCAGCCGCGATGCCGATCGCGAGACTGCGCTTGGTGGAGAAGTAAGTAGAAAGAATGGAGAGGGCTGGGCAGAAGAGACAGCCCATCCCGAGACCCATGCACACGCCTTGTGCGAGAAAGACTTGCCAGTACGCTGTGCTGAGCGAAACCATGAAAATCCCAATGGCATACAGAAGCGTGCCCAGGGCGAAGACTAGGTGGAAGTATCCCGCATCTGTCAGTCGGCCAGTAAAGGTGCCGATGAAGAAAAGGAGGAAGACTTGGATACTTCCCACCCACGAGATATCGGATTGTGGCCGATGGAGCGTTTGGACATAGTAGGTCTGAAAAACGCCATAACTGTTTATAAATCCCCTGTATTGATGTTAGAGAGTCCTTTCATCACTGTAGTCTTGGAACATACCATGTATTCATGATTACTAGATGTCCCAGTGCAGCTATAGACTGAATTAGTCTCGGCCATTGTAACCGTCGGCAAAACTCCAGCACTGAGGCTCTCGCGGGGCTCGATACACCTCCCCATTCCATCCCAGATTACATATCGACGAAGTAATAAAAGACATAACTAACCCTGTAGCCACCCATTCCATCCCCCATCGGGAGGCGGCCCTGGATCTTTCCAACTACTCTTCGTACTCGTCCTCGTCAGAACATTCTTCAGCACCTTTACGCTGTTTTCCTTCTTCACCGACTGTGCCTCGATATCCTTCTCAGCGGACCTCGCATCAGCGACCATAGGCATAAAGCGCGGGCTTTCAGCATCCTCCCGGTCTATGTCGTCATCATGGTGCTCGGAGGAATCCGAGGAAACATCGATATCTTTCTCCAAGTCGAGCTTGGCGTTGGCCATGCTGCTGCGCTTTGCGAGCGGGATTGAACCCTGCGTCGAGGAGATCAATGGCTTGCGAGCTGCGTTGCGGGTGGAGCTTGAAAACCTGGGGTAAGCTTCCTTTTAGTGGCGATGGTTGAGGTTGTTTCGGGCGGGAAGTGCACAATATCGTACAATGCAAATATGGCGTGGTGCGTGGTGAAGGTCATGTAGATGGCACACCGTGAGGATCGTATCTCCCAATGCCAATCCTTTGCACGTAGCCGCAAAGACGGGTCTGACGAAACGATGGAAAGAGAATGATGAAGACAAACAGCACAAGAAAAAAAGAAGGGCCCAGGGTCAAAAGAGAAGGGAACGGCCAAGGGCATCGGGAATAAGGAGCCAGGAACCATGACTCCCACGACCCCATCTCCCTCTAGCTATGCCAGTCCTGCCATTCCAGGGCAGATTGCCGACCAGAAGCAGCCCAACCCTGCAAAGACAGAGTGGGGAGCACGCCGATAGAGGGGGGGTTTGGCGCCGATTACTCACTCGCCCATCGTCAGCGCGCAACGGGACTGCAACGCCGCTCCCCACGTTCCCCTCTCATGTCCCGCGCGGAGAAGGTCTTTTCCATGCTACGGGCAGGATATGTAAGCCAAAAGGAAGAACAGCACGAGCGATGTCAGAGGCGCTGTCCGCGTGGCGACGGGGATGACAGTCGACGACGATGGGACGGGATAGGATAGGATGGATGAATTTAGGTTTTGGGTTCGGGGTTTGGTGCGGGCGAGGCACAGATGCCGCATTGCCGGCCGGCTGACCTAGAACGAACGGCCGGTTTGCAGGAACCTCAGACCAGCGCGGCTCCCCACCCCGGACTTTGCACCTCGGCGTTCCGACGTCGCTTCACCCACCACCATCGTCGATATGAAATGAAGGCTTTTGGTCAAGCACGAGGATGCGCAATAAGGACCCGAACCAAGTTTGGAGTACAAGTATTTCTGCATGACTTTGAGCTACACTAGCTAGCCATTCTCCCAAGATATCTATCCAGACCCTTCCCAAACGCCGTGATATATACAAACCGTCGGTTTGACAGATATCATTTTAACCCAGTCCCCAACTCTAGCTCTACTGGAGAATTCCACGACTCATTATTATCATCCCGTCCACTTTCTTTTCCCGCCGATCTACAACTTGCTGCTCTCCTTAACACAGCATACCTTGCCGTCGCTTCCAATTGTGGCCTCGACCGGTGCTGCATTCAGGCCAACACTCTTGTTGAAGCTTTGCTCGCTGGGGGGGACGTCGAGGGCAGGGTTCTTGTCAAAGAAGTTGACGGGCTTCAGCGACACCTTGATGATCTCGCATGGCATCACGGGGAAGTCCTCGATTCGGGGCACGTGGTTGATGCCGAACTGGATCCAGACGACGGGGTTGGCGTCAAGGACATTGTCCTTGCGGTCGGCCCAGCTGCGAACTCCCGTGCCACCGCGCGACTGGTTGGTGTACTTGCCTCCTGCGTACAACTCACCCTCGGCATATGAGGTGACGTAGATGTTGTGGTCGGCGAACTCGGCGCGCTTGAAGTGGAAACTCTCCTTGTCCGCAAGCATCTTCTGGAAAGGTGGGACGTGGATCTTGTAGGCGACGGACTTGCCGTTGACTGGGTTCTTGACGCCCGCGTTCTGGATCTTAAAGGTGCGGTTGACGTCGTAGTCGAGATCGTAGCCGCCGGAAGTCGTGATGGGGGTCTCGGTAACCGTGTATCCAACCCCGTGAGGGTTGAAGTCGGATCGTGGCATGGCATGAGCCTCGTCATAGACAACACGGTTGCTTGGGCCGTCAAGCATGGGGTCGACTCGCAGAGAGAAGATGTGTTGATGGTGAGCAGCCAAAACACCTGGGTGAACAACCGTTCCCCATGGCACGGTGATGCCCTCGTCGATGGGTTGAGTGGAGAGGATACCAGTTGCACGAGCCTCGTACATGATTTCTCCAGCTTGGTTGAATTGGAAAGCGAGAATGTATTCATAGTTGGAGACGGTAATGATGGACTGGAGGACGAGCTCGCGGTTTCGGACAATGGCTGCACGTCCCGTTCGGTAGTTGGTGTGTTTCCATCCGATACCATTGTCTTGCTCGTGGATGCAGACAACGTTTGGCATGTCGAGTGGCTCTCCCTTGTCGTCGTTCAAGACAGCGGAGAGATAGTGAATGGAACCCAAGCAATCACATCCAAGCTGAAGGTTGTTGGCCATGATTCCAGCTCCGGCATCACCCAGGTCAAAGGCAGCTTTCTTGTGGTATGGGTGACGTGGGTCGGCGTATGGGATGTTCATGTCGGATAGAGAAAGTCGGTAGAAGAGGGGACGTCCATCGTAGTGGACATCGTACAAGACCATACCTTCACGCTGGTTGAAGCCAACCTTGAAAGTCCACTTCTGCCATGAGATGGTGTGACCCATGTCGCTGTACTTTCCGACCTGGAATGAAGCACCCTCAGGCTGGATAACGTTCAATGGCTTGAGATCGGTTCTCAACGTCTGGGCTTCTGGAATGTATTCGTTTGGTGGTTGCACCTTGTATGGTGTTGGCTCCTTAATTGTGTTGTCTGCACCGGTGGGAAGGTAGTCAATCCGCGTGACCTTCATGGTTTCAGCGCTGACGACTGGGGAGATGCTGATTGGCATGGCATAGTGGTTGCTATCCTTCTCAGTTGGGTTGTTTGGATCGGCAAGGTAGAGGAAGCATTGAAACATGCGCTTGTTGTCGGTGAAAAGGCCATCGTTGACGCCGTCGGAGCCTATCAATTGTCAGTACGGTCGACCATATAACTTGTATGTATCTTACCATAAATCCATGGATCACTGATGACCACGGTTCCTTCCGGTAGGCAAAGCTTTGCAATCTCGGCCTTGACCCGGGGATCCTCCAAAGCAATTCTCTCTACCTCGACGATCTCAGCTCCATCGGCGTTGCTGTGGAGGTTGGGACCAAGACGGAGGTTGCTCTCGACCTTTCCTTGGCTCAAGCTAACGATAGCTTCGTGGAGTTTGTCCTACACACCAAACGTGAGCGATGTCTTCAGAAGATGGCTTGCGGTACTCACCGTGTTTCTGATATAGTATACGACAAAACTCCGTCGCTCAATGAATGGCAACTCTGACGTGGCCTTCTCAGCGGCCAAGAAGGGCACGAGATCAGTCTTCTTGGGTTCTTGGAGGGTAATGCTCTTGAACTGGATGTCCGTAGCCGAAGGCCAGAATCCCTTGATCAGACGAGCGCTCTCTTGAATCTCGGAGGCTGTCAATGGGCCAAGGGGATGTTGCGGTGTCAGCTTCGCGCCGCGAACGGGGATGGATGTTTCTGTAGCCATGTCGATGTGCTGCGTAACAGAGGGACAGAGAAGAGCAAGAAGGGCAGAAGGGGATAAGAGGACACAGATGAGGTGATACGCAGGAGAGCAGAGGACAAATGCGCGGGCCGAGCTTCTTATACTGTGCTGATGCTGCGGTTGACTGCTTGACTTGGATCTTTCATTGGACATTTCGACCATCCCGCGTCTTATCGCGGACAACTTTTTTGCCCCGCCATCTATCTTTCGCATGTCCCTTCCTAGTCGGGCAAGGTGTGTTGCTTGGACGAATCATGGAGCGCAACCTCAAAGGTGGGCGTTGTCCATACTTGATAGACAAACAGAAGATATCTGATGAAATCAGGTCATATTTTCAAGCTTGAGAACACACAATGGCTGGACCGTACCCGGCAAATTGGATATCTTCATCTCGTATGCATTTGTGGTGTATCATCCTCTTACTGTTTCGTCCGCCTACATCAGAAAGGTAGCTCGGCACGGGTAGTTGCGCGTCAATAGCGCCCACCCAGCAACAATAGCGGTTATGACTTCCTGTTTCCGGAAGCGACTTAGTATCTTTCCCGCCTTGAGCGGAAGTCGGGTATCGGTATTCTTACCCGGCTCCAGCCCTTCCTACCCGGCTACCGGCTCTTCCTACACGGAGCTAGCACTTCCTGCCCGAAGCTAGCTTACCGTCTTGATCTAAACCAAATCCTCGCTGGCCAATTCAGATCTCATAGTTCACACAACGCATCAAGTCAACCGTAGGTAAACTGGACATTATATCATCCTTTCCCTCATTCTCCTCTCATCAAAGAAGCCTTGCGCTTTAGATGGGCCGTCATTGAAAGGACTAATATTCGAAGCTTCGGTGTAAGAGCTTTCCGACTCGCATGAGGATTGGATGAGAACCATAGCGCACTTTCTTTAGGAGCAATCAAACGACAGAGCGCAACTCGGGATTGACTGCACAAAAAAAGAAGAGGAGAGCTGCCAGTCTTATCGAGATGCGTGGATTCATCTTGAGCTCTAATGCCGGATCTCTATGGATGTCGGCGCTGAGTGTACGTAGCTAAACTTGGGATTCGGAAGAGAAGCTTTCTTTATCCAACATGGCTAATGTACACATAGGAAAAAAGAAGTTGTAGACACACGTAATTGGTGTTGACAACGTAGAAAAGAATGGTTGAAAGAATGGTTGAAGTTAAGGCGGATGCTGTAGACCAGTTGGCCGCTTGGTCATAGAAGAAGCAGCTTGCCTCCTCACCAAATTCGTAGTCATTTGCTACGTTGAGACACTTGATGACAGCGGGTAGGCAACTCAAGAGACGACATGATCGCTTGTTTTCCTGTCTTCGTTTCCAGCGAGGCTCAAGCTCCGCAATCAGTAAGTTACAACACTTGCTGCACGTACGCAATCAAGAAAGCTATTTCGCAGCATTTTGGTTGTGCATCACTCGCACTGGGTACTCACTCAAGCAACTTGCTATCGCTATACCACAACTCATGAAGCAGCGCGCGCAAGCGAGAGAGGAGAATGATCTGGGTGCAGCACGGCAGTTTATCTGAGCGTCGAAAAAAAGCTGCTTTCTTGCTCGCACCCACGGGAGACACTTCGAAAGCCGGCGTCAGAAAGGAATGAAAAGAGCGCGCAGAGGAGAAGAGGCCGGCTCTTTTGTCTGGCTCAGTCAGATATCGGAGATCCGCCAATTCCCCATCTTCCATTCGTAAGCGACCAAAAGGCCCTTGGCCGTGGGCCAAAGCCCAAGCACCCAGTCAGTGACCCAACGTCGTCCAACAGCGCGGCGCACACGCCCGACGGTGGTCGATGACCTTTTTCCACCACAAAGCTCGTCTGAGCCAAGCCACTCAGTCTCGGGGACTCCAGGACATGCATGCTGGCCGTTGCATGTTTGAGACCCTTTCACGCGACCCGGGGCCACGACGGCCTGAGGCACAGCGCGGCGCAATGCCGTCTGGTGAAGGCATTCCAGTAATGGCGGAATTGGCTGCTGAGAGACTGGCGCGTGGCAAGGCTCTGGAAGGCCTGCTCTTGCGGGGTGGGAAAGGTACATAAGGGACGGAAGCCAGTCAACCCCAAGTGACCAGAAGCAAACCTGACTGCTCTCATATTCCCTCCCCGCATTTTCTGAATTTGCATTGCAACATGCCCCACGCTATCATTCCCAACGTTGACGAGAAGTACGGCGACTGGAGAGATGAGCTCTTCCAGGACGGCTTTGCCGTGGTCAAGGGCGCCGTCCCAGCCGACCGAGCGGCTGGCTATGTGGAAGAGATGACCAAATGGCTCGAACGCTTTCCTCTTGGTTTCGATCGCAATGATCCTTCCACCTGGACCGAGGAACATCTCCCAGCAAACATGAAGTACGTATGCCACTAGTTGGCGGTTGAACCCTCCGGCTAACGACTCCCAGGGGTGGAATGTACCATGGCTATGCCGTTGCCCACGAGAAGTTCGTATGGGATGCCCGAATGGAACCTGGCGTTGTTGACGCATTCGCCAAGATCTGGGGAACTGATGAACTCCTCGTGTCCTTCGACGGCATCAACATGACCCTCCCACTTCCAGATAGCACCCGTCCTAAATCGGCACGATGGCCGCATCAGGATCAGGACAGCCGAATCCGTGGGTTCGGCTGTGCCCAAGGCATCATCAACCTTGCGGACAATGGCCCTGAAGACGGCGGTCTCATGGTCATGAAGGGCAGTCACAGATTTAACGACGAGTTCTTCAAGACTCACAGTATGGACAAGAAGGAGAAGTGGGGAAAGGTGCCGGATGACTGGCACGGATTTGACGACGACGAGATTGAATGGTTTGAAGAGCGAGGCTGCGAGTTGATGAAGGTCAATGCCAAGGCTGGGGACTTGCTCGTCTGGGACTCCAGAACCGTCCATTACAACATTCTGCCAACCGGCAAGCAGACCAGAGCCGTCATCTGTAAGGCCCCAAATACCCCTGCGGGAGAAGACCCTTGCTAACGGCGACAGATGCCTGCTATACACCAGCCGCCTTAGCGACGCCAGAAGGCCTGGCCAAGAAGAAGGAAATCTTTGAGAACAGAGATCGAACGGTACGTCGTCGCTTGCACAGGCCCATTGGCTTCTCCCCACTGACTCTTGCTAGACTCACTGGCCCCACCGCAACTTCTGGAGAGCCGACAAGATCTTGAGATTTGGAAAGGAAGACCCATACCACCGAGATCGTCCGTTCGAGGAGCCAGTCATCACCGACAGACTGTTGAAGCTGGCTGGTGCCATGTCCTATTAAGCCGCTTAATGATTGCCATGTCCTTGTTCAATGTATTTCAGCCTTCATTTGCCATTTGAGGAGTAACTTGTTATTTTATGATTGTTTTTTTCTCTTCTTCTTCCTCCGTAACATGAGTGGTGAAGGAATTATGATATCGAAGTAATCCCAGTTCCATACGCCATCCCAGATGCAATAATTGTACATTGTTCGTGCCAACTTCCCTTATGGCCTTGAATTTGGACCAGGCAACTCACCCGGCATTTTCTGAGCTCCTTCTGCATGTAATCTTGCCAGGGTCTGTTCCTTCTGATATTCCATCACTCTTCGCTTCTTGAAATATGTAACCTGTGACTCTTGTTAGTCAAGAAAACTCGACACCAAATCCAATTCCTGCCCCAATATGTCGTCCCAGGAACCCATCTCGGTCCCCTCAACCCCCTTTTCCAAGAGAACCCTCACTTACCCAACTACTGGCACAATTTCCCTCGAAGGCTCGGCCCTCAGACTTGCACGCCTTCTCAGCTTTGTCCTTCTCCGTAATACTATCCACAATCGACTCCTTGTTCAGGCAATCGAAGTACTGATCGCGGGCTTCCCAGCACTTCGCACGTTGACTGCGATCTGGAGCTATGGGCGCGCCATCTTTCGCGATCTTGGGAGGTGGGAGGGTCGATGAGGAGGAGGAGCTGAAGAAACCCATGATGGATTGATGCAGGAACCTGCTATGTAGAGTCGGGGTAGACCAACTTGCAATATCAGAAGATGCACGGCTCAGTGGTTCGAGGTCGCGTGTATGTGGACGGAGCAGTGCGGAGAGAATTCGTGCTGGTAGAGAAAGCGCCTCGAGGCAAGCCAAAGAATTCAAGAGCTCGGTCGCCGGAAGCTCTCCGTCATGGAAGCTTTCCACGTTCACGTGACGGCAGAATATCCCACGACCGCCTCGGACCGCGACTCTGTCCTTGTAACTCCTTACTTCGATGAGGTAACGGCAGGCAGCTAGCTATCTCGTGAGCAGATATATACCTCTCCCTCAGTTCTTTTCATCATTGCCTTCCGGGATTTTCAAATGGTGTCCAGGTAGCTTTGCTCCTCACCGAAACGGACTATTCGAGAGACCATGGCGCGCAGACGGAGACCCCCAAGACCAGGCGCGCTGACGGAATTACCACCGCTGAAGATCCTCAGCCAAATTATCTTGCTGCAGGTAATATGGTATGCCGCAGGCACAGCTTTGATTCTCTTCACGGCCCTGGTTGCCGGAAGAGCTTTCTCCTTTGATATGGTTCTCAGCTGGCGGAGCTTGAGAGGAGACACCACCAATGGGTGGATGTTGGGGCTGGTTTGGCTGTTGAACAGCGTCATAGGGTATGGATTCAACCAGTCCTTTTGGAATACTCTGACATCTTCTCCAGGGTCGTGGCCCTGTTGGTTTTCGTTTCGCGAAGTAAACTTATACCCGACTTCGCGCTCACACTTCACTTCGTCCATCTCGTCTGCACCTCTCTCTATTCGCACTCGATCCCACAAAACTGGCTGTGGTGGGCGCTGCAGGTTGTAAGTGCGACGATGATGACTACCCTTGGGATGTGGACTTGTCAGTGGAGGGAGTTGAGACCAATTACCTTTGGAGGCTCAAGCTCTGCGCAATCTGCGGCACAGAGCGGAGATGCCATGGAGGCATCAGCAAGTCATGGCGGTGATGAAGAACAAGGTTATGGGAGGGGGCGAGGCAGAGGTCGAGGGAGGGACGGTGCTGGCGACTACGAGATGGTGTCCATGAAAGGAGAAACCGGAGCTAACTAGACTTTGCGATTGTTTGACTAGGCGTATAGATGGCATTGGGCGGAGTTTTGGGATTTCAAGGACATGTAGGAATTTATCAAAGCATAGCGCTCTGCGTTACTTACTGATGGTTTGGAATGATACCCAAGCAGACTCCATCGTCAAATGCATTCTTTTAGTCGTCTTACTTCAACTTAGGCCCATGTGTGAAGGCTGCTAGAGAAAGTTCCTCTCCCGCCGAACTCCAGACCCGGCGTCGCCATTCCAAGTATCTTCTGCTGGGTCAATAAGCATACCCTCAACCTCCATGCTCTCAGAAAACGGCTTGAAAAGCTGCGTTCCGCTGGTATTTGACCGAACCAACCCTAGCATCTTCGTGTCCGGAAGCACCTGATCTGCTTCGCAAGAAGAACCATCCTTTGTGCTCTGAGAGACGACACCAGTCTCATCAGAGGGCGGCTGTAGCGTAACAAGAGGTGCAGGGGCTTCTTCCTCAGGACTGGGAATTGCACTGCCTATAGCACTAAGAATACTCCTCGGTTCGGTTTCTGGAACGATGTCTGCAACCTGGTAGGAGGCAGCAAGTACCTCAGTCTCATCAGCATTGTAGACTTCCGAGAGCAGACTTCTACGCTTTTTCGTGCGCCGGTGAAGGATATTCACGGATGTAGCACCTGCTGTCATCGCTCGCTGAGGCATATAACTCCCAAGTACCATTGTCGCTTTAGTGTCTTCAGCGGGTGCGGATGCTACCGACATGCTGTGTTCGAAACTTGTCGGCGAGAAGAGCGCCATGTCCTGCACTGGTCTTCCTTCCAAGCCTACTGGAAGGGCGGGGATTTCTCTGGAGAAGTCTTCCATAAAATACGAACCCGTCTCAGCTGCTGGCATTGCGTGGCTATGCTGCAGGACAGAAGTGGTCTCGCCGTTCGTAGGTGTTTTGATACTTGTCGGAGTATTGTAAAGTGGAGTCCCTTCAGTGCTGCTACTTAAGATCTCACCTCTTTCTTGAGCTAGCCGTCGACGCTCCTTTCCATCACTGCTCGATGCTGGACTTGTGTCGCCACTGCTCGGAGTCATGAAAGCTGTGGCTGCTGCAAGCACCGCCAGAGAGTGATCATCGTCTGCAGCACTAACTGCCATCTTCCCACCGACTCGTCTACGGATCCTCTTCCACTTTCTCACTACAAGATCCTTAACTGGTTGGACGTACACTGGATGTGACTCGGAGCGGAGTATAGATTGTAATCGGTGGTCCGATTTTGACTGTTGAGATGCTTGTAGATGCTCGTGCTCTTCTCTGTTCTCGCGGGCATATTCTCTCGGGTCCGACAGCTGCTGAGTCCGTATATCTCGGCCGCTCTCCGTTTCTGGCTTCGAGCCTTCCGGGCAGTATTCGTCAGACACAGTTGCAGAGTCCATGCTGGCGCTGTCATAACTGCCATCCGAACAACTAGTTAACGAGCCTTCCGTGATATGCAGTGCTCGGCATGTTCCGCGTCTCTGTCGTCGTAGTTGCGAGGTAACAATATCTGGAGTTTCGAGGCTGCTTTCTGCAGGTGTAGTATTGGTGGAAGTGCCATCATACCCTGCATACGTGTTAAGCCAAGACTCGACCGGCGACGTGTTGCGTGCCTGGTGTCCAAAGGCTGGAGAATAACGGAAATGAGTATGCATCCTCAACGAACTGATCATGCGTGAGTCAAATAGATCTGGAAACTCTGGTCTATCCGGTACCTTATAATTTGGAGAAGGTATTCCGGCCAAGTCTGGTGGAATCGTGAAGCAAGCACCGAGGAGCTGCACAGCGATGAGTTGTGCAAGTTCGTCGACTCGTCCTGGATCTGCAATGATGTTATCCGATACTGCCCGCCGGATAGGCTCATAGTCTCGATTAGCACCATCATCCATCTCTTCCAGCCAGATATGCGGACCAGGTGCACGGAATAGGTTTGGTTGAAGTTTCTTCAGCCTGCAGTACTTTGATTCTGGAGACCACCAGTACGGCCGGCCTGTGCGACAGACGTACTGCCATTCGAAGATCTCCCGGTCTATGACTTTCCAAACGAAATCCTCGCTCTCATCATATTCAAAACCAGCTCCATTCTTCTCGGCTCCCTTGGCTATGTCGCACGGCACGTTATTGCTGACTGTGGAAAGTGAGCGACGATTCCGTTTTGACTCCTTGCCCGGCTTCATAAATAAGACTTGACTATTCTCGGAGCCAGTTTCCTCGGTCCATTCTGATCTCCTGGCCTTTTGAGATGCCTCTGCGACTTTTTGTACTCGATCAAGTAGGGTAGTAGAGGTGGAGGTATTAGGCAAATGTGGCATCGACTTCGATGCATTGGTGGTCATTCTGAGGGTCGGGACGTGGACCCGTAGTGGTTTTCTGAGGTTTTTAGGTCGGGTTCTCGCATGTATAACGCATTTAGGATTGGATATTATATTCTGGGGTGTGTGGATGTTTTGACTGGCGCTGTTGCTTCCATTCGCAGGGGTGCGGGATGTCGTTTATGGAAGGGCAGGCACGAGGATAGTATGCCAACTCTAAATGATTTGGGACGACTGCCTGCAAATTTTAAGCTTCATTGCGATTCAAAAAAAACCTTCGCTTTCTTTGAGAACTGGAATCTTCGTTCTCAACTATGAATGCCTCTGGCCAGGCTTCGAGAGCCAAAATAGACATTATGCAGGATCTGCATCAGGATCCACGTATACTATCCAAAGTTCCTTGATAGATCTTGAGAATGAACAATGAAATATCAATAGAGGTAGTGATTTGAAGCAAAAGGGGGAGCATTATTGAATATATACGCGATTTTGGAAATATCCTATCCTGGTATTATTTTCCTTTTTGTGAAAATGTTATTTATCACGCCTACTATTCTTCAGTAGCAGCAGTAATCCTCAAACGAACCTGTCACTAAACATGCGATACAACTCTCCAAAGATGAAAATACAATCCAAGCACAGACGAAGTCATCTTGAGACGGAAACAAAAGTCATTCATCTCTCTGTAGTAAGGCGGTGCGCCCCCCCCCCCAACGCCGCCCCCCCTTGATCCACACTTTCGCAAGGTCCGACATACCCATAATTTCCGGCAACTGTTAAATTATGACATGCTTCATCCATTCCCAAACTTCCACGTACAACGCACTCTCAGGTTTATCGAGCAAGAGCGATCTCATCTACGTTCAGCTCGCTTACCACATTACAGCATGTGGTTGTCAACCAGCTCCTCGCTTAAGCACACGCAGCAGCATCTCTCCTGGCTTTGGGATTGTTGTCATGGTCAAGCCACAAATTTACCCTGCTCTTTTGCTTCCCCCCACAATCAACAACGATATGCACATTCTGGTCATTGGTCGCAAAATGCACTTATGTTTGCTATTTATGAGAGCTAATTCCTGTCTTCAATATTCAAGAAACTCTTGGTCATTGCAAATGGTTGATCCACACTTTTGGCAGATACCTTTCATTCGGTTGCCCATGCTATCCCCTATTATGCAAGTGAACTCCAACCAGCCGGCTCCCAAAAGCATAAATTCGTCAAGCCGTATGCATCCTCATTTCCCGATATTTCAAGTGAAAAATTATATCGTGCGCTGCTCCAATAACAACTTCCCGATAGCACCCTCCTTGCCAATAAAGCCATCGTTCGGTCCATCTCGCTCAAAGACTTTTCGTCCTCGAACCCACGTCTCCTTGACAACACCTCGAAGTGTTTTACCTTGGTACGGGGTGACCTTATTTCTGAAAAGCATTTGCTCGCGTCCAACAACGAATGTGGCTTCAGGGTCGAAGACACAGATATCTGCATCCATACCGGGTCGAAGTCCACCTTTCTTGTCGGAGAGACCAACCTGTGCAGCCGTGTTAACAGCACACAAGCGTACGACGTCAAGAATGCTGATCTTGCGGTTCTCGGCCTCGGTCCAGAGGATAGGCAGTCCTAGACCAACAGAGGAGATACCTCCCCAAGAGGCGAAGAAGTCACCCTTTTCGATCTCTGCTTGTTGTTCAGGAGTCAGATCACCATTAACCCCTTTCTTTGGTGCACAGCACGATGTGCCGCTAAGATGCGAGACGTGTTCCGGAAGAAGCTTAAGTTCCGGCGTGCAAGGCGAATGGTCCGAAACGATGGTTTGAATCACAGAGTCTTCACGTGATAACTCGTCCCAAAGACCGTCCCGATTGGTGGAGCCTCGGATCGGAGGGCAGCACTTATGTCTAGTGTCACCTTCTGGCACGTCCTCAGAAGCTAGAGCGAGGTAATGGAAGCAGGTTTCGGCCGTGATCTTGATACCGGACTGACGAGCAGCGCGAAGCAGAGGGATGCCCTCGACTGCTGAAAGGTGGACAATGTGTAGTTGTAGTTCTGGCGCGAGGTGTGCAAGGGAGAGGATTTCCTCGATCGCGTATGTCTCGAACGCTGGCGGCCTTGAAGCCAAAAATGTCGAGTAGGAAGTCAAAGGACCAGAAGGAGCCATTGGTGGTAGGGAAATCTGAACATCGTCTCCGACGGATTTGGTAATAGGTGGGATCATCTCGGCATGGAACATCAATGTCGTTGGGGTGGAGGCGAGGGTCTTCAGAGCCAGAGCAACATCGGCAGATGAGACTGCAGGAAATTCATCGACCTCCACAAACGTCAGTTGAGCAGTAGAAAACGACGAAGCATGCTTACCCCACTCTCTATCAAAAATCCCTTGAATCCTCGCACTCCAGCTTCCACCAGGGGAAGCAGCTCGTCCGCATTCCCTGGAATCATACCACCATAGAAACCAACGTCAACCCAGCACTGTCCCTGCGCGGCCTTAACTTTCTCCTTCAAGCCCGCAACCGTTGTGGTAGGAGGAATGGCGTTTAGTGGCATGTCAATAACGGTTGTAACTCCACCGAATGCTGCCGCCCTCGTTCCTGTGTGGAAGCCCTCCCATTCTGTCCTACCTGGCTCGTTTAGGTGAACGTGTGCATCGACAAGACCGGGCAGAAGTATGTTGGGGGAGTGGTCAATGTAGATCGCGTTGGGCGGGAAGCTAGAAGCTGGGAGGATGGAAGGCAGGATCGAGATAATGGTGCCCGTCTGTGGAGAAGCGGTGATTGTAACGGGGGATAGGACGAGATTGTTCTGCTCGTCAAAGATGACAGCGCGGGTAGAGACAAAAACGGTGAGAGGGACGTTGGAATCGTGTGGTGGGGTGGTAGCTGGCGTAGGATATGGATGCGCTGTTGAGGTCTCCATGGTGAAGTGGATGTTGGGCCGATATGTAGGCACAAAGTTCCTAGAGGTAGCCCCGACGTATCTGCTGATTATCCGGTGCAAGAAGAGACGATGCTTCCGCGGATGAGCTTATCGTGGCAGAAAAGGTCGTGAATAGATAACCGTTGACTATCGTCTACGATAAGCACAAGCCAAAGTATGCCCTGCAGAAGAGGGTAGTTGGGTGTTCTAGAAGGGAAAGACGAAAGCGTGGGAGAGAAAAAGACGGACAGAAGAGAGAGCGGTACGGATATGAGAAGATGAAGAATGACACTGGCTTGTCGGCGCAACACGACTGTGGGGTGCATTCAATTCTGGCCCACCCGATGAAGCACGATAAGCACCTGCCCCGTTAGCGACGACATCGCACGGCGACTCAACTCGAAAGGCGCTCGCTACGACGAGACGAACAGAAAGCGGATTGGGTGTCAGGAACAACCTTGGATTGTCCAGGTCGCCCGCGGCTAGACTGGCTGCCACGCCGCTCCAGAGACTGCTCCCAGTCGCATAACGAGTTCCTATCGAGTAAGACGCGCCATCGCAACGACGATTCGAGCAAAGCTAACAGCCCGATGCTTTGCCCGTGCCGTCAGAGGCTGCCGCAGTGGCCCAGGGACTCGGAACCACTAGGTCGTCGCCCTCGGCAATTGCAGCAGGGGAGCTGGGACCGGACAGGTGCGAGATATAATGTGCAGCTTCTCCTGACCTGATCCTGTTCACCGCATCGCGAGATGTTGTCCGCTCGAGGCATGAAAGGCCAGGTGTAAGCTGCGGGTGGGTTTGCGCCATACTTAGAATGAGAATCCGGTCGGCTCCGAAAGACCCTTTTCCTTTGCACTAGCCGGGGAGGGCTGGAAAAACGTCGTGCCGAGATGGTCCTCGTCAGGTCGGAGTCGGACCTCCAAAGCGACCATTACTCGATAATTACTCGACCGAAACTCCTACACGTATCAAACTGCCAGCCATGTTGGCACAAGTGAGGCATTGGCCTTCCACCAGTCAAGTAGTTCGCTAGCGTTCATGCTGGATTCGTGCCGATGGTCTCGTTCTTGATTCGATGCTCATCCGCCTCGCACGCCCATTCGCCTGGGATTACATACTGCACATCGTGATGCTGTGGCAGACGTAAGGTTCATCAGCGACTGAAGCTCCATCTCAGCATGGTCCGGCCCCCTTCTGCCCAAGAAAAAGGACTGTCCATGGCCCAAGGCCTTCCGTTTTCAGACTTAGTGATGTTGGCATTGAGCTTAAAATGTGAGTTTTCAAGCATGGGTCATGTGACAGCAATCCGACTTAAAGGACGGATATCTCGCCTTTCGGCAGGCGGGAGGCATTTTTGACGATGCGCGAGATACAGTGCTGTACTTGCATTGTAGGGCGGTCTGACTCTGTCTGCCAGCCAATGGGCCGTACCGTCGCCTGTAATCCTTAGCCTGCCGCGGATCTCCCAAAGTTGGTGCCTGAGGCACTAGATGTCAGATTGCGAGCCGACGAAGTGAGGAACCAACCCATCCGCCTGCGATGGAAAGCTTCTGTTCTATGTATGAACCGTGCCGAGTAAGTTGTGTGCGGCATACATTTGGACAGGTATGAGAACGCAGGCGGCCTTGGCCGCAAAACAGTTTTGCTCAATAAAAGAAAACACACGGTGTTCCTGGTGGGCCCTGATAAGAGCAATGGTTCCTCAGAGTAAGCTGTTACAAACGATCAGTCTGCTGGCAAAGGAAATTGGGCAACTCTGGGGAACTGACGGTACAATAGCTGCTCCTGGCTGACGGAGGACTGTGGCCAGTATTGAGTATTCCTTGTCAACCTCCGTTGTACCGTCGATGCTCAGCGACGACAGGCTTGCCGAGCTGTCCGGTCGCGGTGCTGGCGATGGCGGTGCAAAGGCTCTGGCTCAAGTTGTCGCACCGTATTGCTTTCTCACCGACATGCGAAGCAATCTGAGATTGCAGCAGAGATAGACAATGCCTTTCTCAACAGACATGGCACGGTGCATGCTTGGCCGTCCAGAGAAGCAACAAATGGCTTCAGAGCGAACTTGTCGCGTGGCTCCATCTCATCCTATGAACCCATGCCATGGCGAACAGAAGAACGGGCATCAGGAGGATAAGTGTAGCATCTGGAGACTTCTCTTAAATGGACTGGGATCTCAAGTAGAATCTAAGAGGAGCAGAGCGGAGGCATCGGATTCAGGGAGCAAGCAGAGGGTGGGCAAGGACAACTCGTGCAAAATTCTCGGCGCGACAAAACCCCTCACTCAAGCCCAACCAGACTGCCCTGTAGCTTTAGCTGGCACCATGGAGTCTACTGGTAAAACCCAAGTTAGTAAGTAGTATCGGAGGTCGCAAGAGCTGTTGAGAGCCTTTGTAGAAGCCGGTAGCACCTTTGGGTGCGGTGCTGCGAGTCCTTCATAGGAGCAGAGGTCGCGACAGCCATCGGGCGCGAAGCGTCCGCAATAGACCGTCGAGGTGATGGAGCGTGAATCCCAACCACGGTCTATTTTGGCTATTTAAAATTGCTAGGACTGGATGGATGATACCTACGGGGGAGGAAGGCTCGCACCATTTTCAATGTAAATTAGCTGTTGACGGACAAAGAGTTGTTGTTGAGGCGGGTGACGGTCGCATCGTGGATGGCGAGGATCACGATTCTGGCCGCCCGTGAAATTTGGAAGATTTCCAGGGGATGCACGCCATTGCGGCGCTTCAAATTCAAAGAAACTATAGAGGGGTTAAACCCACGATGATTCATCTAAATGAAAGACACAAGAGAGGTCGTGGTGGGATGGAATTGTGGATTGGGGATTCTGCGCAAGATGGGAAGCGCGGTTCGTGAAAAGCTTCAAAACGCGAGGATTTCCCCGCGGGCCGCAACGTCGTCATTAGACGGCGAAGATTCACTCGAGCGGGCACGCAATTGAACCAGGGATATAGTATTGAAGTAAGGTTGATGAATTGGAACCCAGCTGACTCTAGACAAGTTCGGCGACGCGCCTTTGCAAAGTCAATGTCATCGCAAGGAGTTCTCGACCAGCACCGAGCAGAGGCGATCGCTTGATTTTATATTGGCTATCACGGCAGTTGGGGCCAAGGGAAGGCAGTCGCACAAGCTACATAGAAGTATCGACACATGCCCGCACGACGCTCTTGCCTCACCGCGAGCGCATGAAGAGGAAGTGAGTTGGCAACAAAATGTGGGACAGGAAGAAGAGAGCGAGGGAGTCGGAGGAAGGGAGGTGGTGTGGGCGACTCTGTGATCTCCAGGTCGCATGACAGCCTGGGCGTTGATATCGACCTGAAAACGAGCCAATGGGCCAATGACAAGGCGGCCTCCGTTTGAGAAATTCCAAAGTGCCATACATTTAGCATCCCGATGCGGACTAGCCCCTGCCATTGCTGCTCTGATCTTCTCTCGAGCCTCTGCAATCCCAAAGCTATATAAGGGCGGCTCGCTTGCCCCGCCCACGAGGCCTCTTGTTTTCCCTCTCTTGATACAACAACCCTTCAACCATCCTCGACTTTTCGATCCGTCTACTTTTTTCGTCCTCGTCTTCCGGACCCATTCGACTTTTCGAACACCTTCAACTTTTCCCAACACCACCCCTCCACTTCTTATCAAAATGCCTCCAAAGGCCGCCGCCGCCGCAAAGTCCAAGACTTCCGATGCGCCCAGCTATATCAGTATGTTTCCCGTCCACAACACGTCGCCGCACTCTGTCGGCGAGATGTACCGGTCGCGTCACTGCGGCGCACACGATGCCCCGATTCAATTTGTGAATTTGTCTTGCTAACGCGTCCAAAGGCATGATCACTGATGGCATCACCACCCTCAAGGATGTAAGTAGCCTCCAAACTGCAACGCCCATGCACCTGCTAACAATTTCTGCAGCGTCAAGGCTCCAGGTACGCACATCCATTCTACGCGCGATTTCCGAACTGGTTTCAGTTCGACGCGTCCCAATGTTCACCGTCGCGATGTACTGACTTCGTCTTCTCATAGCCGCTCCGCCCTTAAGAAGTATGTCAAGGCCAACAACAAGATCACTGTTGCCGACAACATGTTCGACTCTCTCTTCAACCGCGCCTTGAAGTCTGGTGTTGAGAAGGGCATCTTCGCCCAGCCAAAGGGTATGCGATTCTTCCTCTGTTGTGCCCAACATAAACTGACCCTGCGCAGGCCCATCCGGAGGAACCAAGCTTGCTGCTAAGCCAAAGGCCGCTGCCGCCAAGCCAGCTGCCCCCAAGGCCGAGAAGAAGGCCCCAGTTGCTAAGAAGGAGAAGAAGGAGGCCGCACCAAAGAAGGCTACTGCTGCTAAGCCCAAGAAGGCCACCGCTGTCAAGCCCAAGGCTGCCCCCAAGGCCAAGGCAGCAAAGGTTGAGAAGAAGGCTCCTGCCGCCAAGAAGGAGAAGAAGGAGGCTGCCCCCAAGAAGGTCGCCGCTCCAAAGGCCAAGAAGGCTGCACCCAAGGCTGTAGGTTTACTCAGGTCCAGAGCCATTGTGCATCGCTAATACGTGGCAGGCCCCTGCTGTTGTTGAGAAGCCAGCTGTTCTCTCCAAGACCAAGTCTGGACGTGTCACCAAGACCAAGACCGATGCTCCCAAGGCCACGAAGGCTGCCCCCAAGAAGCCTGCTACCAAGAAGGCCACCCCCAAGAAGGCTGCTGCCTCCGCATAAACTCATCGTCGCGAGGATTATGTGACATGATCAGCTTGCTTTTTATACCTGGCGTTCAAGGGATGGGGTTGGGAGGATTCATTTTACACATCTTAGTTGTACGGGGAATCGTTTGTCGCGAGCGCTGGTTTACTTGTTTATCTGGACCCTTCAAAACGCGACATGGCTCTGTCGATATTTCTCGATTCCTATAAGGTCACAATTCTTTGTTACAATTCTGTGTATGGAAAGATGGCTTTTGGGATAATGGTCAGGGACTTTATTGGGAGTGTCAGTCGTGCAGCCGATGGAAGGATGGACTTTGGGAATGGGAGCGGGCGTGGATGGACATGAGCCGCTATCTTGTCTGGAATAGCGAAGATGTATTTATACAAATCCAGACTTTCAATTGATGAACCGCAAGTATCTCACCATGTATTAGTGCGCGCAAGTGACGCCTGGGATGGACTCTCCTTTGCCAGCTGGGATGGCCATGGCTTGGCTCCGCTGTGAGACGCGTCGACATTTGTTTTGATTTCGCGGGGAGGAGAAGCGAGGGCCATGAATGATGTTTGTCCTGTTTGCTCCGCGCATCACCCGGCAAGCCTGTGCGCAAACCTTGCCTTTCCGTCCGCGCATGGCTCCGAGCGAGCCGAAGCGATCCTCCTGCAGCAAAGATTGGCACCAACGGTACTGTATGGACAGGCTGCAACCCCCCCGGTCAATTGCTCGTCGTGGTCAGCTGGGCGACATCTCTGCATTGGCTCCCTCTTCCCGTCCTGATCTCAACCTGGAATCCTGTATGTGCTGGTTGGACGCTCCTGAGATACGAACGGCCACTCATTGTGCGGCATGCATCCGCGCTGGAAGCCTACTTTGTAGGCCGGGAAGATACTGGTGCACCGCCTGCATTTGCTGTTGGGGCAGGAGTGGTGATAAGCTTAACCTGCCGCTTGCTTCCTGCCATCCACGATCGGTAGATGGTAGAGCAATCTCAGACGTGATGGCTAGTATCTCCCTTTGGCAGTGCGCACAAGCACCGCCAGTTGGCCCCGAATGATTGCCCGTCGCAATGGTTTGACTTTGCCCAGTGGCGAGCGAGGTGGTCGAGACCGTCTTGGACGGAAGGGATGGACGTGAGCCACGTTTTGGCACCCAGCATTCCATTGCGCTTGGAGCCATTCCACGTGATGGCGAATCTCATGACCCGAGGGACGCCGTCCTGGCGACTAAGGACCGAGCCCATCGGCAAAATGGTTCGTGAGGGAATCGGGTGATCCGCAGTGCAGTGCAGCGCAGCGCAGCGAGTCACCTCATCGCCCACGCCACACTGGCAAAGCAGAGCCAAATGGAAATCCCCAAAGACTTGATGCCATGCCCCTCTCGACGGAGCCCCCAAGTCACGGGCCCTTCCAAGAATGGGAAATGGCTCAACCGACACAGCCTCACCTCCGGGGCCCGACGTCCACTTTAACCCGGCGGTACTGCACTTAGCTTCTTTACCGACTTTGCCCCCTGGCCCATTACCCAAAAGAAAGGAGCGTAGCCCTACCACGTATGGTCGAAATGGACCCGGAGAAGGGAAGAGGTCTGCGTCACCATCGGTTGGGTGCTTTTTGACTGGTTTTTCCCCTCCCACCAGCCACAACCTGTTCACGCATCCCCGGCAGGAACATGACGTATCGCAGCCCTGAGGGAATGCGATGGGACTGGAGGATTCGTCTGAAGGGATCAAGCTGGAGGCGACTCCGTAGCTAGAGAATTATCGTGCTGGACGCGTACTCGCCCTCGTCCTTGGGCGGTTCGCCAAGGTGCTAGACCGGCCGTGATGGGTGAAGGATGGAGGTTTTTGCTAGGTGTTGGGATGAAATGATGACTATGGATGCGCGTTGATGATGATGTTTATAGATTCTTCCATCAAGGATGGCGATGGTGGCAGTTGCAGCTGCGTGTATATATAGGTGGGTGATGAGAATTGTAGGTCTCCCATTATTATCTTGACACTCACGACTTAACTTATATCTTTCACCCACGAGCTCAGCATCTTCCATACTTGGACATATCGATAAATCTACTTTGAATCGAGCAGGGCCACAATAAGCACAATCAAGGCCGTTTACAATCCTGTATCACCCAATACAAACACAACTCAGCACCACTCCACACTTACATAACTATAACATGGGGATCTTCTCCTGCATATCCCACATGATGGGCGCTCGCCAGCAACATAACTATGGCGGCGGCGGCGGCGGATATGGAGGAGGATACCAAAATCAATTCGGAGGACATCACGGTGGCCATCAAGGCGGTCATCATGGAGGAGGCGGTGGATTTGGCGGCCCTGGTGGGTTTGGAGGACAACACGGCGGGCATCACGGTGGCCATCATGGAGGAGGAGGAGGATTTGGCGGCCCTGGTGGCCCTGGTGGTCCCGGCGGATTTGGGGGCCAACACGGTGGCCATCAAGGAGGAGGCCCGGGTGGTCCTGGTGGTTTTGGGGGAGGTGGCCCCGGGGGCAGATTTTGAGCTTGTTGATGTATAGAGTATCGAGTCTTGCGGTCTCATTTTGACGGAGTTTTGATGGGAGGCATATAATACCTTGCTGGTTTGCAGCAGCCGGCGTTGGGGAGGTTTGCATATCGGCTTATCCACGGCAAGAATAGTCAAATTCATGGTTTCAAAACAACAGAGAGTGTACTTCAAGCTGTTCCCATATCCTTCCCTCCGTCGTGATAAGCGGCTCGGAGCTGCAGGTTGACAGTGTGGTACTTATGTAGCTGGTCTGATGGGGGTTTTCGTGATTCACAAGGGTCCCGATGCAGAAATACAGGAAATGAATAGGGATATTAGTAGTATAGGATCAGCAAAGGATGCCATTATGAGATTAGTAGGGGAGTGTTTCGTGTTTATCGTATGGACCATACCGCTACTCTCGCAGGATCCATACACGCTGCGACGAAAGTTCCAGATATACAGAGCCGAGTCCGACGAACCCCTCTTCTAGAAGCCCTTCCGAACCTGTCACAAACCCGGGGGCCTTAAAGCAGACGCAGACCCCGAGAGGAGGAAAAGCACCAAATTGGATGTGGTGCCACTGCAGCGTCCATCAATAATGTCGGTTCGTGCCTGATCATCTCCCAGGTGAAGCAGTAACGAGGAGCACGAAACAGGTGCCTCGTAATCGGCTTGGCTGGACTTGGAGAAGCCAGTAGTGCAAGAGCCGGCTGCAGAAAGGCGGGCATGCTGCTGCAGAAGAAGGATGCCGTGGATGCCCAGCAATTCACACCAACAATGCGCGGAGGCACCGTGAGAGATCAACACACCCAAGAGCTGCTTTGTCACGGCCTCCTTACGCCTCAGTTCTACTAGCTTCTAGCCGGTGGACGAGCCGGACTGCCGGAGAAACCAGCCGCCGAGTCTTGGCCCGGACAGGATTCTGCGCTGTTGGGTTGTGCGGTGAGAGAATGACGATGGTGCGAAGTCGTGCTGTGGTTGGCATTGTAATGAGAGATCTAAATATTCACCTCCAACATACCCGATCCCAGAGCGCCGCCCTTAAACGAAATCAGTGTCGTGCTGTTGTTTGTTGTTTTTAGAGCATTTTGTGTTGTCCCCGTTCCTCGTATGCTGGCGGGCACTAGCGAATTGAAGAAGTGGATGCCCTTAATTTCGTGATCCTATGGATAGTAGCACTTGGAAGGGCGACCTCACTTCATATCAACAACCCTCCCAATGAGCCTCCCTCTGTAGAGATATGCCGACACGACCAGCTGAAGCTCCAACCCTCTCTCCCGCATCTGAGGAAAGGCCAAGATCCGACATTGTGAAGGCGTCCCGAGGCACCCAGCATTGAGCATCCAATCACCCTCGCAGCTCGTACCTCGCACCTCCTTTCGAACCACGACACCAGCATCGCCAGGGACGCAGCCAACCCGACCACCAGCTGGGCCGGATACGACGCAACACCGTTCGAATGCCACACGCGGTCGAGATGCCCTCATTCCTGACGGATGATTCAGGCCCCATGTTATCTGCGACTCGCCCGCCGCTGGATCTGCCAAGTCACATCCGACACTCGCACGAAAAGATCAATGGAAACGGCCGGACGTCGTCCCACGCCTCGGTGAAGGGCAGTCTGAACGAAGGCTCTGATATCTATGCCGATGCCGTGAATGGGAACCGACTGCAGCCCAATGGTGGAATGCATTACGACGAGAACCTAAACTCGATGACCAACGGGCGCTCGAGCATGAGCAGCTATGATTACCGGTCGTCACGCAACGGCAGCACATACTCTGTGAATGGCGGCATCAACGGCATGGCAGAGAATGGGAGGAAGAGCCCGAGTCTGCAGAATGGCTCTGTCCGACACGTCAATGGAGATACGAGTCGGAATTCGGTCGCATCGACCAACGGCACGCCGCAGAGTCCTCCTTCCCTTGACAATGGGTCCAGGCCAACCATCAACAGTGATGCTGCACCCAGGAGGATATCGATCCCGGCACCCATATCGACTAATCCTCAAAGCACCGGTCCACTAACATACACATCATCGTTGGTACCGGCCACACCACAGCCGGCCGAATCTCCAGCTCGGGCTGCAACTTCCTCGCCGCACCGATTCTCTTCCCCTCCTCTATATCCTTCTCCAACTAACGCGACCACGGGATCCTCATCCAGCTCTGCGGCTCACCCGGCCACTTCACAACAACTTAAACACCGACACACGCTACAAGTACCAAAAGCAGGTACGGGGCGCAACTCTCGAGACGGTGACGATTCAGTCTACAGCACTGGAAGATTCTCGCCCCCAACAGTAGGGAACCCACGCCGGGGATCGTTGAGCTTGAATCGCCGAAATACGCAATCAATACACTCGAATGTCCCCCATGACGAAATAGTGCCCGACGAGGACGCCATGCGATGGGCAGAGGCAGTACGACAGAAGCGTGCAAGCAAAAGGAGAAGAAAGGATGAAGAAGACGATGACAGAGTAGTTGTCGGCACCAAGGTTGATCAGAACCATGTAAATTGGGTCACGGCTTATAATATGTTGACTGGCATTCGATTTACGGTGTCCAGAACGAACGCAAAACTGGATCGTCCCTTAACCGATGCTGACTTTGAAGCCAAACACAAATTCTCGTTTGATATGTGAGTAGAAGACCGGTGCTGCCTCAATTGATGCTAACATTCATAGCACTGGGAATGAGCTGACTCCTTCGGCAAAATACGACTTCAAATTCAAAGATTATGCGCCATGGGTATTTCGGCATCTACGTGCCAAGTTCAAACTCGATCCCGCCGATTACTTGATGTCGTTGACCAGCAAGTACATCCTCTCCGAATTAGGATCCCCTGGAAAGAGTGGAAGCTTTTTCTACTTCTCTCGAGATTACAAGTACATCATCAAAACGATTCATCACGCCGAGCATAAGTTTCTGCGGAAGATCTTGAAGGAATACTATGCGCACGTCGAAGCTAACCCAAATACCTTGCTGTCACAATTCTATGGTCTTCACCGAGTCAAGATTCCATATGGCCGCAAGATTCATTTCGTTGTCATGAATAATCTATTTCCTCCTCACCGAGACATCCACCAAACCTTTGATTTGAAAGGCTCCACCGTTGGCCGAGACTTCAAGGAGGAGAATCTGGAGAAGAATCCTCGCGCTACGCTGAAGGACCTGAACTGGCTGCGGCGAAACTTACATTTAGAGTTTGGCCCGGAGAAGAAACGGATGTTCATTGAACAAATGAGACGAGACGTGGAATTGATGCAGAGACTCAAGATAATGGATTACAGCATGTTGGTGGGGATACATGATCTTAAGAAGGGCAATCAAGAAAACCTGAGAGACAAGACTCTCCAAGTGTTTCAGCCGGGAGGAGATAGCCCAGCAGATGATCCAGATAAGGGCCCCGAGCGTGGAATGCTGATGAGAACACCCAGCAAACTCGAAAGCGCCCGAAAGGCTCGGGAACTGCGACAGATCATCAAGCAAGAGAAGCCGATCCCAATGGGTCAAAGCAGCTCAAGAATGCTCGATGAGATGGAGGAGAACATGACAAAGAAGGAATTTACTTTCTACAGCGACGATGGTGGATTCCGCGCAACCCATGAAGACAATACGCCAGGGGACGAAATCTTCTTCTTATCTATCATTGACTGCTTAACTCATTATGGAACGATCAAGAAATTGGAGCATGTCTGGAGTATGTTTACGATCGATTTATCCTACCGTTGTTGCAGTGCTAACGTTGACATAGAGGGACTAAGCCACGACAAAAGGCTCATCTCCCCGGTTGCTCCTGAGCCCTATGGTGAACGTTTTGTAAAGTTTATTGAAGGTATTACCATGAGCCCGGAAGAGGCAGCCCGAGAAGCCGAATCGAATCCTTTGAGCCCAATTTCCAATCTTGATGGTGGCCGCCCAGCCGCATCCGCGGAACATGGCAGACGCCGGTCTGGAAGCCAAACCCAACCAATCCAGAGGACGCAGAGCTCCAATACTTCCTTCCAGCGAGCCGAGAATGAAGCACTGAGATCCGAGTATAGAGATGGCCGAGATGTCGAGGACAGTCGACCCGACCCCCGCATGCTTGGCGTCGTGAGGAGCCCTTCAGCAGAGCGCACCAATGGCATACAGGGCCAGACGCTTCCAATCGTCGAGGAAGCTGGCGAGGCAAGCAGTACTGGTGGCCGAAGCGAACGAAGTGCAGAACGACGGCCGCTGACGCCCTCCAAAGAATACAACGGAGCTGAGTACGGAAATCGCCCTCGTACTCCCGCGAAAGACTATATTCCACGGCTTAGTCA
Source organism: Coleophoma cylindrospora (assembly GCA_003369665.1). NCBI lineage: Eukaryota > Fungi > Ascomycota > Leotiomycetes > Helotiales > Dermateaceae > Coleophoma > Coleophoma cylindrospora. The sequence goes on from PDLM01000010.1 coordinate 1,887,849, forward strand.
CGAGAGCGGAAGGAGGATGGAAGGCACACAGAATGCAACTGTGAAGAAGACGATCAGTCGAAGTAGTTTGGATAAGGATCTGCCACCTCTACCGCCTGCATGAGGAAGCTGGGGAAGCCACACACGAGATGGAGAGGAGGGATACGGAGTCTTACACGCATTTTTTATTACACGCAATACCACTACGCAGCGATACCAGTTCGATACACCAGCGCCTTGCCTTTCTTTTGTTGCTTTTGCCATCAATACACTATGCCAAGCCCTCACATCGAGGATCCATTCCCTTGTTTTCGTTAACTTTTACTTCCGGCTTATCCGCGAAGCATACGAATTTCCTTAGACAGCAGTCAGTGCAGACTACCTAGTATTTGTATATAGATATGTTAGGCCGTTTTGTGTAGTGGCTTGAGCAAGCAAAGTCCTCTGGAGCAGCTGGAGATGGTGCTGTTTGTGCAGTCAGTGTGAGAGGAGAGGGTTGAGAGGTTGATGTTTTGTAAGCTAAGGGTGTTCTTGATGGATGGAATAGGATGGGATGGGGAGAAGACTAATGCAAAGATCTCTTTGCTGAGTGGCTTGAATTTTTTATGATATGTGACGTCTATGGTGAATGAATTGTTGCCCATTGTATGTGAACTCTTGATAGCTTGACATCATCACACCGCGATGTCATTCTCACTCGCTCGTCATAGTATACTAGTGCGGTTGTATATACAGGCAATAGCTATCTACTACTTCTGGATGTTTAGCCCTATCTTTTCGGCATGAATGCACATCCGTCAACCAAGCCAGGGTACCGCGAGGAGAGTTGCTCTCGCTTGCCCTTTCTGGCTACCTTGCCAAGTTGCCATCTTATTTGGACGTGTCTTCTTTCCATCTTTCTTCTCAAACCACCTTTCGAAACAGCCTTTGTCCCATCTGATACCTGAGATCGAGCGATTTGCTCGAGTATTTGTGCAGAAGTGGACTGGACATTGCATTGTTGCAGCGATATGTCACTGTGGCTTTGCCCATCGTATACGTATGCAACCAGTTCTCGCCCTCTTCCAAACCGTTCGCCTCGCTGTAGTAGGCGTCGATGTTTCGATAGAAGGAGAGCTGCAATCCATGTTGTCTAAATGAGAACTGAGAGCTCCGTCATAGGCAGCATGGGAGCTGTTGCTGTTGATTGCGAGGAATACGAGGGCGCCTCGTCGCTGGGAGGTGCGTACTTCAGGTGTTGTACGGAATACTGGCACGAATTATTTCCAGACCCTGCAAACATCTTTCTCTCTCTCTCTCAGCTGCTGTATCTGTTTGGCTGCAAGGTGTTTCGACAGAACTGCGACAGTCTCACGTTTCACATGTCACGTGCTTTGTTATATCTGATGTGATTCATCAGTCTTCGCGCTATGGCATCATGTTCTTCTCTTCAGAATGCCAAGGGCTTGGACTCGGCACAGCTTACTTGAATGAACGGCTAAATTAAAGTCATTCTCGCCTGGGAGACGAAACAGCCACCAAGTCCACCTTTTCGAGGCCATCCATTCCCACAGCTGCTCCCTGGCACTGACGCAAGGATGTTTCGAGATTACCCGGCTCCAAATAACTCTGATTGAAATAAGCATTAGGTGGACGTCGATCATCGGGGACTCCGTACCATATCGTGATGTCGATTTCCAACATCCGGAGTACAAACATCGGATTGTGCAAAACCAGGAGCTGCAAGTGGAGTTCTATTTGCGCACATTGTTTTGTATTATGAGGCGAGAACGAGTGTTCACGCGAGGGAGTGAAGAACTGCTGCTGTTTTGACCCAGTGGGAGAACGGATCAAGTAGCCGTGACCTTCCTGGTGCTTGGACTCGTTCAACTGAAGCTCGCTGCAGATCTGTACCACGCAACAAGTGCTTCGGGAGCCAGAAGCTGCTCTGCTTTCCAACGCTCCTCGCCCAATGCAAATGACTATGGAGATGTTAGGTAGTAGTTTGGCTACCCAGACGCTATGTCATGAGGCTGTGCATTTGAATTGTTTCTCCGGAAAATCGTTGGATCGCATTGCCCAAACCCCGGGTTGTTCTTCCCAAGGCTTGGAAACATGCTCTACCGACCAGGTTGCACCTCGTCCACCATCTCTGCTTTGCATTTCGGACCATCTGAAGGGCATCTTTTTCAAGTTTCTAGAACGTCAAGGCCTCTTGCACAGACGTCCACTCTTCGGATTGCTTGACCGATGCGCCGAGATGCTCGGGGCTGAGGGAGTTGTATCCTCCGGCGTGCTTGCTCAGAAGACCTTGGGCCTATATATTGGGACATCTCGACCTGTAAGAGCAACTCCATTCTCAAGTCAATCTCCAGCTTCTTTTCTACTGTCTAATACCCTGTTTGACTCGACTCACAGCTGGTCTGCTAAGTGCGATTTCTGTTACTTTTAATCTTATTCCCAAGGCAGCAGGTTTTCAACATGCAGCTTAATTTCAAGACCGCGTCTTTGATCTTGCTCTTCTGCAATGGGCTTTCAACCCTAGCAGCGCCGCTCCCAAATGAGGGACTGGCTGTTAGAGACTCGACCTCTTTAATCGAACGTGATGGGGGCGACAAGCCGCATGGTCCTCCAGTAAGTTCCTCCTTCCAAGGCTATTTGAAGTCATCAACTAACCGATCCGCAGCCACCACCTCCAGGCCCACCCCCGAAGGGAAAGGGTCCTGACAATCGTCCACCCCCACCCCCACCAAAGCACAACAAGAGAGATGATGTAGTTGATGCTATTCTGGAACGCGATGATAAGCCCAAGGGCCCTCCTCCTCCTAAGGGCCCTCCTCCTAAGGGTCCACCACCCAAGGGAAAAGGTCCTGACAATCGTCCTCCACCACCAAAGCACAACAAGAGAGACGACGTAGTTGATGCTATTGTCGAGCGTGACGATAAGCCCAAGGGCCCTCCTCCTCC
>PDLM01000010.1:1891179-2049842 GCA_003369665.1 Coleophoma cylindrospora
AGCGTGACGATAAGCCCAAGGGCCCTCCTCCTCCTAAGGGCCCTCCTCCTCCTAAGGGCCCTCCTCCTCCAAAGGGTCCACCACCGAAGGGTCCACCACCCCAGGGAAAGGGCCCTGACAGCCGACCGCCTCCACCTCCTCAAGGACCACCTCCACACAACTGAAAGAGTTTTTACACTAGCACAACCCGGAACATATCATCCTACGATACCCCATCACTCGTTACACCAACTTCAATTCAACTATACACCCATCCCACATATACCTGGCCCGGAATTGGAAAGCAAAGGACTTCAGCGGAGCCCGCATTTCTTATTTATATATATGTACTTATAGAGTTTTCTTGTTCTTGTTTTGCAGATTTCACTAGCGACGTCTTGGATAGATGGCGTTTCGGTTTCTTTTCCTATATTCTTTCGCCCTCCTATGTGCTACCCAGTAGGCAGAGGCTTTACACTCTTTTAATTAGCAGCCATAGATAGCTACTCTAGATTCAATTCAGCACCTCCATTTAATGTTCAATCAACATTGTACTTCTCGAAAGCGGGCAAGAATTGTCGGTTATCCGGGTAAAACCCGACACCTGAATTATAGTTTAGTTGCCGTCCCACGTTTGGGGATCTTGAACTCAGCTGTGATGCAATACTTGCATCGATCCCGTTGATTTGGGGGAGATGGCACATCGTACGATGTGGCATCCTCGCACAGATCGTGGCGTGCCCTTGACTCTTGGAGTTAGCGTCGAGGGTTTGACACCCGGGCTAGCAGGTTGTACCGGCTCGACCGAGGGGTTCGCAGCCAAGCAAGGGCGAAAACTCTGAATTGTTACACGTTTTATGGGTTGTACAAGAATGCTGGCTTGTGCATCAAGTGATCGGCCGCAGACCTAGACACGAGAGGCACCCCGCCGCATCGGGCTCTCGCTCTATCCTCTTCTCTGGGCCGCTGCTCAAACCTGTGTCTTGCGATGACTTGCCAGTGCTGCTGGTCGCGCCCACTGCGCTGGACCGACCATCGCCCGTTGCTCCGCCAGGGAAGTTCTTCGCGCAGTTCGCCATCAGTCCCTTTCTTTCCCTTCGCCCCTTAGCGGAGGGCCGACCTCGAGTGCTAGTGTGCCGGCGCCGGGGGAGTTTTACACTGAGATAGCCTGGTAGGAGGATAGAACTGCACTAGCAGGCGCCACATCATGTCCAGGGCAGACTTCGGGGCTGTGGCTGGCGTTCGCTCTAGAGCAGCGGAACCCGCAGGTCCAATAGTGTGTCACATTAGAGACAGGTCTGGCGATGGGGAATCCTTCAGTCGGCGCATGGACGACATTGCGGGAAAACAACACTCGGCGTCTGCCGTGCTGTGCAGTGCAGCGCAGGGGACCGACAGACCCAAGCATGCGATTCCGATCTCTCAGTGCATCTGCAATGCAGATATGCTTAATGGATGGGCAGCGCGCATGAGACTTGGGTTGCAGAGTTTGCGCGTGCCCTCTTGGAGTTCTCCTCGGGCCAGGAGCATCAGGTCACCTTTCACGCAAGGAGTTCCCGTCGGCCAGGAGAAGAAGACGGCACCCAATATTTCATCCTTGTCGGCTCTGCCGTGTGGTCAAAAAGTGGCCACAGCAACGTAATCTTAGCGATTTGGTCAGTTCCGAGCCGCTTGCAAAGCCATCTTCGCCAATGTCGATACGAGAGGAGAGCCAGCTGGGAGCGTGGGCTTAAAAGGCCGCCTTCTTCGATCTAAGGCGGTGCCAACGCGGTTTTCTTTCTCCTCCTTCCCAGCATGAGTGTCACCGGAAGAAGACACGAGGATTACTCTTTCATCGAAGCCCTCTCCCTTGCTTCCAGAGAACCTCTGTCGCTTGTGACCAAGGAAGAGCTGGGCCTACCACCGACGCCGCGCACCCCAACTGAGTACAAGACACCGCTATCTAGTAGCACTACCATCTCGCTGAAACCAGCTCCAACCGTTCAGACGGTTTCCAAGTCCGCCAAACCTCCTCCCATATCGAAGATGGCCCTCTCCTCGAAGACGCAAGCCCAGTGCCTGGATCTGTGCCATAAAACCACCATCCTAGGCGAGCGTATCTCCATCCGCATCCTGGAATACTTGTCGACGGCCAAGCAAATCGAAAATGGCTTCGAGACCCTGGCCCACGATTTCCTCGACACTTGTCAAATCCTCTCCTCGCTCGAGGTCGGCCTGCGAGAGTGTGCTAATAATTCTCAAAGCCTGCCGGCCGAGATGATCACCGAGCTCGACAACAAGTACCGCGTCACCCAGGCCAACTTCCGGATCCTGGACCAGATGCTGGGCCGGCTGCTCGAGCAGGAGACGGGTGCCATGGGCCGCATGAGACGCGGCTTTGGAAAACTATTCGGGGACACCGACATCAAGAAGATGACCCTCGCGCTGGCCAAAACTCGCGAGAGCCTGAGGATGAGTGCGTTGGTCTTCCAATGGAGTCTTGGAAGCGAGAGAATCGAGAGGGAATTGGGCATTGGATTCACGGGCTTGTCGGCGGCCCTGAACCGAATGGACGAGAAGGCCAGCACGGGCAGGGCCAAGAGTGTGAGTGGCAGCCGTAATCACCGCCCGGCTCCCTTACTCTCACCCGTGTCGCTATCTGACGGCTCGCATGCCTTCCGACAGCAGCAACAGCCGCCAATGCCTTCGTTGCCATGGACAGAAAGGTCTTCCTCGGTTCAGCGGGAGACGACACCGGTGAAAACTCATGACCGTGATGATCCCGTGCTTTTGAGCCCAGATCTGGGAAAATATAGCGCCACAACTATTGGGACTGCGGTCTCACTCGGATCCATCGAGAGGCATGATTCGCGGATCGCGGATGGATTTGACCGTGCCAGTACCATTGATATCCGTTCTCAGTCCAGCGCCGCCGACAATGACAGCCTGCTGGACCACATCGATGGTATGGAGATTGGCCCGTCCAAGGTTGTTCGCCTGAAGGTCGACACGCTCAACATGCCACGCTGGGCTCCCCGCAATACCGCAGGCTCGCAGCCCGAGAACATGAAGGCGACGCTCTACTCAGCCGTGCGTGGCAAGAATCACCAACTCGTCGAGCAGTTGTTAGATCGAGGCGTCTCGCCGAACACCGGTCGAAATATGCACGCCCTCAACGAAGCCGTGCTCGTCCACGACGAGGAGAGTGTACGTCTTTTGCTCCTTTTCGGTGCAGACCCCAATGAACCCGATAAAGACGGCATCACTCCCTTACTCATGGCGGTCAGGAGGTCTTTCATCGCGGGAGGAACAGCACTGCTCAAATATGGTGCTGATCCCAATCTCGTGGCTGGCACAGACCTGGAGTCTCCGCTCGCAGCCGCTGTGATTGCTAATGTGATCAGCTTCTCCCACTTGTTATTGATCTACAACGGTGACATCAACCACATGACTACAGAAGGTGATACGCTCCTCATCAGCGCTATCAACAAGAAAGCACCCACCAAACTCATCGATCTTCTTCTTGACTATGGCTCGAATCCCAACGCGAAGAGCAGAGAGGGAAAGACGGCCCTTTTTGAGGCGATCCAAGTCCGGAGGGCAGATATTGTCACGATCATGCTTGAGCATGGTGCCGACCCTAATTTGCCAGGCCCAAAACACCCTCTTTGGCCGTCGACCTACCACTCCGCTTGCTTACAGGTGATGTTGTCTCACGGTGCCGATCACAAGAAGTGTCCTGGAATCATGGAACTTGCCGCCAGTCTCAACAACATCGAGTCCGTTCGAATCCTCCTCAAAGCCGGCGTCAACCCCAATACCAAGAAGGATGGCGTCTACACCCCCCTCTGTACCTCCATCCGCGACGACCGGGCTGAGCTTCTGCAGCTCCTCCTCGGCAATGGCGCGGATCCCAACTGCATGGCCAGCGAGTACCCGGCCTTTAAGTGCGTGACGCATGGCCGAGTCCACTTCCTGCCAGCTCTGGTGGCCGCGGGCGCGGACCTGCGCACGCCGAAGGGCATCTTGGAAGAGGCCGTCGACTCGAATAACATGGAGGCTCTGGTCTGGCTTCTCGACCAGGGTATCAACCCCAACATCAAGAGCCCCAAGGGCATGACGCCGCTCACGACGGCCATCCGCGAGGATCACATCGAGATGGTGGATCTGTTGTTGCAACGCGGCGCCGACCCCAACGTGCGTGGACAAGACTGGCCCGTATGTATGGCCGTGCGCAACCCACCCATCCTCAAGCGTATCTTATCAGCGTTGGCCGAGCCGCAAGCTTTCAAGGGGGTGATCGAGAGAGCCGTGTCCGCGGACCAGCTGGAATCCGTCAAACTTCTGATTGCGGCCGGGGTATCGGTCGAGGATCGCAATGGCGGCGTGTTCTCGCCCCTCACCACGGCCATCCGCGAGGATCGCCGCGCGATTGTATGCTACCTGCTCACCGATGGCGGGGCCGACGTCAATGCCCCAGGAGAGCATCTCCCCATCGTCAAGGCCCTGCGACGGTATCACGGCGAGGACACCCAGATCTTAGAACTGCTCCTGAAGAGTGGGGCCGATCCGAACAAAGTCTACCGAGGATGGAACGCCATGATGCAGGCGGTCGAGAACGGCGATCCGGATATCTTGAGGATGCTCTGCCGGCAATCCGGGGTCGACTTGGAGGCCAAGGATGACCAGGGGAGAACGGTGGTCGAGTTTGCAGCCTCGCGGGGATGGGACGAGGCCGTCAGCATCCTGCTCGATGGCCGCTCGGATGCTTAAAGCGGTTTGTACAAATCCAAAAATTTCTGTCATGTGGTTTACGAAAGGTTTATGATGCCCGGTTGATGCGGTTTTGCGTGGGGTTCGCCGGCGATTTGTTTTGGGTTTTCTGCTCCAGACGTTCGTCTGCTGGTCCCGGTTGACTTTGGTTTTTGAACATGTTGTATATTGCGGCGCGCGTAAGCGAGGGCGGATCGGATGAGGATACCATCTACTCTTGTAGAGCCATGGGATGACGAGGCACGAATTGGGGGCGGGGGGATATGGGAAGTTTAATTTTCTTTCTTGCGTCGCGGCTGTATTGTAGTGTTCTGCCCCGTGTACACGCCAGCAATTTTTGGGTAATACGTCTTTTTAATAATGAAAGCAGATCACGTCTTCCTTGCTGTACTCCTCTCTGCCATCCACCCAGCGACCCGCCAGCTTGTATCGCTAATCTGTAGATCGACTGCAGCTGCAGGTAGATAACAGGACGGCAATCCCCTACCAGATGAGTGGCACCGGTGCCCGACGCATCAAGCCTTGCTTCTCCTGCCTCTCAGACCTCTTCTGAATGCCCTCGTTTCCATTTCTTTTTCGCACTCAATCGTCCCCAACTATCCGCTGTGCCTCACGCTGGCCAGCAACCCACCATCAATGCGCACGCATGACTTTCCGACGTCGCCCGTCCAGCCCTCCAGCTTAATCCCCATGCTGCATCACCGGAAGACCCGTCCCGCGGTTGGGGGTTGTCAGGGATTGACTCGCACGTGGGCTCGCGGTTGATTCCCCGGCATGAGGACGGCGACCAGCTCGGGGAGCTGACTTTTCGCGTGCGGGATAGTTTACGGCTCTCCTTCGCTGGAGAGTGGTCTCTGGCTGGGTCGGGTCCGCGATGGGCTTGCGATGATCCAAATGCTCGATCCTTGGGTGCTACCACGGACGGCTGCATCTGCATCTGCATCCTTCGTCGGACTCCCATCAGGATACTTTAAGCGAGCCCGCGGGAATTCTCGCGGGGAGGAAGGTTCGAAACGCCACCAATCTTACTTGTCCTTCGGATGGCGTCCTTCAGATAGATTGGATGTTTCGAGACTATCGATAGCTTCACGTCCCTTCGTCGGGGTCGAGATAGGAGGAAATAGGGGGAGGCGGCGTTGCGCCTCTAGCACCGCGCTTGTGTGGGTCTTGACTCGGGGTGCACGATAAGCCACTGCTTCGAGAACAAACATCTTCAATACGTGGCGTGACTAAGTAGATCTCTATCGGCTTGGTGTTTATTAATTGCAACCATTGTAATTGTCATCCTCGATAAGATGTTCGTGGGGATTTCCTTCGTCAATGCGTGGCTAGCTTCGGAAGAATGTTCAGGTCTTCCTCCAAGGCGAGCCTCAAAGCGGTGATTTCTTGCGGTCTTAATTCTATTTTCAAATACCAGTACTGCAGCATTGTCCTCAGCAAAAATCATTCCAACTCCGGGTTGATGAGGGGAAATCACGTCCAATAGGTAGGAGGAAGAAGTACTTAACTCTGAAAGCTACCCAACCATCAATTTGATCAACTTTTGGAGTCTGGTAGGGTTTGCTTAATCAATGTAACTGCTACACGTTATCGAAATAAACCGCAAGTACTATACCAGAAAAATAAATTCTTTACTTACGTGCCAGCATTATTGTAACATATGTTAAGAGTGCCAATGCTCACGGTTATCTTGATTAGAAAGCCGGGGAAAAGTAAATAGAAATCATGCAACACTTCACGGCACCAAGCCTGTTGTTGTTGAGATCCTTGTGGTGGCACTACGATCAAGTCAGTCATCAACACACCCTAAGATTGCACCGCAGAGGAGACTAATTTACCTACTAGACCTAGACTTTGGGAAGAACTCATCTCGCAGCAAACGCGAGGTAGTTTGTGTTTTACAAGCCTAGCAGTGCTCAAGCCCAGAGCCCCATACACAAAAGCTGGTCAAAACAAGCCTCTGCCAGCCAGAGGTATGGGTTCTCGGAAAACATATAAGCATGATGGAATATCGGAGTGAGTACTAATTTGGCGCTGGCAACTGCATGAACGGACTTTCATCAACCGGCGTTCTCTGACTTCTGCACAGTCTTGTCACCCCTATTCACCAGAGACTTTCGACCCAATTCCATAATAACACCCGACCAAAACTCAGAGTATCATAATTCCTAGAGGGTCTTCAAGCCAGAGGTGGATCCGGAAGTCAGTGGAAGCCAGAGCCGAAGCCCGAGCCCAAACCTCAACCAATTGATCTGGGTAATACGCATCTTTATGAGCAATACAAACCCAACGTCATTACGAGACTACATGTTATGGAAAGAAGAAATCGATCAACATCAGCGGAGCATCCACTCCAATCAGATCATGAAGGTTTGTTGTAGAGTCCGAATGAAAACTGGCGTCTGCGTCGGATATGATAGCGCAGACGCATGTATATCGTATTGAATTATTATCTTGTAATAGTTGCTTAACAAAATCAATGCTGAAGCTTACAAAAAGTAAATGGATACATCTATTACGCTACCGATTAAGAGTGGATTGAAGCATGTCCCTTATCCAGTACCAATATTTACTACACTGCAATAGAAATAACTAGCATCACTGCTTAAGCTGCCAAGCCATTGGAACATAGTAGTGAGTGAATTGTCCTTACCTAAACTCGCCCTTTCCAGTCTGAGCATTGTTAGCTGCCACGGTCTTGATAGCTCGACAGGCGAGCTCTCTCTCCTTTGACCAGAGAACAATGCTGTACAAAGCAAATCAGCCCGTGAAGGTTCGCTGGGAGCTATATCGGGTTTCTGGTTCGTTGTAGCGATAGGCTTTTCCGGAGGATGGATTCTCATGAGTCTCATATTATAATCATCTGTACAGTGGGGAAATACTGCCCCAAAATCTGATCCAAGTAGCATCGTCAGATCCCATACAGCCGGACTAAGATAGATAGACACAGGGGCGGAGGATAGCATAGCAAGTCTCTTTCCTTGCAGATTGATACGAAGGCCCCATCCAAATCACCAACTCACTCCAAGCACCATTTCCGGCAGTCTTGTTAAAAACACATGCACGGCTGATCTGTATGCAACCTCACAACTTAGTCCGAACGGAGCAGCATCGGCGCCCGAAAAGATAACATGTCATTTGGAGATCGGGTCGTCACCCGAGAATCTATGCTTCACGAGATCCCAAACCAGCTCAAAACATCAGCCTCACGGACCGGCACTGTGTGCCCAACCCCTACGGCGCTATACGCCACATACTGCGATCCATCCCCATAGGTCATCTGCGTGTAGCCCGCGATGGGCGTATCAGTCTTGTTGCTCGCAAACGCAATGCCGAAGACATCCGACCCTGTGTCCATTAGCACCCAACAAAGACACACCGAGAGAGAAAGAAAGAGCCGTGCACAACCACTTACATTGCTTATTAGCCTCGATCAGGTTCTGGTAGGCGAGCGTGGCATCTGCAGTGCCATGCCAAAGCTGCATCCGCGGCCGGGTCCCATTATACGCAGGATAGCCAGCGACGGCCTCGTCACCCCAAGCCTGAGCGGTCTTGACCAGCTGGCCAGCCGAGCACAGCGAGTTCCAGGCGTTGGGCCCGGCAAAACACCCGTACGGCACGCCTGAGAAAGCCGCGCCGGCAGCGAAGACATCCGGGTACGCACCGGCGAGCACATTGGTCATCATGGCGCCGGACGAGGTGCCCGTCACGAAGACGCGGGTTGCGTCGGCGGCGTGTTGGGCGAGGGTGTACCGGACCATGGAGGCGATGCCGAGGGAATCGCCGCCGGCATTGTGGGTGAGCGTCGCGTTGGTGTTCACGTCCCAGCACTTGCCGCTGGCGGGGGCTTCGGGGTAGATGACGATGTAGCCGTAGGTTTCGGCCAGGGTGGCGTATTGCGTGCCGGTGTAGTATGCTGAGGCGGTACCGGTGCAGTAGTGCAGCGCGACGATGATGGGCGGGTTGGCGACGACTTTGTCGGGCACGTAGATGTACATGGAGACATTGGTGGGGTTGCTTCCGAAATCCGTGACCTGGGTGAGGGCTGCTCCCAGGACGCTCGTGGTGAGGAAGGCGAGGGAGAGGATGGTGGACCACATCTTGGACAAGAGTATCTGTACGACTTGCGCAGTGGTCGAAGGAAGAACAGAAAATCGGTCTCCGGTGTCTTTTATATCAACCTCCATTCAGGGACATTCTGGAGATTGGACGAACCCCATCATGCAAAAGCGAGGTGGATTCCAGCCAGTTCATCGAGATGATCGTCTGGTCCTTTCCCACAAATAATGCTCAAGTGCAGACGTTTCAAGAAGCAATTCAGGCGGCCGATTTGTTTGGTGCGTCTCAGTTATATCTACTCGTCTTGGCGAGCGGCAGTTGGGTCTGGAGGTCACGCTGCATGCAAGAAGTCCACTCCACCATCTCGGAGACTTTAGCCATGGCTTGTGCTGACCTTGACCATTGGCTTTGATCTGAGATTAAGTTGCGCGGATGTACTGGACGGAGTACGATGAGGTCGATACAACATGCGATGCCGGCACTTTGAGCGAGACGAGAATTGCCACGTCTGTCCACAAACTGTCAGTCGAGTACCCTGGACTTGCTTTTGCTACTATATCATCCTTCGACCACGTAATTTGCGGAGAGTTCCTGAGCTCCAATAGATTAAAGATTGACGGCTGCTCGGGGAAATCGCAAAGGCTTAATGAACTACTACTCACGTACCCTACTTTCCGGTTCAACACCGTACGAAAACATACACCTATTTCAGAATCCCACAAACATGGCCACAGCCGTATCCTCATGACGCCTTGGTATCCCTGCAATTGAAGTTCTATTGATCTTTACTCGTTGTATGGACGATTTGTCCTTGGTCGACAGTAGGCATTTCAACCAAGGACACGGCCGAATCGGCAGGCTTGGCTAAATGGACCATCGTGATTTCAGAGTTGGACAGTGGAGGAGGGCCGGAAATACCCAGATGTGATGTAAATGGCCTTTGTATCAGTGGACCAGAAATTCTTCATTTATCTAAACTCTCCGCTCAATAACCGTCCGTCCAAACTCCCAATTCATGCAACTACCTTCACAACCTGGAACTTCCGAAGCGCTCACAAGCCTGACCTGGACTCCGCACAAGAATCACGATTCACAACCGCATATTAACGTCATAGCTTGGTAGCGGGTACATCTTCGGGAACTCGACCTTCCACGGCCGCCAAGGCACCAACGTCAACAACTGCCGCGTCGCCGCCATTAAGAAGAGCCACGGCGCTGATCACATCAGCAGGCTCCAAGAGATGCCAGTGAGCCAGGGTCATCTTGGAGCTGGCACCAACGGTCACCGTGAAGACATGTTCCGGATCAAGATCCTCTCGCCCATTCAGGGCTCGGAACATGTCCTCGTCCGTGAAGTCATCTCCCAAGCAGAGAGTAAACTCGGGTGGGGCTCCACCGCCCATCTCAGTCGAGTAAGCTTCAACAAGTCGCTTGGCAATCTCGCCTTTATTGATGAAAGTTGGTCGGACTTCGAGATTCGCTTTACCAGCCATCACTTCGACATCCCACTTTTTACCCACAGTGCGTTCGAGCTCCTTTTGACATTCACGAGCCATGTGAGCACCAAGCTCAGGATCAGAAGGACGATAATGCCATGTGAGGGCACAACGTTTACGCTCAATGAAAGAACCTGCATTTGATTAGCCTTTGCAGAGAAGAACCACCCATCGAAACTTACCTGGTGTCTGCTCCGTGTACTTTTCGAAGCAAGACATGACTTCCTTTTGCCACTCCATATCGAAAGTCTCCGCCAGATTCTCCCACTCGGAATGTCCAGGATGACGCATAAAGCTGCCATGCTCCGCACTGAATCCAATTTCTGGAATGTGCCCTAGATATTTGCCCAAGAACTCTTGATCTCTTCCACTGATAACCCATACTGCATTGCGCTTGTCAGAGACCAATGCCTTGAGCGTGCGAATCAACCGATCCGATGGTAATGCCGATTGCGGATCTTTCACAATTGGAGTGAGGGTACCGTCATAGTCGAACATGAACAAACGCTTCTTCGCTTCTCTATACTGTTTGAGCATCCGGACCTTGTCCAGTATTGGTGTCGCAATGGTGGTGTTTCGTGAGTTGAGTACCGTAAGTAGCCTTTTCAGAAGATTGCTGGACCAGGCCTGTACATTCTTCGTGGTGACATGGTGATAAAGGTTGGTCTGCATAGCAGCTCGCTTGTCATCTGTCATACACAGAGCATAGTTGATCTGTTCAGCAACGCCGCTCAGATCCCAAGGATTGATATGGATGGCGTCCTTCAAACTTCCGGCAGTTCCAGAGAACTCGGAAAGAATCAAAGGTCCGTGGCAATCTCTTTGGCAAACAACATACTCCAGACTGGTAGTGTTCATACCGTCCCGAACGCTAGTAATCAGTCCACAGTCCGCAGCTCGTAGCAGGGCGAGATATTCCTCCTGTGACAGATATTGCGGGTAGTGTTGAACTGGAGAGAATCCCAGCGAACCGTAAAGCCCGTTGATCTTGGCAACAAGTTCGGAAACCTTGTTGGCAATCTTATTTCCAGAATCTTCCTTTTCTTCCTCAACACTGGTAGGACTTGTGACCTGGATCAAAACCACCTTTTCTCGCCATTCTGGATACATATCCAAGAATCGCTCGAAAGCCTGAAGCTTCTGAGCCACACCACGGACACTATCGAGCCTGTCCCGTCCCACGATGATCTTCTTACCCTCGTAGAGCTTCTTGAGGGCGGCCGTTTGCTCATCAATGCACTTATTGTCAAATGCTAACTTCTCAATGGCCGCCGCGTCGATACCAATTGGAAAGACTCCGACAGTGACCTTTGCGCCATAGGCATCCACTCCAGCAACATCGGAAGGAAATCCTAAAATACGAGTGCAACAAGACACAAAGTGACGCGAGTAGCTATATGATTGGAACCCGATTAAGTTGGCACCCAAAACGCCCTCGAGAATCTCCTTTCGGCGGGGCAGACATCTCAAGAACTCGCTACTAGGGAACGGGATGTGGAGGAAGAATGAGATGTACATGTGAGGAATGCGTTGTCGAAGCATACTTGGAAGAAGGAGTAGGTGGTAATCGTGAATGATGACAATGTCGCCCGGTTTGTAGATCTCCAAGATTCGCGTCGCAAACTTCTGGTTCATGCGGTAGTAGTCGGCCCATGATTGACGTTCAGATCGCCCATCCGTTGGCTCGTGTTGCTTGTAGTGAAATAGGGTGTATAGCTCGCGTTCCGCAAATCGTCGCCATCTTGCTTGATCCTTGAGGCAGATGCCATTCTCGGTCATATCTGCGTCATCTGCGAGCCAAACGGGTACCGTCTTGACGTGCTTATCGTGGGACAACTGCCGTTCTAATCGTGCCTGATCCTCCTTGCTCACCAATAGTCCTTCGGCTTGAGTTGGGGTAGCTGGCCTCGTAATTCCGTCGACTGGAATCGGCGCCGAGTTTTTGTTGAGCGGGGGCATTTTGGAAGCTGTTGTCGTAGCTGGAGGGGTATCGGGCGGGGTGAGATCCTCGTTCTGGGTTATCTCCCCCGTCCAGCCAACCAGTGTATGATTCCATGGCG
The DNA here is from genome assembly GCA_003369665.1 of Coleophoma cylindrospora. Classification (NCBI taxonomy): domain Eukaryota; kingdom Fungi; phylum Ascomycota; class Leotiomycetes; order Helotiales; family Dermateaceae; genus Coleophoma; species Coleophoma cylindrospora. The sequence continues at coordinate 1,903,526 of PDLM01000010.1, forward strand.
TTTTGTCGGAGGAGAGGTGTGCAAAAGAGTCGAAGAGGGCCGAAGTGCCGCGTCGGCTGTTCAGAATCTGGAGCATCATTAGCCAAGGTCCATCATTGCACAAAGATTGCTACCCACCCAGTCTGACCCCTTCTTATATTGCAGTGAGTGAGGCACGGCAAATGTAGCAGAGATCACGCTGCCACTCAATCCCAAGCTTGGATGGGCAGCCCGAGGATCAATCTCGGACAGAGAATCGCGGTGGCTGCTCATCCGACGCAGTATCTCACGATCTGAATCGGCGCCGGATGCAGCTTCTGCAGGCGATTGGGCCATGGTCTCGCGCAGACGGCTAACGTCGTGATTGAAATAGGAGGGCGCACCGCCGCTCTTGGAGGAACTGCCCGATGAGTATTCTCCGACGTGAATTCCAGGAGTGACAGGGACGTTGACTACGTTGGGGCGGAGACCTGGATGAATTGAGGCCTGGCTCTCAAGGACCGGACGATTGGGCGCGATTGGTTGTGGCGATTCGGCGAGGGGCGCGTCCTCTCCGCTGAAGTTCTGTGGTTGCGACATGTTGGTAAGCTATGGCAGCACTCGAACGGGGCCAAGGATGCAGGAGGAGAGTCGATTGCAATCAGGAAAGAAGAGACATGAGCGGGTGGAGGAAAGGCAGTGGTAGAGGTAGAGGTAGAGGGGAGATGGTCCGCACTGAAGAGCTGAGGCAGGTCTGGCCAAGAAGACGCAGACAGGCAGCCGGCGGAATGAGGATGGTAGAAGACAGCAGAAGGAAAGTGATGTAATGTGTATGGCACAACCGTGCAGAAGAGGGCAGAGGGCAGAGGGCAGAGGGCAAAGGGCAGAGGCAGATTGACGAGTGAAGAAGGCGCAATGCAACATGCAGAGCTGGCAGTGCACCGCAGGACAGGACAGGACGGGACACACCAGCGTGGGGCTCGTACGTGCTGCTATCACCAAAAGCAGGTACTTGAGCTCTCTCTCTCTCTCGTCCTCTCTCGTGTGTCGTTCAATCGGGCTGAGCTAGCGGTGGTCAGAAGCAGACAAAGCTGGGCGTGGTTGTTGGTTGACGGATCTGACGTAATGCCCTCGAGACCTGCCCGCCCGCGCGGATTCGGATTTCCAAGTGTGTGCTGGTCGCGCCTCGTTTCTTTTCCGATGCACGTCACCCTGACGAAGGATACGGCTCAACGCAGGTCGCGGTGGGAACGATGGCAATAATGGAGTCACGGTGGATGGATGGCTGGATGGTGCTTTATGTAGGTCGGTGCGACAGCTCCCCACGCCTTTTGCCTTTTACCTTTTTACCTTTTTCACTTCCGGAGTCATCATGACCGCGCATGAAGGCGGATGCTTAGTCTTGCTGCCACAGCTGACCCGAACCATCTCATCCCAACGAGGCTTGCCCGCCGATGAACCGCCTTGAGACTGCGACTGCCAGAGGCATCCTGGTTTGCCGGCGTGGTACCTACCTCCCGTGCGAGTAAGGAGACACCGCTCGTCGTAGCGATTGCGGTGCTGTCCTGTCCGTTGCGGTCAGGTCAGTCAGGACGTGCGTGCCGTGCATCTTATCGCTAAGCTTGCAGCATCTCTGAGCCAACGCCATGCCACGCCCGGCCCCCGGTCGGTGCAGCATCGCATTCATTGAATCCTGCGAAGACGACCCCTGATCTCATCATTCACCGCTTGCTCGAGATGCAAGAGTCGAACGTCGTAACAGCTGGAGGCCGGGCCAGAGCAGCGGAGGCCCCCCCGGTCGCGCGTGAAAGCAGCACAGCCAGCCAGTCAGCCACGGAGCGTTGGTCAGGGCCCTGAAGCGCCAGCGAAGTCGCACTGCTTATCTCTGCAACCGAATTGGGGCCAGCCCAAATTAGACCATCTCGCCCGCCATTGGCAGCGGGGCCTCCAATATTTGCTGGACTCCATCTTCATTTCAGCTCCAGGCCGGTCGGTCGCCCTCCAGCTTTTCCCCTTACGCCTTACGGCACGGTACTGTGCTTTGTTGGGGGTTGGAGTTGTGCATGTTGTCGCGCTGGCGGGGTCTCAGGGATCGACAGGCACCGGTGGTGGGTGAGTAAGGTATTGCCACACGATGCTCGACCCGCGCAGCTGCACGGCGCCGCATCTGGGTCAGCAAGTAGCTTGCTGGCAGCGCAGCGAGCCTCCATCAAGGCATTGGTTGTACGCAGCTACGAGGTCGGGTTCCGGTGTTCAGTTGTCCAGCTGTCCTGCTGTCCGGCTGTTATTCCCTCGTTCACTTGCTTCCTCGCCCACCTTGTTGTGCCTGTCAGATGTGCAGCCCGAGGACCGTCCGGAGTTGTGCAAGGGACTAGTGCAATAGCGTAATAGAGCTGTGTTTACGATGCTTTTGTATGTAATCTGTCAGGGTCGCTTAACCTCGCTTCGGCGGTCTGGACGGTGCATCGCAACTTGGGACGGCATCTGTTGATACTGGTCCTGATCCAAACAGCACGTCAAACATTGGGAGTGGGTCACGCAGAGTATTTCATATATTATATCAATGAGCTGCGACAGCGTCCTCAACCTACGAAACATACCAATATGATCTATCCTAGAGGCAAACCTGCATTGCTTCTTACGCACACTCGTCCGCCTAGCTTGCCGTCGGTGTGAATTGTGTCCAACTATGATCCTGTCCATACCACGACAATTGTAGACAAAACCGAGGGCGGGACGACCGTAAAAGACTCTACGTGGAAGCGAGGGTCAGCGGCTGCAAACAGAGCAACCCAATCGTCTCTGGATCGTTCTTTTGCATTGAAGAAAAGATGCATCATAACGTCACTGAGCCTGTGGTTATGGTTTAGCTCAGCTAGCTATGGAGTCGGTCAATGTGTGCTTACCACATCTGCTGGTCCTCAACCACTCTACCATCGGGAGATCCCTCTACGACAACTTCATTCAGAATGATACGATGGCCGGGCTCGAGCACCGGAATCTGATTTCGAAGGATCCGTATGGCGTCTGCATCGGGCCAGTCATGCAAGATGACCCGGAAGATACGCACATCGGCCTTCCTCGGCTGGGTGGTGAAGAAGTCGTATGCTTCAAAGGACATGCGGTCTTGCAGCCCATCTGGGACCTGGGCTTGCGACACCACACCCGGCAGGTCCTGAACCACCCCCTGCTGGATTCCTGGAAACTTGTTCAGAATGGCTGCCATCAGTGGTCCATTGGAACCACCAATGTCAACGACAGTTTGTGGACATTTGTCTCCCGACCAGTCAACCGAGTTCACAAAGTGAACCGGGTCTCGCGCTGGATGAGCCATGATCAGCCCTTGGCCATTGGCAAATCGTTGTTGACGCTGTGCATCTTTGTCCAAAAGCGAAAAGTATCCATCCTGCCCTCCGTTGGCCATGGTAAAAGCTGTCTTGGTTGTGTCCTCCGATTCAGGATAGGCCTTCAGACATTCTGCCCACTTGGCTGCCGCTGGCAGTACATCTTCGGCACAGAAGCCCACCCAATCCATGACGCCGGGCACGGTCGCGAGTGCCTGCGAGAAGCTATTGTGCATGACGATATCTTTCTCTGGCTCCTCGAAAAAGCGCAGCGAGATGGCCGTACGCACGATGTGCTGTGTATTTGCTTCGGTTAGTCCACATCGCTTTCCTAGTTCGGCATATGATATCCGTTCATTGAGCTCGAGTTTCTGCGGGATCTGAAACTTGTATAGCACATGTAGCAGCCCTGGGTACGCGGTCTCGACAGAAGTTAGTGAGGCCCTGGAAGAGGCTTGCCGTGGGGAAAACCTACCCAGCTTGCAGCCGAGAGGACAATATATGGCACCGGTCCCATCAGCAGCGCGCGCATCTCCTCAAGCGCCTCTAATAGAGCGACCCTATCCCCTTCTTGAGATGCAGGCAAGCCGAACACGGGTGGGCCGCCGCTCTGGAAAGTCGGCTCAGGCAAAGCCTCGGATTTGAGAGCGCCATCAATGGCCACCGTATGGGCCTGAATGGTGCTGGCGAGTTCCAGCAGGGATCGAGCTGGGGCCATAGCTAATTTCAAAGACCTCTGTTTAGAGAAGAGAGAGGCTGTGGTGGATTTCGGGGTGGAAGCGAAGATACCCAGGATATTGAAAATGCGGGGCGATTGCGAGTTGATATCGACGGTTCCGAGTCAGCTCCAATGTCATCTTTACTAGACATAATGTATCATAGGACGACCACGCGAGACTAATCAAGGATATGCTGTCCACCGTGGCGTTTTCCCACGACTTGAGAAAGACTTCTAGGCTGATATTATGCAACTCAGTGAGACTATGAGTCGAGCCTTGCACTTCCATGCTTTGGTCCAGCTATCAAGGGAGGGATATCAAAGTAGAACTTCGCTTGGGTGAAGTATGGTCGTGAGACTCGATTGGTGCAGCCCACGAGGACAGGGTTATCATTGGTCCACACGAGTTCGGATGCTGACATCGTGCTGCAGTAAGACCAGAGCTCATTTGCCAGCCTCGTTCTGCCGTGAGTGAGAGCAGGTCCTTTGCTCGGTTGACATCAGCTCTCGTCAACCAACAGAGAAGCATCCCGGTCAGTCATCCACTTGAATTGAAGGCAGTACAAGAGCGATATCCCTTCTGACCTAGCAGCCTGTTCGAAGGTCGTCATGAAGAGATCCCAAGGAATACCGTCTTGTCGTTTTGTAGGAATGATAAGCCTGACTAAGAATAGAGAGGGTATGCAACGTGATGCATTGGGAAGTCGTCGATATAGAGTGTTGGGGGCCAAAGCAAGTGACTTAGTTGGTTAGATAAGTAAGTGGCGGCCCATCGGTGCGGTGCTCAACCCCAAACCACGGTGGCTGACCCGTCCCGAGAACCGATGCTCATCTGAAGAAAGAAAGAATGAATGAGCGCAGCGCACGTGATGAAGGGATGCGTCGTCGGTCGTCTATGGCGTCTATGTTCCTGGTCGGTTCGTTTCATGGCCGCCGACAACAGCTGATCTGGCGTTCGCCGCGTGCCGCTCCCAGGCCAATCATTACCCGCCGACGCGCCAACCTCCGACGTCTCTTTCTACGCGCCCACTCGATGTTTTGCCTCACCAACGCAATACAGGCCTTGACTGGTGCGAGCTGCTCTCCGTCTCGACATATATCATGTCTGGTGCCCGCCGCCTGGCCTCCCCGTAGGTTTCATTTCCCTCCATCCTGTCGTGACAATGCTTCCTTTGTTACTTTCGCCCAAGCTCCAGCTGCTGCTCCGGACTTGGCCGCTCGTCGACGACCTTTCATTTCCTTGACGCTACAAGAGTACGCAGCGCCCTCTTTGCCCTCTGTTTGTCGTATTGTCCTTCGTGTTCTCTTCGCATTGCCTGATTTCCATTTTCTTCTGTCCTTTTCTAAATCTCGTTCCTTTCTTCTGTTTCTCGACGACCACCTCTATATTAGTGACCGCCTCCATTTCTACATCGTGAGAAGACCATACCACTGCCACCAGCTCTAGCCAACAGAAAACCTCTCACTCCACCATTCGACAGCTAGACTGTAGAGACATGAGGTTCTCTCAGTTCTGTTCTGTCGCATTTTCCATTTCTACTCTATGCCACGCGAAGCCACTTGGGCCGAAGTAAGTCGCAGCATGCTTGCAGCTGATGCATATGCTCACACTCTATAGAGTTGTGAGATCAAATCCATACTCGAACTCTACTTCTTCAGATCTATCCACGTCAACACCAGGATTGACAGAATCGTCGCCAACGCCAGTTAGCACGTCGCCCTCGATTGCAAGTATTGAGGCAGCCGAGACGGGATCGACCCCATCCGCAACCCAAGCATCTCAACTGACATTCCCACTCTCGACTCGAACCTCCACATCATCAGACGAGGCATTGACGACCGTCCAGACATCCAATCCTTCTACATCTACCGATTCAACCACGCCAATCTCATCAACCTCCCTCTCTCGCGTCACCAGCTTTCCGTTCTTTACACTTAATAATACCAGCACCTCAGTTCCTCTCATCACGTCTGAAGCTTCGTCGACGACTATTTTGACCATCAACCTCTCCACGCTGACAGCCTCCAATACAAGTTCGCCGGCATCGTCCATTCTTACGACACAAAGCACATCAACGGCCTCACCATCACAAAGCTCTTTGACGTCTCTGCCTGTTTCCACGCCAGGCTCATCCACATTTCTCACCCTCACAACCCAAAACGTATCTATGTCACAAACCTTCACTACGAAAAGCTCAACTGCTTCTGTGCTACCATCAGTGATATCTTCGACGCCAACCATCAGTAGCATCACACCCTCGCAATCCGCAGGGAATCTGGCTCGAGCGCAAGCTTACAACTCTCTCTTCTCCGGCCTGAACTTCTCCTCGCCATGTACTAATGGTGAGATTGCCTGTATCTCGGGAAATGTGGGGAACTGCAACAAATTCGGGAGTTTTGTCATTGATGTATGTGCTTCGGGGACGAAGTGTGCTGCGGTTCCAATGAATACTACAGCGGGTGTATTTGTTGGATGCGTGGACCAGAATCTTGCGAATAGCGTTCTTGGTGTATCATCAAGCTCGACCTCAACGGTTGCGGCTAGTACGAGCTCTTCGATATTTTTGACGACGAGTTCATCAAGTCTTGGTACTTCCGTTCCGGTCACCACCTCAACGACTCCAACGGCTTCCTCAGAAGCGGCTCTCACAACGCAGATTTTGACATTTACGCGAGGCACATCGTTCGAGGTCACTATTGTGACCCCACAGACTTCAACGTCGCAAGATCTTGGAAGATTTACTAAATCGACATCTGATATCCAAAGTCAATCTCAAAGCCCCGTTTCGGCGGAGACCAAAACCCTCACACCCACAGTAACTCTCACTCGCACTCATACGCAGCGCCTCCATTCCACAGCCATTACTAGCACTGCACAGCAAAGTCAACCAACACCCGGAAGTAGTGGATCCGGAGCGGAGCAACCACAATTAATTTCCCTTTCCGTACTATGCTGTGACGCAACAACGTTCTCTTCTGTTACAAGGACCACAGCCAGCCAGGCCCCCAGCTTAACCAAAGCCACAACTCAGAACCAAGCTGCTACAAATACCAATGCCGGCATAAGTACGAGTACAGCTGCCGACGGCCGTGAGATCATCTTCATCACCATCACCGAAACGGTGACGCAGAAGATTGCGGGTATGACGACTACGGAGAAAGTGGCTCAGATGATTGTTACGACGACGGTCTATGGTTCATGAAATCGTGGCACTACCGGGGGCAAAAGCGAGGGGAACGTGAGTCTGGATCGGAGGGAATAATGGAATCTCACATTTTGGAGTACTGGTTGGGTGGTCTTTTGCGATTGCACAAAAATAAAGACTCGAACTCCCAGTCTTAGATTGCCTAATAAAGTAATATTCATTCCCCATATTCTCACATTGCCCTCGTTTATCACCGAAAATCTCCTCTGCTTCATACAAACGCCAGCAAAATCGCGATCACTGTCCACATTTTCCAACCGCTGTATATCCTATTCTAAGAAACCCCAAAGATTATTCAAGCTCTCCGCCAAACTAGGATGGGCCCAGATCGCTTCTTGCAAGACCTCAAATCTTAGATTCCCCAGCATAGCCGTCTGCACCACGGCCATGACCTCCCCCCCTTCAATCCCCAGACAGGTGAACCCGAGAATCATCCCCGTGTCGCCATCGACCACGGCCTTCATCATTCCCCGGGTCTCATCCGTCTCGAGTGCTCGTGCCACGTAGGACATGGGCATCGTTGCCGTCATGATCTTCGCATCGGGATACGCCGTTCGCGCCTCGGCTTCATGCAGCCCGATGTGTCCGAGTTGCGGATCAGTGTATACTACATAGGGCAGCTGACGGGTTTTGATCGATGCCTTCTTCAATGATTTCGAACCCGGGTGCTTGTGCTCGAGCAGATTTCGCTGCACGATGCGGAAGTCATCGTACGAGATGTGCGTGAATGCCGGTGGACCTTTGACATCACCCAGGGCCCAGACTCCCGGGTTGGAGGTCTCGAGGTATTCATCCGTGATGATGTAGCCTTTGGCATTGGTCTTGATTCCCGCTGCGGACAGGTTCAAGGACTCGGTATTGGGGATCCGTCCGGCTGCGAAGAGCATATGTGAGCCCTCGATTTCCAGCTCGGGAGAGTGCTCGGTGTTGGAGTTCTCGACCGTCAGAGTGAAGGAGTCTGGTGATTTGGATGTAACTCGGGTCGTAGTCCCCTCAAGGATAACAGACACCCCATCTTCTTTCAAAATCTCCAACAACGCATCCGCAATCTCTTGGTCTTCTCGCGGCAAGAGCTGCTTCCCACGCTGCACAATCGTAACCTCAGCACCCAGTCGCCGAAACAGCTGCGCAAACTCGACACCCACGTATCCACCCCCGAGAACCACAAGGTGCGCCGGAACAACATCGAGTTCCTGGATCGAGGTTGAGTCCAAGATCCGGTCCGCCGCAACTTCTTCAAGGCCCTCCAGCAGCGGCGGAGCGGGTCTCTCGCCGACGTTGAGAAAGATCTGCTCGCTCGTCACGGTCTTCTCACTTCCATCATGCATACGCACCCTCAACGTCTTGCCGTCCACAAACGCCGCCTCGCCCATCCAAACATCCACCCCGGCCGCCTTCACCCTCCTCTCACTACCCTCCCCGAAACTCTTCACAATCTCCCTCTTCCGCGACCTGACCTTCAACATATCGATCCTAATCTGCCCATCCTCGCCCCCGGGGATGTGCACACCGTAGTCAGCCCCCCGCCGAGCCAGATACGCCGCTCGGCCACTGGCCACCATGGTCTTGGTGGGCGTGCAGCCCTCATTGATGCAGCATCCGCCGATGTGCGTGCGTTCTATCAACAACACCGTCCGGCCGGCTTTGGCACAGGCGGATGCGAGCGGCGTGCCAGCTTGGCCGGAGCCGACGATGATGCTGTCGTATGTTGCGGGACGGGCCATGGTTGGTTCTCGCGTGCGCGTGGAGAGTGAGTGCCGGGCCTGCGTCAGGTTTGCTACGAAACCAATCCGTCCGAGTGTATGGCTGGAAATCCAACGGAACAGATGTTATCCAGCTTGTTCGAAGAACTTACAAGGGATTCAAGTGAAAACTTACCGTAGCATGGTCACATTTTACCTGAGCGAGCGCCCTGGGCGTGAGTTGGGAAGAAGGTGTTCTCGATGCGGGGAAGTTCGCATGTTTGGTACAGTAAGCAACATGCAGCACTTCCTCTGGTGCTGCGCCCTGGAAAGCTTAGTATTTTGCTGTCGTTGAAAGTCACTGTAGCTTCTAAATTAAACCTGGATTGGATACATGGAGGAGCAGGGATGAGAGACAAAATTGGGAATTTTCATTCTGTACTACCTGAACGACGACTCGTCGCTTCTAGACCTTTTCTCGAGCTAGCATTGATCGAATTGAGGCATCGTCCTCAAAGTCATGAGCCATCAGGGTTTTAGGACTTTTTCCGCCTTCACGAACCTGATTTGCTGGGCAAATCAAGCTCATCAGTTTCGCAATCGTTCTTTTCAACCAGGCTGCTTTCTTTGGCTTGTCTTTGCCGGCAACATGCACTCCATTGACAAACACTTTCCTAATCGACCGGTCGTCCCCCATAAACACCCACTTCTTCACGAGTGCCAGGTCATCCTTCTCCCAACCACTAATATTGATGCAGTCGTTGCCGCCCACGTCAATCAACAGTGCATCAAACAACTTGCCCGGTAAGAAGTTGCCAATTTGGTCCTGCATTGAGAGCACTCCAGCACTTCCCAACGTCCCGAGATAGACAATCTCATTGAAGCCGAGCGTATTGTTGTCGTCGCCCGTCCGCATGGACAGGTGTCGGGAGACGTTACTGGCCTGTCTCATCGAGTCAAGCATGAAGGTTGAATATCCAGCCGAGCAATCCGTGCCGAGCCCAACCTTGACGCCCTTATCCAAGAGCTCTCTGACTCGACAGACCCCATCGCGGAGACAGGTGTTGCTGTTAGGGTTGTGAGCAACCCCCGCACCCGTCTCGGCGAGAATCGCGATATCAATATCGGAAAGATGGATGCAATGGGCCAGAATACTCTTCTCGTGCAGCAGCCCATGGCTCTTATACATCTCGCCGTAGTTCTCGAAGCCCGGATGCACCTTGCGCATCTTCTCGACGTCATCCTCAGTCTCACACATGTGCGCTTGAACACGTAGCTTCTCTCCTCCGCCATTCTGTGACATCTTTCCCAGCCCGTCCATCAGGGCCGGCGGGGCCCACGGCCCTCCACGAGGCTGGATACACGGGAGGACCAACTTGCCGGTGGGGTCTATCTTCTGGATATACTCAACGCTCTTCTCCTCGTCCTCTAAGCTCTGCTCAACAGAGCTCTCGTAGTTGTGATGCGTTGCACCTCCTAAGATGCACAGCTTGCCAATGATGCTTCGTTGGCCGTACTTGAGACACATGTCGGCCAAGATATTGGTCGCTTGATAGTGGATTGTGGAGTTGTAAGCGACGGTCGTGGAGCCGAGTTCCAATTCCTTCTGCACCAGCTCGGAATAGACCCGCGTCGCCTTCTCGTTGTCGGAATATGAAGCTTCAATGGGATCCGTATACTCCCTCACCCACTCGGCCAAGTTGCCTTCCATGCCCATGGCCAGGTTGGGCCATTGTGGTGCGTGGAGATGGGTGTCAATCAAGCCGGGAAATAGAAACTGGGTCGACGACAGGACCGTGCTTGCTGCGGTTGCGAACGACGGGTACTTCTTCTTCGCATCCGACACGGACTTGATGGAGCGGTCTACAAAGACGATGGTATCATTTTCGATCCCCAGCGCGGCCCAAGGGAGGATCTCAAGCTTCTTCAGCGATAGGCTATGCACGATTCGCCCAATGAAAATATGCTTGTTGGAGGACGGCATCCTGAGAAGTCTCGGCGGGTGGTCTGAAGGGAAAGACAAGCAGACCAGCTAGCATGGTCGACGAAGTATATCGTCCGCGTCATAGGTGGGGTAGATCCTTGAGCTCACGCGTTGCGAAGCTGTTACGAAGCAGAGCTTATCTGAGCTGCAAGAGCAAAGCCGAAAGACGCACAACCCCACCATTCGCACTTCCCGCCAGCACCCATGGTGCGTCTGGATATCGAGGAGATAGCGAGAACCCTGTCGGTACATCCTGGGACCAATGCATGAGCCTGCTGTTCTCAAAAACGCCCACGGCCACGGCCTTGGGCGATCGGGCGAACCAGGTCCTTGATAACAACCAAGGTTTCGTGGCATTGGATGTGCCGTCCACGGCTGATATGGTGGGCAGCCGAGATGCGTGAGGTGAGCATCCCGAGCGATCAGCATCCAGTCAGAACTAAGTTTCGTCGACGTTGCGCCCATAAGATAAGCGTGCGGCCCAGATTAATACACCGCAGTAAATGCTCTGGAATTCCCTATCCCACACAGCCATGGCCGAACAAATGCACGACACCGAGAAGGGCTTCCATCACAACTCAGCTAGCGATGCCCCGGAAAAGACTGATTATACCCTACACGATACCACCATTTATGATACGACCATTGGCAACGTCAAGGATGCTGGTAAAGCCACCTCGTGGGGAGTCAAAGTCCGGCAATGGATTCGAACCTCTGGTGCGGAGGAAGGGGGTATAGAACGAGTCCCCTCTGAACTGCGGACTAACCAAAGTCCAAGAGACTTGTTCTCTCTCTTCATGTCTGCCAATGTGGGAACGGTAAGTTGCAGTCCGAATCCACCGGAAACCAGAACTGATGCATATCGAAGGCAACCCTGGCTTTTGGAGCCCTTGGACCAAGTCTCTTCGCTCTCGGTTGGTGGGACTCCTTCCTCTGCCTCTTGTTCTTCAACATCATCGGCTCTATCCCGCCGGCCTTGATGGCCACGATGGGTCCAAAGCTCGGGCTGAGAACGATGGTTCTCCCGCGCTACTCTTTCGGGTGGTATCCCGCTAAGATCATTGCCTTTCTCAACCTTACGAACCAGATCGGGTGGGCCATGGTGAACGCGATTGCCGGGGCCGAGATTCTGTACGATGTCGGCAATACAAAGTTGCCCATGAGCGTGGCCGTCCTGATTATCGGCCTGGTCTCCATCATTGTTGGCATGTTCGGGTATAAACAGGTTCATCAGTGGGAGCGGTACTCGTGGATGGTCATGCTGGTTTGCTTCTGCATCATTGCCGGCTTTGGCGCAAAGCACTTCCAAAACGTCCCCATGGGCTCTGGCGCGACGGAAATCTCTGACGTGCTCTCGTTTGGCACCACGATTATCGGCTTCCAGATCAGTAAGTGTTTCCAGTACACCACCTTGAGATTGGCGAGCTAATGACGACCACTCCAGGTTGGGCCCCGATTGCTGCTGACTACGGCGTCTATATGCGGGAAGACAGGAAGCCCTTCCAGGTTTTCATCTGGACGTTCTCGGGCCTCTTCGTGTCGCAGTTCTTCATCGAGATTCTGGGAGCGGCGCTCATGACGACTGTCACTAACAACGACGTGTTCACGGCCGCCTACGAGAGTGCGGGTATCGGTGGTCTGACCGGGCAGATCTTCCATGGATACGGGCCCGGCGTGGTCGGGTTCGGCAAGTTCATCCAAGCCATTCTCTCCTTCTCGGTCGTGGCGGTGGTCATCGCCAACATCTACTCGCTTGGCCTGAACGTGCAAGCGATCAGCAACCATCTCTTGGTCATCCCCCGGCTGGTCTGGTCCCTGACCGGCGGCGTCATCTTCCTGATTGCCGCCGTGGCCGGCCGCAACCACCTCAGTGCCGTGATGGAGAACTTTCTCAACGTCATTGCCTACTGGCTGACGCCCTTCCTCGCCATCATGTTCCTGGAACATATCCTCTGGCGCCGCGACTACGCGTATGACATTTCGGCGTGGCAGGACAAGCAGAAGTTACCCCTGGGCCTGGCCGCTTTCCCGGTCTTCTTGATCAGTACTGTGCTGGCCATCTTGTGTATGAGCCAGACTTGGTGGGTGGGCCCCATCGCGCTCAAGGTTGGGAATGCTCCATATGGAACGGACATCTCGTGGGAGTTGGCCCTTGGTGCGACGATCATCATGTATGTACCGCTCAGGTGGCTTGAGAGAAAGCATTTTGGAAGGTGAAGTGTTTGGAAGCTCCATCCCATTCCTCAGATAGAATAGATTGCCTCGGCCTGTCCTTGTTAGCGTCTTATCTAGTCGTCTCTTTGTGAATCTGTTGGGGTTTCTCTTGATCATTCTCAATCCAATCACGATGATACCCTTTATACGTTCTTCACACTATTTTGACTCCACCATCCTCTTTGTTTCGAATACTTTTGTACGCCCAGTCCCTTTTCACTGTCTTTCTCCCCACGAATCCTGTTTAGGACTTGTTGATTTCCTTGGCACTTACAGTCAGACTTTCACATCTTAACCTCTGATTCCTGGGTACTTTGCGAGGACCACGGATTCCATGAGATGCGGCATGCCTCGGGCGATCATCATCAGCAACGGCTACATAAGCAATCGATGTCACTCGAAGAGCAGCATTCGTTAAGCGAGGAGCCCAACACACCCGCCAGAAGTGCTCGCAGAGGCAAGGATTAATCTGACTGTAGAGCTTATGCAATGCAGTCCTTGCCAGTAATCAAGGAGAAGTAAGCGGCGGCATCAATATGCTTGTCTCTCATGCAGCTGTCGGGTAGGAGGACGTCAATGCTCGTGCTCTACCAAGAAGAATCATCAGAGGGCTGCACGTTTTGATAGTTGATTCTCTATTCAGAATTGCAATATTTACAATGCCTCTAAAGACTACTCGGAGCGACTTCGTAAATTTACTAGACCTCAAAATGCCACCTGGGCAAGATTATGAGCCTCTCTTCATGTCTGTTAAATACCTGGTATGGCATTGGACCACATGCCCTCCGGATCCCATTTCTCCTTCAAAGATCTGAACTTCTCTTCACCACTACCAAGATCAATCTTGAACGAGAAAGGAGAATAAGATTTGGCAAGGATGATATCGCGCAGCGATGCCTCGAAGTTATCGACCCAATCTATGCTTTCCTGTAGCCTGGGATGGTGCTCGTCCGGTGAAGTACCGATCAGAAGTAGCATGTGGTGCGGTTCTCTCGGGCCCCACACGGCCTGACTCTCTACATTCGAGGTGACGGGAGGACGATATTGTTGGATCGTTAAGGCACATCCTGGCAAACCGGGCATTTGGTCAATATTCTGTACAGCGATCTTTAAGAAGTCTTCGTGCCGGAGAGCATCACCCGAGACATTGACCGACTTAAACATGCCATAGACACCGTATGGGGCTACTTTCGACATGTTGGCAACCAATTGGCATGCGTCCACCTCGGTAACGGCATCCATGATGCACTTGACGCCACCCAAGGACTTCATCTTCTCGCGCCATGCGGTTTCGCCAGTTCGATCTTCTGAAAGCCAGACGTAGGTAAACACGAGAGTCTTGCCGAGTTTGGGAATGTTCACGACACCGATCAAACCGTAAAAGCCAGCTGGCATTTCGGGCGAACTCTGAAGGTTGCTGTATGCGGTAAGAAAGTTGGTGACAGTTGATGAGATGTCCTGACTGTCAAATACAAGGCCGCCAGCTAGGAACTACATCGATCATGAGCATGTCATACACCTGACCAACATGGCGAGGACGACCAACCTTTTCGATCTTGTATATCTTAATCTCGAGTTCAACCACAATTCCAAAGTTCCCTCCACCTCCGCGGACTCCCCACAAGAGGTCCGGGTTCTTGCTCTCCGAAACCGTGACCACATCTCCATTAGCTGTGACGAGGGTGGCTCCTACAATCTGATCGACGCCCATGCCCAAAACCCCCGACATGCACGAGTAACCTCCGAGCATGGCCCAGCCAGCATGGCCAACGGATTCCGCGGCTGCCGTTGGGACCATACAGCCCTGGGCTTTCAATGCCGCTAGTAGGTTCCCCGTGAGCGTACCTCCGCCAATTTTGGCAGTTCCAGCGGGCTTGAGACCATCGCTCGTCGCTCCACTGTGCTCATCGAGAAGAATTTCAATCTCGTTCAGCGCCGTCAGATCAATCACCACCGTCCCTCCCAGCGTCGAGCGGCGAAGACTGTCATGGCCTCCAACTCGGACGCAGAGTGGCAGCTTCTCCTTCTGGGCCCATTGCGTTACGAGCTGAACATCGGCCACAGAGGTTGGCTGCACAAATGCGAGTGGCCTTGGAAGCTCCTCTGTCGAAGGCACGAGCGAAAACGTGGATCGAAGCAGGACGTTGTACTGCGCAGAGTCGGGCAAGTGAATTATATGCTCGAGCGCACCGCTGACTTTCAACTCAAACTTGTCCATTTTGAAAGGAGATTTGCAAAACAGAGGGTTTGACCTTCAAGGGCAAACATCGACTGGCTTGGCGAATTTATATTATATCTTGATACAGTCAGCACTTGCGAAGAACCCCACGCGATTCTACGGCCACGTAGATAAAGTCGCTCATGAAAGCGGGGCCAGCGTTCTCAAACTTTCACCCTCCTTGATGCTTATTACTCTGCTGCGCCGTACCAAAAATGGCCTTATGGCAGGTGAACCAAGGGCACGTCGACGCTTGGGTTGCTTAAACACACCACTCGGTCATGGCATGATGGATCAACCGGGCCGACTAAAACATAATGGGTTGGCAAGGACCGCAGTTGAGAGTCCAAGGCCTTTGGAGTTGATGCTATACTCTTGGGATAAAGCAACCCATGCCCTGTAGTCCCGTCGTATACGATGGTCACCAGCTTATTGGCCGCATTGCCTTGAAGCGAAAGACCAGGCAGGGGTTGTTTATCCTGAGAGGATCGATGTTAGCAGATTTCGGCGCTCGTCATTTGCCCCAGGAAGTCGGGACGGAGGTGGAGGGTGGGGAGCGACGGGGTAGTGCCCGCCAACCAGCAACCCCCGCTTCGCCGTGGACAATGCTCTGCATCCCACGCCACGTTCCGACCATCGAACTGTATTCTGCCCGTCCATCTTACACCCGGCCGACTGTCTGCTCCCCAATCCCCTCTGCTAACCAACACCTGACCCTGGCAATGGACCACACCGATCCTCTTGCCGCGACGGGATCGGCTGGGGGCGAGCGCTTGTTTGCGCAACAAGCTTGTAACGAGTGCCGGCGGCGCAAGGGGAGATGCGACCGAGTGTCTCCTGAATGTGGCACCTGTGTGAGATACAACCGCCACTGTCTGTATACGCAGGACAGCAAGTCCCCGCTCACCCGCAAGTACGTAGAAGACAGCAAGAACAGGAATGGCCGTGTATTGATCCGTCTCCAGGCATCTCACCTATGTCGAGCATAGATTGGAGGCTGCGACAGCTGAAATCCGCATGCTGCGGCGAAAGCTGGCTGCTGTGCAGGGTGCCAGTACTAGTACTACCGGGTCTCAGAGTCAACTGGAAGCCAAGTCGAGCTCGTCGTTAGTTGACCCGTCTGGAACTGGTGTGACACTTGATGCGGAAACGCAAGCCGTCAACGTGATCCAAGGCCAGGAGAAAACCATACCGTTTGTACCCGATACCGACAATGAGCTTGCAATCCCCCATATATTTCAGGATTCAAAGGCTCCCGTCGGCGGGGATGAGAGCCCACCCATACGGCTTGAATGGCCGCCCACCGCGAAGATCGACTTCGACTGGAACGAACAAGGTGTGCCCATTACTCCAGGAGCACTTCAGCTCGACGAAGGTGACAATGGGCTCGGCTTCATCGACGGAATGGCTTCACTGTCGGTCAACGAGGAAGATGCCGGCTACTTGGGCGTTGCATCTGGAGCTGCTCTATTAAGGATGCTACAGCTAGGAGGGGACAGCACGTCATCCAAAAGTTCAGTCCGACAACTGGGACGTGGACAGCCATTTCTTCCATCACTTTCAATACAACCCGATGCCAACATGCATGTTATTGATGCTATGATCGATGGCTATTTCCGGACATATCATGTCAGCTACCCTATTGTCCACGAGCCTCGATTCAAGGCCCAACATTCAGAAGTTATAGCCCGGCCTGAAGGGAATGGCTGGAAAGCTCTGGTCTATATCGTGGCAGCCCTGGGTGCATTTTCAGCCTCAATAGAACCAACGTCCGTGGATGGAGATCTGTTCAATCTAGCGAAATCCCACCTATCTATCGATGACTTGGAATCGGGCAACACTTCCCTCGTACAAGCCCTTGCTCTGATGTCAAATTACCTCCAAAAGCGCAATAAGCCAAATTCGGGCTACAATTACCTTGGGCTTGCCTTGCGCATGGCTATGGGTTTGGGGCTACATAAGGAATTCCCCCGATGGGAAATAAATCCTCTTGAGCTTGAAATTCGAAGGAGAGTTTGGTGGTCTCTTTTCGTATTCGACGTCGGAGCGACGATCACTTTTAGCCGCCCTTTGGGCTGGCCTACGGAGGGCATCGAGGTAGCTTTACCCCTCAACGTTCATGACAGGGTATGTAGTGTTGCTTCATATTATGTGCATTTGATCCCACTAGCCCCAGGTCGCGATCGCTGGAATCACAGGAAATTTGTGGCCTATGACCGGTTAAGATATTGAACCTCTAAGCAAGGCTTAGAGGCGCAGAATCTCTGTTGTAACCACTGGAAAGTCCAAAGAGCTTACCCTATTTTACCTCTGTTAGATGCATACTTGTGTTGTACATTACTAACTCTTACAGCATCTAACCGCAACTGCCTCAAGTCTTCCGGAGAACGTGCAAGAAATTACAATTTATTCGGCCATGCGCACGCAGGTATCGTTTCACCAGGCTACCAATCTGATTTACACACGGGTTATCAGTTCCCCATTTCCCTCGCCACAAGAAGTCCTACTTCTCGATCAAAAGCACATCGTGCCTTGGCTAGCATCGCTGCCTGCATGGTACAATGAATCTGCTGTAATCCCGTCAAAGTATGCTCTCGGCCATGCAATCATGATGTGGCGATATCGAAATTTTCGACTGATTATGTATCGCCCGTTTGTTATACGTCGCATACTTAGGACGCGGTCGAAAGAACCGATCGCCTCATATGATGATGCCGAGCAGGCTGCTTATAGCCAGTGCTTGATTGAGGCCAAAGCAAGTATTTACGCCATCCACAAATTTTGGTCGGAGCATCCACACACCAACCTGGCTGCTTGGTATTCATTGTAAGTCCGCCTGTAATACTCTTCTGGGTGGTAGAACTAATGATTCTAGATATTTCTTATTCCAAGCATCACTTGTGCCAATCTTCTGCTTGAGAAACATGCCACTCTCCGAGAATGCCTTGTCCTGGCGACAAGATATAGAGTTAGCTCTCAACGTGATCGAATCCATGTTTGCAATCAACTCGAGCAGTCTGAAGTGTTATGATACCATTCACAACCTTTGCGGTGACTATCTAGCAGCTAACTCATCCTCGGAGAACTACCAAATGACCTCAACGCAAGAGTCACCACAGACGCAAATCAGCAACGTCTACTCTATGATGTGGCCAAACGTGCCCGCCGTCGAAGCAGACGTCGTCATGCAAGATGAGGCTTGGCTAAGATTCCTGAGCGAGCAACCGCTAGAGCAGCAGGTGATAGGAGATGCAGATTTTACAGAAGGCCAGTGGGACATGCTGTCTCACCCATGAGCGGGCTCTGGCAGTATGCTTCCGTGTCTAGCCCAGCTTACCATCCACAACCTCCTCACATCATATCACTTCGCCAGTCCATTCCAACTCATACTTGTGGTTTGTCAATTTTTTACGGCAGCGTATATGCACCATCGATGACCATATTTGCGCCTATCACGCATCAGTAATGACTTCAGTAGTGCTCGACTGGTACTGACCGGTCATATAGCTGCTTGCATCGCTTGCGAGGAACACATAAGCCCCTTTCAACTCACAAGGATCGCACAATCGAGCAGCAGGGATCATGGAAAACCACTGCTTCCTCCACTCTTCGGGATGGACACTCAACACTGTAGACTAGTTTAGCAAATTCCTAGCCGGCCACGTCAGAAAACGTACTGTCAGTGGCAATGAAGCCAGGCGAGATACAGTTGACTCTGGCAAAGTCAACCCATTCAACAGCCAAGCACCGCGCCATTTGGACCACACCAGCTTTGGATGCATTATATGCCATTTGCTTCTGAGGCACATTCACCAGGATTGCAGAGACCGAAGCAGTGAATATGACATTGCCATACCCTTGCTTCTTGAAGATTTGGCCGGCGGCCTGGGCTGTATAGAAGGCGCCATCTAGGTTCACCCGCATGATCTCGGAGAATTGCTCTGGGGTATAGTTCAGAGCATCGATATGCGTTGCGATTCCGCTATATGCACTTGAAATTAGAAAAATGACCATAAATGAGTGAACTCAAGGGCATGACCTACGCATTGGCGACAACCACGTGAAGGCTGCCAAACTCTGCTGTGATCTTATTGATAGTCTCCTTGATGCTATCTACATTCCGGACATCGCCATGGTACGCTTTGACGATAACGCCCGTCTCGGACGCGATCTTTGCCGCAATGGCATCTGCGTCCTTGGTGGTGCTGTACGTAAAGGCGACGTTGGCACCGGCCTCTGCGAGCCCGACGACGACTTCATATCCAATTCCACGACTTCCGCCGGTCACAATGGCATTTTTGCCTTTGAGAGAGAATTGCGAGAGAACGTGCGAGTTTTGGGGCTTGGAGAGCGGCATGGCGATGGAGGGTGCTGGATGTGTAATAGGGATTCAATGCCGCGAAAGAGCAATCTAGTCGTTCCAGAGCGGATGATTTACTTAGATATCTAAAGGGGACGAGGGACTCGTGAGATAAATACATCGGGCGCGAAACCCGTACCAGTCTGCTGAAAGCATGGAAGAATGGTACCCCGCGCATGGCTCAACACGTTGCCGCATCGATCGTCACTGCACCCTGCACACATGACTCCGGCTGTGGTGGTCCTGTGGGTGTGTGGAGGAGCGAAGGATACCCTCCCCGTCCGGAGTGTCGGAGCATGGATGTGCGGCTACGTACTAGCATGGCTGGGTTGACAGTCGCCCTGGGGCTGCAAGCGACTCGGACGGCGCCCGCCCGTGGATGAGTTAATCAGGCGACTTTCTCGACTCGGCCCTCCGAGGCCACTTTGGAGACGGAGTGCGTATTGGTATCGGGTGGCCATGCGTTGGATCTCCTTTTCCACTTGGAAAGCAGCGTGGAAGCCGCATGAATTTGGTGTCGTAAGTGAAAGTACACCATTCTATGCGGTTGTTCGAGTTTGTTGTTTGGTGGTGCAAACTCCAATCCTGACCAATGGATCGGCTGGCGACCTTTCGTGCCTCCTTCCGGGCTACTCTTTTTGCTGGGTTCGGGACTACTCGCCCTCTCGCATGCGACATTCATAGGCTGTTGGGATTTCACTGGTATAATCGAATTTGCCTGCTGAGTTCTCATTTGCCGGATTCTACTCGGTGCTGGAAGGACTCGAAACACTTTCGACTTGTGCTTCGTGTGGGATATCACTGATGGCGCCTTTTGGGATGCTTTTCCATGTACAAGTGTGTTTTCAGCAGTTTTGAGGATGCCTTTCTTAGCCTGGAATTATTGGTATATTTGCATTGGAAAGATCCTATAACGCCTGCCACCCACCTCTCCCTATCGATACCTCACTCCCACGACTCGCTGCAGCAGATTGCCTCAGAACTCGCCCGCAAATTGCCAATAAAAAAAATAAAAACTCCTACTCTACCCCTATATTACAAAACGAGACTGGATACTTACATTCAAGCCTTGTGCTCGATTTGCTCAACCTCCTCGACTTCCTTGCCCACAAGTTTGCCTTCGGAGACGTACTTCGAAGCTGGCGCCGCGTCGGGCCCATCGAAAAGAACTGCGATCTCCTCAAGGGAATAGCCCTTGGTCTCGGGGAACACGAAATAGGTGACGACCAGGATAACGAGCAAGAAGCAACAGAACACAATATAGTACCGCCAAGCAATATTCTGTAGACCGACGGGGTTGACGAAAGCCGCAATGATAAGAGATCCATAGATGGACAGCAGTTCGCAGGTCAGTCCCTTACTGCGTAGGCTGAAGTTGAAGATTTCCGTGGGGTAGGATATCAGAAGGGGTGTGTAGGCGATGTCGTAGTGGAAGTAGAAGGTGAAGAGACACACAACCACCACAATTCCTGCGGGCTTGGAGCCGGTCTCAGTGTTCACCGCTGAGCAGGCTGTCCATATGATATACGATATAAGCATGCCGATGTTGGACCATATAAACAACGTGCGCCGGCCAAGACGGTCGACGAGGAACGCAGCCGAGAGAGCAGCGAAAAAGTTGAAGATCTAGCTGAGTGTAAGCAACGTGCCATACGGGAGTATGAACTTGTCCTCTGGGACTTACCTGGAGAAGCCCGTTGATAAGTGTTTGCGTGAATGTACTCGTGATGCCGATGGTGTTGAGAACGAGCGTGAGGTAGTACGACACAACGCCAATGCCGTTCCACTGCGCTGCCGCTCCGAGAAAGACGGCAATAAACAGTCGGCGGCGGTTGCCAGAAGTTGCGACGAGCGAGGACCATCCGGTCGACTGGGACATTCTGTCCAGATTGATGGAGTCGCTGATTTCTCTCATCTCCAGCTCGACCAAAGCACTGCTCGTGTCACCACCGGCGTGATACTCGACCAAGATATTGCGAGCTTCTTCCACCCGATCTTTTGCCACAAGCCATCGGGGCGACTCTGGAACCCAGTAGAACCCACAGAGTTGGACGATGGGCCAGCACGCTTGCAGAAGGGTCGGAATCCGCCAGCTCCACGAACTGGCGTAGTTTTGGGTCCCGAAGGTTGCCCACGATGCGAGGATAGAGCCTATGATCGGTCAGTTGAAGGAAGTAAAAGGGGGGTGCCTTCTCGACTCTTACCCAGGTAGTACATCGTCCAGAATGCACTGGTGTATTTCCCACGGTGCGTAGGGTATGCCAACTCGGCGATCAGAAGCGGAGCAGGCTGCACGGTCAACATGCCTCCAGCACCTACCAAGACTCGAGAGAAGACGAGCATTCCTAGATTGACGCTTCCAGCGCCGATCGCCGTTGCAATCAAGATGATCACGATGCCGGTGAGTAGAACCTTCTTGCGACCGAGTCGGTCACTTAGCAAGCCCACGAGCGGGAGGATAGCGACGGAGCCGATCGACTGAGCGGCATTTACGAGACCCAGAAGAGCCCCAGTGGGATTGCCAAAGTAGTTCTCCCACTGTGGGAGCGTCTGGAGGCCGTTCATGAGCGAGCCTGTTTCGAATTAGTCCATCGGCGCCGGTCGTGTCCCAAGAGTGGACTTACCATCGTATCCGGCGACGGAGGAGGAGAGGAGAGGAACCAAGAGAACGAGATTCAAACGAAGCAGATGCGAGAACTGGAACCAGTACTTGTCGGTCACGGGCAGCACCTCCTGGATGGCATCTCCCGCGATATAATTGCTCCCTTTCTTCTTGTTGATTTTCGGGAGCATGATGGCAGCTGGTGGACAAAGTGGTGGTTTGATGAAGCAAGTAAAGTGAGGATGGTGCGCTGCAAAGGTCTTGGACAACGTCTTGGGACGGTTCTGCAGAATCCGAGGATTGCCTATTTATGTACCAGCGGCTGGGGGAAATGGGGTGGGTCGGTATGGGGAGAGGATGACATGGAGAGTTGTAGGTAAAAGGGGAAGGGAAATATCGGGATAGCCTCGCTGTAAGCGAGCTGTCTCTGCATGATGGAGAACCAAGGCCAGCGAAGCCGTACGTTGTCCCTGGTATGCTCTCCCTGGTGTGTTCTTTGCTAGCGTGGAGGAGAGAGAGACGGCTTAGTGGTCTGACTGATGATGTATCATCGTGTGGGTAACAGTCGCCCTAAGCCCTCAACCCTGCTTACTCCCCTCGTTCTGCCCCAGGCCCCAGGATGTATAGTTGGGGTATTCCTGATGGGGGGCGGGGGTGCTCCAACGCGCAACGACGCCGCCCACTTCTCACTGGCGCTGCCGTCGCTACCGGTGCTTTACTTAGCCCATACCCCACAAAGACGTCATGAAACAATATCATGCTACGGGGAGAATCGTAGACCTTCTTCTCTCAAAGACCGCAGAGACGGTGAATCTAGAATCGGGAGTCACTTAATGAAGTTACAAAGACGTTGCATCGATTGAAACATGGAGGACTATGCAGTTATGTCACTGTCTCTCTTTTGGCTGATGAGGAATTGTGTTGCCGGATCTATCAAATCCTGACAACTAAGGAATTACGTCGAAAAGACCACTCTTAAAGGGCGGGCTCTTAACGGCGAAAGATGCTCTTACTTTCTGAAATATATATTGAGATTCTATCTACACGTGTAACCTCCATCCACAATGAAGTCCGCCCCGGTAGTATACGAGCTCGCATCCGAGCACAGATACAGGTAGATGCCCTTCAGCTCCCGTGGGTCAGCGTCTCTCTTCATGGGCGTCAGCCCGAACCAAGCCTCCTTCATCTCAAATGCGCAGTCCCCCGAGATGGCCGTGTTGATATACCCCGGCGAGACGGAATTACACCGGCCGCCCCATTTCGCCCACTCGACCGCCAGGGACTTGGACAAATGGATCTGTTCACCATCAGCCGTGATCCAGGCACGGATTTCGGAACCTCGGAAGAGAGAGACTTACCACCCCGGCTTTGCACGCATTGTAGCAGCTCTGCTCCTGCGGCACGTTGACGGCATGACCCGACATGCTCGCGGTAAAGATACAGTTGCCGAAACCTTGTTTCTGGAAGACGTGGCCCGCCGCCCGCGCGCAGTAATATGCGCCGTCGAAATCCACGGCCCGAACCCGGTTCCAGTTCTCGAGCTTGTCGTCCAGCCCGTTGGCCTTGGTGGGGATGCCGGCATTGGCTATCATGACATCCAGCCGCCCAAAGTCGGCGACCACCTGCGCGACGGCCGCCACCACCTCGTCGTACACCTCGACGGCGACCCGGTACGTCTTGACCTTGACGTGGAAGTCCGCCGCGATCTTGGCGGCTAGCTGGTCGGCGACGGTCGACGAGTGGTACCAGAGCGCGAGCTGTCGAACGGGCGTTAGTTTTCTCAGTTCGTGTGGGAGGATGCCCTTCTCAGTCGGGCCTTACATTTGCACCAGCCTCGGCCAGCCCACGCGCGATCTCGTACCCGATCCCGCCGGCACCGCCGGTGATGATGATGGTCTTGCCATCCAGGCGGAACATGTCAAAGACGCTGTCCTTGATGGGCGGATCGGGGTTGCGGATGGAGACGGGCATTTTGCGTTACGGATTGGGGGTTTGCAGCTTGGGTGGTTGGTTGGTGGGCTAGAAGAAGTTCGGGTTGCGGAATTGAACAGCCATTTTCTTGCATGCTAGATCGAGAAAGCTATATACGTCCACCTCCAGGACTGAGACGTGTCTCAAGGTGCTGGATGCCCTCCACACCTGTGAGAAGAGGTTGACCTCGTCCGCTCGAGGGCTCCACGGGGTTTGGCATGGCGGGAGCAGGCCGTCAACCCAATGCTCGACGCATGACTTGACTATCGTGACCATGGCGGCGGCGTCACGCAGCTCCAAGGGGCACCGCGGCGCATGTACGCCTCGAGCGGATCGCGGGAGGCTCCAGAGCAGAGCGGATATTGGATGGTGACGGTCATCCTGGGATGGGGTTGAGATGCAGACGTGACGGATATAAGCGACGCTCGTCATGGTCCGGGGATAGCAGAGGCTCGGGAGGGCGACGCAAGACGACTTCCGTTTCCATGGATGGCCCTTTACGGACATCCGATCACAGCCAAATCAGCTGGCTGACGTCAAGAGGGTTGCGGCGGTCGTCGTCTGCACTGCTGAGCGCCCCGCAATATACGGACAGCGACCGCATCATGAGGACAGGGCGACAGCGTCCGGACCAGGGTTCCTGGCACGACAGACAGGGCGGACAGTCCAGTGTAGTGCAGGGCAGTCCACTCTCCCCTCACAGCCTGAGCGAGGGGGTCCCGCCCCGGATGAGGGGGAGGGTCACTCTCCACGCTCTGCCTGCCCACCCATCATCAAGCCATATGGCTGTTCCACCACCCTCGTTGCAGTATATAACACCACCGGCTTTGGGAGCCCAAGTGCGCCCCGATAAGCAGGGCATGTTGCAGAAAAGGGAATATATCTTCTGTTAGCACTTCCCTTCTTCGGATTTTCTCTCTTCTCACTATCTCCCGTTTGGCCCTTGACCTCGACCCTTGCCCACCTGCATAACCACCTCCTGCCGGAACAATGGGCGGCTCTGAAAAAGTAACATCACGTCCCTAGCCCCCTCCCCGTCCCAGCACGCATATAACCTCCCAACAACACATGCTGACCTGCCCTCCAGCTAAACCGCTCCTTCGTGCTCAACTCGGTCCAAAATGTCTCGTTTGAGGACAGGCCCGTCCCCGCCTTTCGGGACGAGCACGAGGTGCGCGTGCACATTGAACAGACGGGCATCTGTGGCAGCGACGTCCACTACTGGCAGCGCGGCCGCATTGGCGATTTCATCCTGACCAGCCCCATTGTCCTCGGCCACGAGAGTGCCGGCACCGTCGTCGAGATTGGGAAGGCCGTCAAGAACCTCCGAGTTGGCGATCGCGTCGCCATCGAGCCGGGGACCCCGTGCCGGCACTGTGACTACTGCCGCGATGGCCAGTATAACCTGTGTGCCGACAGCATCTTTGCGGCCACCCCGCCGTGGGACGGGACCTTGAGCCGCTACTACAATGTGGCCTCGGATTACTGCTACCCCATCCCCGACCACATGTCGATGGAGGAGGGCGCCATGGTCGAGCCCACGGCCGTGGCCGTGCAAGTCACCAAGGTCGCTGATGTGCGGGCCGGCCAGACGGTGGTGGTCTTCGGCGCGGGGCCGATCGGCGTGCTCTGCCAGGCGGTGTGTAAGGCCTATGGCGCGAAGAAGGTCATTGGCGTGGACATCTCGCAGTCCCGCCTCGACTTCGCGCGCACCTACGGCGCCGACGGGGTCTTCAAGCCGTCGAAGCCCGAGGCCGGCATGGACCCCGTGGCCGCCAGTGAGGCCATGGCCGAGCAGATCAAGAAGGAGTTTGATCTGGGCGAGGGCGCCGATGTGGTCCTCGAGTGCACGGGGGCCGAGCCCTGTATCCAAGCCGGCGTCTTTGTAGCAAAGAAGGGAGGAACTTATGTCCAGACCGGCATGGGCAAGGAGGTACGCCCATCAATTTGCTGTCCCGGGTCCCGAAGTTGGCTAATAGTGATTCCTTCTAGAATGTCGTGTTCCCGATCACCACGGCCTGCATCCGCGCCCTGAACATCAAAGGTTCCATCCGGTACACCACGGGCTGCTATCCCCAAGCCGTGGAGCTGATCGCGTCGGGCAAGATCGATGTCAAGCGACTGATCACCAACCGCTTTTCGTTCGACGAGGCGGAGAAGGCATTCGAGTTGGTGAAGCAAGGGAAGGAGAGTGTGATCAAGGTTATTATTGAAGGCGTGAAGTAGATTATGATATACTAGCCAAAATATTAAAAGATTCCTGGGTGTTTGGACCAATGATTGTGTGAACGGTTGTGTCCATTTTCCCCCGAAAGCTCCCATCACTACATATGCAACATATATTGAATCAATGGATTTTGTTATATATTCAAAAACAGGATATCAAGGTTCTACACGATGAAACAATACACAGAGTATGGAGTAGAAGTAGATGTATTTAAAGCCAGGATATCAAGGTTCTACATGATGAAAAAATACACAGAGTATGGAGTAGAAGTAGAATGCAATGTACTCCGGACCCCTCTCGCTTATATGAGCATCTTCGAAGCGGTGTACTTTCGGGATTTTCTCACGCCGTTAACAGGTGCGAAGGATATAGTTGTGACATATTCTGGCTTTTCGATACAAAGCCCAACATTTGATCTTGGATTTATTGCACTGATACTGCCCGATCAAATCGAGAATGTTTGCGAAGGAACAAAAACGCTGATCTACAGATCGATCGAGGAATAAGTCCACTATAACCATATTTTCTTCACAAGGTTCTCCAAAAGTGTAAATGGGTAACTTCCGAAGAATGATAAGTTACCGCTTTCAAGTATCTAGCCACTAGCGTATTGCTTGCTGTTAGGTTAGGTTGTATGCGATCTACATTGCTGACACACATTGCATCCTGCTTTCGGCTTGCACACCTGGGTGCTGACTCTGAGCATAACTTTCGTCAAAAGATCTGCAGAATGAGCGGTCTGTTGAAAGTCGGCCGCTACGGGAAGTGAAATTCTAGTAGGCGCAACGCTTACAGGAATGCGGACTAGACTGATAATTGTCACGACGGAACAAATACAATTGCGAGTAATGTTTGTGTGTATTATTAAGATGTTACCAGCATCTGTTCTATGATGACTGCTTTTTTGGATATAATACGCTTGGAAAGAAAACAAAAAGTCTTTACTGTTACAGCTGTTCTGGTTTACCAAGGGATTGGAGCAGACAAAGTAAATGTGACTGGAGATCCCGTCATCTTGACCCAGATGGTCAATGGATCATTTCCAACCTTCTCGGTGGTGAAACCCTTGGTATCGGTGACAGATGCTGGGAAGGTGATAGGAAGAGGGACGGAGCAGGTGTTGCTGTTACATGTAAGAGTGACGCCGGTGATCGTTCTTGACAATGGGTCAGTGACATATGCCATTTGCATGTTGCAAGCATCGGCTGCCATGCGGTCCGCAAAGGTTTGCGAAAGCTATTATGATAAGTTAGTAAAAGGCCATCCTAGGCAAAAAATACTCGACTTACATCGTCATGCTTCAGAGAGATCATGGGCCAGTTAACCAGGCGGACCATTTCCTGTACCACCACCTCAACCCAGGTTGAGATCAGCGACAGCTTGCTCGTAACCCCGTTGATGGTAATAGGATCAACATCCATCGCTCTCAGATTGGCTTGATGGAACATATATCCATCGTGTCGCAGGCCCATCAAATGTCTTCCAGTAGACTGTCTCTCATTATTCAGGAGAGTATAGATATCACCCTGGCCGGCCGAGGTAACGATCCACTCGTTCACGGTGCAGTTTGCAGTATCGCAGTTGTAGTAAATCGTGGTTGCCCAACGTGGGGTGACTTGCATCCCGTCGTAGCCATTGTTGGCCACATTGGTGATCAGGGGCCAATGCTCGTTCTGGGCGTTGAGGAGCGGAGGCCGAGTATTATCACCCACGCAGTTGGTGATGCCGTTGCTAGCCCACGCTCGGAGCGCATCACCATTGTGAAGGCCAGTGATAGCCGGGGGGATTAGCCCCTTAGAACTGAAGTGAAGCGCTTGATCCAACCCAACCTGCTTCAACCAAGCTTGATTCCAAGAGATTTCGTAGTTGATGTCGGAGAAGGTGGCATTGTTTTGGCCTTCGTGAGTGAACGTGTGCGAAACGTGGGCAAAGACGTCTCGGTTCGCTTGGGTGGTCCACCACACCAGAAGGGGGTCGTTCTTCGTGCAAGCAGCTGAGTATGCATACTGAGCCGTTGGAGGTTCCCAAATACTTGCTCCAGTGCCAAGGGGCTTTTGGAACTCAAGCGGCGTGTCAATTTGATCGTCGTACTCGACGGGACCTTTCCCACAGAGTTTGCCAGAAGCCGTGGTATCCAGGGCAGTAGCTTGCTCAATATTTCCGTTACCATTGTGTCCAATCTCCATAAAGTACTTGCTTCCAGGATTGAGCTTGGTATTCAACGTTGCCATCCAGGACTTGACCAGGTCGAGATCGCCGGTTCGAATACGGAAAGTGTTGTTTGCAGGATAGTAGATGTTGGACCCCAAAAACATATCATCCACTTGAGTGACGAAGTAGACGCGACGGAAGCCCGCGTAGAGACCGCGAGTCGCCCAGTGGATCCAGGCGTGCTGGAGGAAATTGGAGGTTTCACTCCAGTCGGTGGCGAAGCTGGTGAAGAAAACCATCTGTTCACGGCCAAGGATGTTGTTGATAACTCCCGCCGTCGAGGGCGACGCGAACCCTGTACTGGCACCAAATTGAGCAAACTCCCAAGCAATGGTCGGATCAGTGATGGTGGCGGGGTAGTGATAAAGT
The DNA here is from genome assembly GCA_003369665.1 of Coleophoma cylindrospora. Classification (NCBI taxonomy): domain Eukaryota; kingdom Fungi; phylum Ascomycota; class Leotiomycetes; order Helotiales; family Dermateaceae; genus Coleophoma; species Coleophoma cylindrospora. The sequence goes on from PDLM01000010.1 coordinate 1,932,590, forward strand.
CCGAGGGTACTGAGCGTTGCTCCAGTATTCAATCCAGCGGTAGGGAAACCAGTTCCGTTACTGATAGAGATCGTTTGCTCTTGTCCTGCCGCACAGCATCCTCCTTGGGCTTCAGTACCGGATGAGGGACCGGGGTAGACATCGAGGCGGACCATCCGCACGCCAAAAGCAATTTGGTAGGCATAGAGCGCTGCCCATTGATCACTGGTCAGAGCACTTGCAAAGCTCGTGCCATAATCGTAACTGACTTCCGAAAGGACAACGATAGCACCGAAATTACCAGCCGTAGCACTGCTGTTCAATGTGGGAAGTGGGACGCCGGTTTGGGGAACGGCGAGGATTTGGAATGGGATTCTGTATCCATTCAAGCCCGAGTATGCACTGTAGGCACTGGAGTTATCTCTGGCAATAATAAGGATCGTGCTGGAGACACTAGTCGCAATATTGACCGTGACGTTGAGAGGGATGGTAACATTTACTGCAGTCGATGTGTTGGTGTTCACCATGCTTCCGTTGATGACCACGGCCTTGGTAGCGACAGGGGCAACGGCGACGCTTGCTCCGACATTGGCGACACCAACCGTCTCGCTGGCGACGGCGATGTTGCTGAATAGAGAAAGCGAGCTAATACTCGAAGCTGCTACTGAAGCAGCGCTGGAAGCAGCACTGGAAGAAGCACTGCTGATGATGCTGCTGAACGCCGAACTCACTCCCACAGCGGAACTGGTCGCCGCGACAGCCTTTGTCGTCGAGGTCTTTGCCTGACTCGTTGTGCTTGTGGTCGCCTTATTGTTCGACGTTTGGCCAGCTCCAAGGAAGGCCAGTATGCCATTGATGATATTGGCCGCGTTAACCATATTGAAGGCTTGGGCTCTCAATGAATATCGATTAGGGATGGATGGCACTTGATGCTGAGGGGAATTCCCTCCCGCGACCCTCGCCGCCTATTTATGGAAGGCATGGCCAACATGATCTCCACAGCACAATAAGCCGTGGAGGAGAACGTGTTTGCCGCAAAGCAACGGCAGAGAAGAAACGACGTCTTGTCCCGCCGGATGAAGACAATTGTGCCTGAAGCGAGAAGCGAGCACCAGCAATTCCCTCCGCTAGGACAGACAGGACTGCTAGCACGCACGAAAGCAGAGCGTCCTCTTCTCTGGTCGTCATGGACGTCTCAACACCGCTGACTCTTGCCATGGCGGATAATGGAAAGAGTTCGCACGAGACCCGAAGAAGGGCGCCTTTAGACGAATCCGTCGGCGTTCAGTCTGGTGCTAGAGCAAGACACTAGCTATACTCCGCATGCGGAGTCACCATCCCCAGCCTTCTTGCTTGCCCAGAATTCATCGTCTCTGTCTTACACGAGTAATAAGCAGCATCCAGATCCCTCGAGACGCTTTCGGGTTGGAGGACCTCTGAAGCATCGCCGCTGAGGAATTCACATAAGGTAGCTAGCTATACCCTGGATTGCAGTGATCCTTTGGTCGTGTGGATTTATCATTTCTAATCTTCTTGTCCTGGGCAAACATGCGCCTTTCATCCGGTTACAAGTTTGCGGGGCCCGAAAGCCCGGGAGGGTTGTCGGGGCTTTGGAATGCGCACAAGAAGATCTTCCTGATTTGTGGCTCCATCATCGCTATCCTGGTCATCGCTCTTGCGGTTGCTCTCGGCGTGGGCCTGCGCAATTCGTCCCATACGGCCAGTGTAACGCCGAATCTCAATTACTCAGTCGCCAATGCCACTCAATTCTCCGGGTGGAACCCAGAAGCTGGTACAACTTGGCAAATAGTTTTACTGAGCGCTTTGAATGATACCTCGGCCGATGTCGATGTATATGATATCGACCTGTTTACGAACTCCGCCAGCACCATATCTACCTTGCAGGGCCTTGGGAGAAAGGTCATCTGCTACTTCTCCGCTGGAAGTTACGAAGACTTCCGTCCCGACTCCAGCGACTTCCAAAAGACAGATTACGGCAAGGGTTTGGATGGATGGCAGGGCGAGTGGTGGCTCAACACCAATTCTTCAAATGTCAGAAGCATCATGATCAAGCGACTGGATCTGGCCGTCACCAAAGGCTGCGATGGCGTAGATCCTGACAATATAGATGGCTACGATAATGATACCGGACTCGACCTTACGGAAGACACTGCCATCGAGTACTTAACTTTCTTAGCCAGCGAAGCACACAGTCGCAATCTTGCCATTGGCCTGAAGAACGGAGGTAACATTGTGAACCAGACGTTGGACATGATGCAATGGCAGATCAACGAACAATGCGAGGAATACAATGAATGCGGTCTCTACACCCCATTTATTGCCGCAAATAAACCAGTCTTTCATATCGAGTACCCTTCATCTGCACCGGCCGTCAGTGCCAGCACCAAAAGCAGTATTTGTGATAACCCAGCGATAGCAGGATTTTCAACGGTCATCAAGAAGATGAATCTGGATGCTTGGATTGAGACTTGTTAGGAAGTGAGGAATCGAAGATCAAGTACCTTTTTAGTCCCTCGTGTTTTATTGTCATAGTAACGTGTGGAATTCTGATGGTATGGAATGTAGATAGACTCTAATAGTTGTCATTTCCAAGAAGCTTAATATACCCCAAACGGGACTTGCCATGATTGTGTGAGAATCGAGGACATGCAAGTTTATAGAAGCCCCACATGAGCCTCAGCTTGAATCTATCGCTATTTCTGTCGTAATTTTGTATACTGAGTCGTGATCTTAGGTGTCGACGGACTTTGAGATGAAATCGACGGGCTTCATCACCCGACAACAGAGTTCTGACCAACTTTGACGACTAGATCTAGCTGTAACAAAGATCTTGGACCTGTGATCTTACATGATGACCCAAGATCACCCGATCGATTCTGGGACGCGGAGGACGAACTCATGTCCGATGGCATTCCGCCCCGGAACCCTGCGCGGCGGGAACCACGTACAGTATGCACTTTAAAACACAAAGCTTAAATCATTGGACTCATTCCCCTTGGGCACTGTTTTCAGAAACATGGACTACTATTCTTATTGTACTCTGGCATACTGGAATGCAGTAGTTGTACTTCCTGCCGCAACCAGCGAAGTGAATGGAGACCCTGGCTGAGTATCATGCACATGATGCTACTGCATTCCCGAACTCCTCCCACAGTCCAGACCAGGAGTGGTATTCCTCCGTGCTGATGAACAAGCCCCCAAACTCATCACGCACAAGATCTTTGACAAGATCCGCCTGGCTTTTCTCGGTTCCCGAAAAATGATGGATCAAGATGCAGGTTGATGCCCTGTATGGACTCTCTAACTTGCTCAAAGCATCGAGAGAGTAAGCGTCATGAAACTGCTCAAACCCAACCACCAGATCTGCAATTGAATAATATGCGCCATCAACGAGGACGCCTGGATTCAAGACGACAGTACTGGTGTCTCCGTTGCGTGCATGATGGCATATAGAGCTCATATACGAAAAAAGTTCACTGGTGTAAGAACTAGGTGCTTCATCGAAGAATATCCCGTCGATTGAAATGTCGGACGCCGCAAAATCTTTCCAACCGTGATACACGTCAATGTCGCCATTCACAGCCGTTTCTTCTCTACTTCCGTACATTGTATGTACGTAGCCGAGAAGAGTAGCATTGGGGTAGCTTCGGAGTTTCGTAATGGCGGTTATATAATCTGAGTTTGGATAGGGCGGTTCTCCTGGACCACTCGCAGGGTTGATTACGATAATAAACGGCAACTGCGGATGTTTCGAGAGAGTGTTGTATAGAGGGTCCCAAGCTCCAGCTGTGGGATAGATGTAAAGTGGAAGAATGATGAAGGGTGTTCCTGGCTTCATGGTTGAATCTTGGGTACTTCTCGTTGGAGATGTGTATAGATACAATGGATACCCTGAACAACGCAAGATTTGATTGGCAGCCTAGTAAGCTCGGCAATGTTGATAAATTATGATTTCAATTTGATGCTCTATTGGTGAGGAAAGAATAACAAAAAACAAAAGGAAAATGATGAGGACAACTCTACAGTATTAATACATAAGTACACGTGATATCACTAGTACGATCCTCCAACAGTCTTCTTCTTATTCACATCAACATAATTTCTTCCGATCAAACTCTTGCCAGCGACCCTTAAAGAGTGTACTGTCGGGTGGTTCTACCATTTTGACCTTCAAACTTTCTCCGAATCTTGGGTGAGTATGCTTGAACTGTTCCAGTTGTGGGTCGGCTCTCTGTCTGGCCATATGACGCTGAACCCAATACATCTGCTCATGCTCGCGGAGATATCTATCTCCATTGAACTTGCGAAGCACAACATCACGCAGCTTAAGCCCCAGGGCTTGTCTATCATCAGCTTTGCTGTGCATTCGTGCCGAAATCCATTCCACGTCTTGAGGCGTGAACTTTGAGGGAAGTGGTGGTGGGGGGACATCGTCGGTTGTATATTTGGCCCAAGGACCAATCATTGCGAGAAGCTGAATCTGAGCTCTTGCGAGTGCAACTGGGTCATTTGGAGGAACAATCTCCCCATATAATATGGTTGGATCATCTGCGTCAGTCAAGACCTGAGCAGTAGCGCCAACTTCAGTTGCAACGATGGGCACTCCAGACAGTGCAGCCTCACCAATTGCTAGAGGAAGACCTTCGGATAGAGATGAGTTCATGAAAAGCCACGCGTCTTTCAGCACCACGCTGGGTGAACCGAAACCACCCAACTTTACGGTCTTGCCAATTCCCAATTCAGCAATCATTTCTTCTGTCTCGATGGCGTAGGCTGGTTGTCGATCTTGAGCTCCGAAGACTACGAGATTGTAATCTTTAAAACCAAAATCATTAATAATGACACCTGCAGCGAGGACGGCATTCTTGACATCTTTGATGAACTGGACATTTGAAAGCATAATAGCGGTCGGTGAGGATGTCTGCGGTTTCCCAACAGGTTTGAATTTATCCATACTGCTGATACCATTTGTTATCGGATCAATCTTTCGGTAGAAGAGCTTGGCACTAGAACGAAGGCCTTCGTCGCTGCCAATCTCTGCCTCCCAGGTTCTGTTTTGGTTCGTTAGCTTGGTTGAAAAGAAAGAGAGTGGAAGATGCCTACGGGTTATAGATCGCAGTACAGGGGAGGATAACATCCGCATGCATGTAGGCAAGATGGGCTGCAACTTTCATTGCTCCAATAAGCATAGTCTGCACAGCAATTGGCAGAATACACTGTGCCGGGCTGACATTGAGAAGACTCTCACGCAGCATGATAGCATGATCCCAAATGCCCCATGTCGTGCCTCTTCGTATTTTGAGGATCATACCGTACAAGCTACTGATGCCGTGATGTGTGCTCTGATAAACGCGCGGTACGTGCTCCGGGACTTTGATAGAGTAAACAAAGAAGTAGCAGACAAAGAGTTCTAGAGCTTCGTCAAAATCCTTAGCGGTTGGACGTTCGATGTCAAAAGAATCGTTGGGATTGGAGATGTTAGGGCTTGCATATTCGCAAAGCCAAGCTTCTCGCCATGCTTTGCGTACTTCTTTGGATCTCCATGTTGTCAAATAGTCATTCTCTTCGAAGTAAGAGTTCATATTTAGGATGACATCAGTCATCTCCGTTAGATTGTCTCGTGTCAACCGGTGAGTACGACAACCTCGGACCCAGCTTGTTAGAAGAGGAACGAAAATTCCTTGAATATCTTCCTCAACCCTAGTTAGTCGGATACGACGCCCAACCTGAGTCTGCAGTAGATTTTCATATAGACCATGGGTAGGAGATTTCCCATCCAACCCCCAAAGAGGCAAGTTCTTGATGAGCTGAACGTTTTTTTCGATATTAAACCGAGGGATTCCAAATTCATTTGCTGCTTCCGTAAGAGCATAGTTACGGATGGTCGTGTGACCTTCCACTAAATCTCTTCTGCAGTTGGAAACTCCACCAGGAGCATCAGGCCAGCACCCTGTATCTGTGAACATGACAGCAAGTCGGTTGTCAGTATCAATATACGTCTGCTCGGGTCTAGATATGATGAAGTTTGCGTCCTTGCTGAGTCCCATTGAGAACAGATCGGCCGGTTTAATTGCGAGATTGATCTTCTGCGAAAGCTCATCAGGAAACTCCATCGAAGACACTATTGTCTCCAGGTTGGCCTCGAGCTCATTCTTGGCTTTTTCAAAGAAGCCTGAGTCACGCAAAGACCAGTATTTCTTAAGCAGAGGCTCTTTTCGAAGAATTCTCTCATCCAATAAGCATGCTGTCATTGCGTCAAGGCTGGTGGTAGAAGCCCACTGTTTCCATAGACTGGCTCGAAGGACACCGGTAGGAAGCTTGCGGATACTTGTAACACTCTTAGATTTTCCGCGGAACGATGGCATCCCGCTTCGTCTCCATTCTCGTAGGCCCTTAATTTCTAGATCTTCCTCATCAAGCCAATCCGTGTCATCCGCATATGCCTCAATCGTCGCCAAGTCGGTAAAGTAGAGTAGATCTTCATCCTGGAAAGCATTCATGGTCGGTTTGACCAGTATTCCGTACTCGTCCTCAAAACCGTCCATGACATCGGCATCTGTATATATCTCCGAATATACTGGACGGGTATTTCGCTTGATCACCGGATCTCTCTTGTGGTCGTATGACCAAGAAATCTCTTCAACTTTATCTGTGCTCGCTTTGATGACGCATTGGACCCTATCAGTTGGTATCCAAACATCATCGAGAATGGGCGATGGAAGGCACCAGAATACTTGGAATACTACTGGCTCATCAATATCAACTGAAGTAAATACAGCTGACAGTATATTTGAGGAACTCTCAGTCACTCGGTGGTCATATTTATAGACGAACCGGAATCGTGCTCCGTTTTTCAGGCATTCCCCTGTGGCAATCCTTCCATGCTCATCGTAGAATTCATCACAGTCTTGAGATGCATTCTGTTGATAAAGAGTTCTTCGCGAAGGACTTCCAAAATCTTCTTCGTCGTCGTAGGAATACATCCAATGTGTTGTGGAAACGAACTCTCCATCTTCTGATTTCATACGCATAAGCTGGTCAAGGCGACCATCTTGATCGTACGTTGCCGAAAAGTGATCCTTGTTTGTAGGCTCTTTTTCAAAGAGACCGTCGTAGATTCTTAAGTTGAACCCATACTGGCTAAATACCAAGAACCCCGATCGCGTCCCGTTTGGGTGGTTTTCCACGATGCGCCCATATGTAAGAGTTCGTTTGGCACCCTTCGTAAGCCACTCATTGTACTTCTCGTATGTGGTATTCTTTGGTAATAGAATCATGCGAACCCAGAAATTCTTCGACCAAAGACAGACTTTCCATACTTTCAAAAGGACCCACACAACGATGGCCTGGCTACGAGAACCGCTCACGACGTACCAGAGCTCCCTTCCACAATCGGAGCCTGCTCGGCTGATTGTTGCGACGAATGTCAAGAATAGAAACGAAATATCGTAGATGTGCCATATCAGGGATTGCAGCCTGTGACGGCGAGTTTGCTCCACCTCAACTGGTGATCGCTTCCAGTGCCGTTCTGCAACGGAAACCTCAAGTGAGTTCCATCCAGCCTTTTCATGCAGGCCTATTCTCCAAAACACGGCTTGTCGAATTGCAAGACACTGTTGCAGATAAAGATCCTGCAATTCAATTGAACACGACCGACCATCTAACCACTTGTTCAAGATTTTTGTCTTCGCGAAGGAGCGGCCGACAGCACGAGAGACCACAGCGATACGAACATCCTCAGGCATATTTTCCCACTCGACATTCATCTCGCAACCTAAAGCTATATGACGAAGCATTTCTCTGTTCGTGTTTGCAACAATACGCCGGAGATCTGCAGTACTTGCCCAGGCAAACTGTACTAGCATTCGAGTTGAGATTTCCTCCTCGGGGTTGAGCAGAAGCTCCACCGCGGTAGCACAAGCGTGTGGTACCCGCATCATCGCCTCGCAACACTCATGGAACATTGCCTCTGCTGCGAGCTGTGTAGCAATCTCATTGTAGGCGTCGTCTGAAACATTCCTCCACGACGACTTGGAAGGAAGACCGACAATCACGGTCAATACATCGTTGCGACGATAGCTTCCAGCAAAGATTTCGTCACCACCAGCAGCTTCAAACTCTTCTCGGGGTACTGTTATCAGTCTAAGTTTTTGCTTGCTCCAAAGCTCGCGGGTGTATTGCAGGAATTCCTTGGCTCTGGGAAAGACATCTGTAATGTTCGTGTTTGTGGAAAGTATCCCTTTGGCAATGACTTGTTTGATCCCGCGTGAAAGAGCAGAGTTATCATCATAGCGGCACTCAGCCCCCTGAATCTTCTCTAACTCTTTTGTATTCAATCTGGAACACGCATGCCGGCTTCCAACCAACTTTTGTGAGTGTAATTTCCAATTGGTCGCTTGTTCCGTTTCTGCTTCCACGTATATTTCTCGAGATACATCGTCGCAGAAATCCGAGTTGATCCATGTTCCGAATGCAGCACTTATCGAAGCGCTACAAAGCGCAATGATATCAATATAAAAGAAGTCCTGAATGCCCGGTATTGAGTCTTCAAGAGATTAGCAATTGCGCTTAAACATGGAAATGTAGACTAACGTAGAATAATGCCTGCAATATATCCACCAAACGCGGACATGAAAACAATGCGGACATGGATTCTAATGTCCATTGTGAAAACTCGATTAAACTAAAGTATTTGTTAGTTGTGGGACCAAGAAAGATATCAATTACGCTGGCACTTACCTGAAAGATAATGACCGAAGAGTATCCGACCACATAAGCCAAATAGAGGATGATTTGCTTGTGGTCGCTAACAAAAAGCCAGATGCCAAGGGTCGTCATCCCAAAAATGCCTACCATAACCCAGAAGAGCTCCCTCAAGGCACGAAACCAGCGACGCTTCTCTTGGCGACTTTCAGCTGCTTCGGTTGACTCAAAATCGAGAATATTTGCTAAGCGTTCCGAGGATTGCCGCCCGGTTTGTCCCCAGTAGCGTTGGAGCACCACGTCGAGACTTACAGCGCATAATAAAAAGTATAGCAGACCGAAAGCAACACCATATCGAGCACGGTGATTATAGTACATGTTGATGCCATGGCCATTATCGCTCATAGTAATCGCAATCCATCTGTCCAGCAATGCAACGAGAAAGAGCCCGACGTTTTGTGCAAGGTCGTACTTGGCGACATGGAATAAAAGGAAAGGACTGTGTTCCTTGAGTCCACGACCAATCTGTTGCTGATTGGCAACGGCAAGTTTTGTCTGCACAATCCAAGTCCCGCTGTATGGAACTGGCAAAGGTTGACCATTACTCTCTTTCTTGAGAAGCCACACGACATATTCATGTCCAGCGGCAAGCTTCGCCACATATGGATCTTTATTTTTTGAGCGTGGACTATACTTCTTAATCGCTATCATAAGAGCCTCGCTAGCTCTCTTGATCCGCAATTTGACATCTCCGTTGGGTGGTTGTCTTTTTTCCGGGTCATTGGTCATGAATGCCTCCTTCTTTTCGTGCCAGTCGAGAATTTCTTGCTCTTTCGTCTGATAGATCTTTTCGGGCCAGGTGCCCCATTCTCGACATAGTAGAACATAGTTGTAGATCAAAACTCCGAGAAAGACATACAAAACTAAGAGATAAATCCAAACATCGCGACCATTAACAAAAGATGTTATAAGAGGTGACAGTAGAGTTATAAGAAGGCATTGCCCAAGGACAGTCCGACCCGACTTGAATGGAGCTCCTTCTCGGTGCATTGTGGCCATGATACCAAGGAGATTGAGGTATGTGGAAAGCACTATGAGATATGCCGCGAAGAGCGATCCGGCATACCAACTGTATTCTCGAGCAAAAGCGAAAAATCCGCATACTGCCAGCAAGAGGGTAATCATAAAGCCGCCCGACACGGAGTGAACCATGAAATGATTCATGTTATGGTAAGCAGACTGATACAGGTAGAAGCCACCAGTGCTTCCAGACCATCCAGTGACTCCTGCTGTCAAGAGAAGAGATGCCAAGATAGCGTAGTTCGCCATGACTCGCTCTTCCAAAGACATGAACGCTGTCAGATATAGGCCTCTGCCGACAAAGGTAAGGAGGCCAACATCAACCATAGCCGGTACACAGAAGATTGAGAGAAACGAGGCCTTAATGAGACGTTCGCGTAAAGATTGAGGCGGTTGCTTTTCGACACTCTCAAGGTCAATGTCCTCGATCTCAGCTGCGCCTTTGGAAAAGGCAGAAAATACATCCACACCATTCCATGCCTCCACGGGAGGCGGGAAAACTTTAAGGTAATCCCGGTAGTCGTCATAGATGATCCTACCCAGAGCGCGGGGCTTGATGCCAAAGTATATTTCACACTGAGATCCAAGCATCCATAGCTCGGCGAAGACAGCCGCTTGGTCATGTTGCTGAAGGAAGAGCGGGCACCTGTCTGTTGTTTCCATACAAACCTCTTCAAATGCGCGCCGCCGGAGTGAGCAGAAAAAGAATAAAGCATAAAGATCATTGCACACGTCGAATTCCTCAGGGGGAGACTCGTACGCCTCGAATACAGGAGCAGACAAGCGAGCTAGTAAGTCCTCGTCGTTTGACAGTAAAGCATTTAGCATTGCCATTTCGATAGTGGAATACAATCTAACCAGTTTATCGATATTGGGGATAGGGTCGATGTTATGACGGGTGAAATGCTCTAGCCGGATCTCAAGCACCTCGCGAATCGTAATCTTCTGAGCGAGAAGATCATTTGAATGACTCTTGATATATGATAATCGCGAAGGCTCTTCAACCAAAAGATGCTCGGCTTTTTTCAGGACCGCGTCAAGTATTGGATGTTTGGTCACCGTGACCGTTAATTGCTCCACTAAGAAAAGTAGTTCCGAGTATGTTGCAGTGGACAGCTCGTGAGCCAAACGTGGGTGTAATTCTAAGGCCGGATTCTCAGCTCTCAGGATGTCGAGCTCAATTTCCAATCTCTGCTGCCGAGGAATTCCAAATTGCGCTAGATAGCAGTGGACGATTGTGGTGACTAAGTCGGGAGCTTTAAGTGAAAGGTAAAGTGTCACGACATTCGTGTGATACCCTTGTCGCGCGACAGCCCAAAAGTGCCCATGGCAATCTGGTAAAGTAAAGCCACTATCGAGGCCCTGGAAGATTGTAATGTCGCCAGTACGTAGGCCAGCCGCGAGACTGGCTACAAGTTCATGTGGGTTTGATTTAGTCTCTAGGTAATTGTCTAGGGTCCCCAGTACTTTTACCTGATCTCTATCGTGAAACTCCTGCAGCATTTTGATGCTTTGCAAGTGTTCTTGAGCGGAGAGAATGGCTGCGTATTGCTCATCGAAGAGCTCCTCCCGGAGATCATAACAGCCGGTGTTGCATAAATCTTTGCCCTGACTGGAGACTCTCCAGAAATCCAGGCGAGGAGGTGCCTGCATTAGGCTTGGGGGTTCCACCTCGATGTACTCTTCAGTCTCAAATGGGTTGTCCTCACAATTTCCTGCACCACGTTCGAGGCTATTGCAAATTCCCGGCACAATGTCTTCGAGATTTATTAAAGAGTCGCAAATGAAATTCGGATCAAGTTCGTTGGATGGGCTCGGTCTGAAAGATTCCATCCAGTTCTTCTGGGCCTAAATAGAGTCAGCAACCAAATCCAACCTGTTCCATGGGGATGATCATACTTGAACAACATCGCTACGCTTTATCCAATCGAAAGCACCAAGGCATACTTGTGAGGGTATGGCCTCAGCCTCAGCGGCAGGACCATGTGCAAAGACAGCACTGTGGAAGTTGGCGAACTTGTGACTGCGACGAATAACAGCTGGCGCTGGTTGACTATGCCACAGGTCATAAAGCCCAATGAAGAAGTTTGGGTTGCTCTTGCGAGCTTGGGATGCTCGAGCAAGAGATGTTCGCAGCTTGTCGGCCTGGAAAAAGTCCCTCCTCAACCCATTTTCTAGAATACAAGCATTTCTTGAAATCAAACCACTGACTAGATTCAAATCGTCCATGCTTACGGCTAGCGAAGCATCCGTGGAAAGTAAAACTTCGACTTGCTGCTGCGCTAAATGTCGAAGTAGGTGCTGGAATCCAGGCACCTTGAGTATTTTTGAGTCGATGGCAATTCCAATAATTCCACTATCCACGCATAAGCTTGTCAACCATTTGGCAAGTATTGTTGGGTCTGAATTCTGTGCTATGAGGGGTGCAAAATCCACTTGTTCGATGGCGACCCATAGGTTAGTTGCTGAACCAGCCGGTATCCGAAAGGCATGTCCTTCTTCGTCCAAATCCATAAAATGGTGAATGGGCAGGATATGAAGATCATATGGGCGCTCAAGGAACTCCTCAACATCTCCATCGTAATGGCGCAAGTACCCAAATGTTTTTACTGATGAAAGACGGAAGGATGCTGTGGGTGTCAAATCGTCCAAAGTAACACCGGTGAGGCATTCGGAGGTTTCATCAAATTCTGCCATAGACTCAATCTCTGCAGCCACTTGCTTTTTCCTCCTCTTACTTAACGCCCAGGATACGCCAGCGAAGAGTTGGCCTTTGGTGATCTTGAGTAGAGGTAGAGCCATCGCTCCCACCCCCACCAGCAAGAGCAAATATTGCACCCATGTTGCAAAGAGCTCAGCTGGGGTCAGAATAGAATTGGTGTAGACCAAAAAGTGCGGTGACGAAGAGATTGGAGCTGTGGTAGTGGTGTTTGGATTGAAAGTAATAGGCTGAAAGAACGAAGCCATATCGAATAAGTTGGGTGACCCGAACGGTAGGTTGGGGTAGGACTTCAGAGTCAAGACATAAGAGTGAAGAGATTCTGTCCGCGACTTGGGATTAACAAGAACTGCTCAGCTGTTGGATCCGCGTCGCAACTTGATACCAGGTGAGATAAACAGGTCGAACACATGTTTGGGGAGGAGCAGGCATCAGGCCTAGTGCCCCCGTGGTTAGATAATCGATTGTTGCTTTCATCCTGACTAGTCTCTGATTGTTGCTATGTGTATACAGGTGGCTGGTAAGGTATGGAGCGGAGCTACCTGCCAACGGAGAAAGTGAGCGGATAGAATATGGAATTCTCGATCGGAAAACGTCACTCGAGGGCGTCCATTTCCGAGCTGGACAAGCCGTAGCTGTATCCGGTTAGAGCGGCACCGGGCCTCCCCATATCTGCTTTGCATCGCAGTTAAACTTCATTGCGTCCATTCCACGGGAGTTGTGCTCGATCCGTTCTCGCATCTCCCGTTCTCATAGTTTTACTGCATGCAGCCAGACTCCATACCTTCTACTTGCCACTGCAATATCTTTCCTGCGCAGAATCATCCGAGGCCACGACCGCGCCTTTAGGCTTTGGCTTTTCTAACCCTCTGTTGGCCGTTTGCAGCAACACCACAAATGTCGCGATGCTGCACCACGAGGCTGCATGTGTGCTCCGTAGAGGGGTCGGAAAGCACCGCATCAGATACACCATGTGTCTGAACTTAGGTGTATCAATGGCAGTTGTGCCTGCCCTACCTTCGTACACATCCGTTCCTGGCTAAACTGACGGGCGCCTCGTCCTGTATAAGAACAGCCGTGTAAGCTCACTGTCTCCAGGGCTGATCAAGTCACAACTTCAACACATTGGGAAATTAATTCATCTCCGACCGACAAGATGCCGGCAACAATCTCTACTCTTAAGGCGGCACGTGATGCAACGAAGGGCTTCCCCATCGTCCTGGTGACGGGGGGTTCTGGATATATTGGATCCCACACTGTTCTGGGCATTCTAAAATCTGGATGTGCAGTCGTTGTCGTCGACAACCTCATCAACAGCCACATGGAGGCGCTGATTCGAGTTTATCATATCGCTAAGACTGAGATGGCCAAGGTCGGCAAGTCTCCTGAAAGCTTGCCACCTCTCTTCCTCCATACGATCGACTTGTGTGACAAGAAGCGGATCTCGAATGTCATCCAATTCTGGCAAACACATGACCATCCCACAGAGCTTTTGAAGAAGTTGGATCTTGTTGACATTGGGCAACTTGCGGCCGGTAAAGCATATAATATGAGAGAATACCCTCAGAACGAGACCTGGCACCCAGAATCTCTAAATGATGAGAACTTCAAGAGTACTCTTTCTTCGCGAGGGCAAATTGTGGCCGTGATTCATTTTGCTGCTCTCAAGGCTGTCGGAGAATCGGTCGAACAGCCTCTACGATACTATCAAAACAACGTTACTGGCCTCCTCTATTTGTTGGACGCCATGACCAGGTTCAAGGTGAATAGGATTGTCTTCTCCAGCAGCGCAGTGGTGTATGGGTCTGGAAAAGGTGCAAATATTCCAGAAGATGCTGTTCAGGTCGGTGGACAAGGAGCCGGAGGCGGATTTGTTACGAATCCTTATGGACGTTCAAAATGGATGGCCGAGGAAATCTTGAACGACTGCTGTGTGGCGAACTCTGACTTCCAGGTCATCTCATTGCGATACTTCAATCCCACAGGCTCGCACCCGAGTGGCTTGATCGGAGAAGATCCCAAGGGAAAACCCAACAATATTGTGCCTGTCATTCTACAAGCATATCAGAGACGTAGAAGCAAAGTCCATGTTTTCGGATCCAACTATGACACAACCGATGGTACCGGTGTCCGTGACTATATTCATGTGGAAGATCTTGGCCGTGGCCATATTGCGGCTCTACGCTCACTTCTCGATCCGCGCGATTCCGGTAGAACGAGAACTTCTTTCCAGCCAGATGGCGCCGAACCTGAGATCCTTCAGAACTATCGTGTCTATAACTTGGGTTCTGGAAATGGATACTCTGTATTGGAAATTATTCAGGCTTTTGCTTCCGTTGCCAGTGCAGAAATTCCGTATTCGATTGGGGAGTCAAGGCCTGGTGATCTGGGAACAGTTACAGCAAGCACTACGAAAGCTCTATCCGAGCTTGGTTGGCAAGCCAACTTTGGTATCCAAGATATGTGCAGAGATGTCCATGCCTTTGCGACCGAGAATCCAATGGGATATGAGCGTCTTCGTCGGCTGTCTACGCTAGCTCTGAAAGATCCCGAAGCATTTCACAAAGCGAGTGAGGAAATTGGCGTTACTCAAGTAAACCTGGAGGAGATGATGACAGGTATTTCTCGTTTGGCATCGCATGAGAATACCTTTAGTGATGTAGTTCGACGACTGAGCGTCCTAAGCGATGGCATCAAGATTGAGCTTCGTAAAGAGTCCATTTCTGATATTGGCCCTCCCGCGGCAGCACTAGACACCTCAGCGCCCAGTTGGGCCATGTTTGGCAATGATTGGCACAAAAATGTTCCAGCAAGGCCTGCGGAGTCTAAAGTTTGATCTTTCTACTACTATATGAACAATATCTATGATTATATTTTGTTATTCCCGCTGAGTTGCCAAGTGCAGGTTACACCTCAGCGCAGTTTGTAGACAAGCGAGCCTAGGTCTCTCTAAGAATAAAAATTCAATTAGTTATATTTTCCTCACCCTCTCCAGCTTGCAATTGTAAATTAGACCGGTCTAGCCTACTGGTGAAATTGGTGAATTGATCTGTATCCTACGACGGAAAGGCTCCGAGGGCGCCTCTGCTCGTAGCGGTTGGTTCTTGCCAGTAAGACTACTATTTTGTGACAGATGCTTCGAAGTGCATTCCAGCATTAGCGCCCATGCAGTGGAGCAACAGGTAGGCTGTGGCCGTCCAAAGTTCGTCTCATTCTTTGGACTACTCGGTAGCTCAAACCTTGATATACTATATACGCTATCCGACCCACAAACGTCACCCGAGAGATATGGCCGTTCCCGTCAACAAATGCCAACCGAATATGATAAGGCATTCGCCGCAATATCCCACGACTTGTTTACTACAGGGCGAGAGAGCACTCTCTTCCATCTTGTTGTATTTTTTCACGATACCCTGTAGCACTAGGAGCAAAGATGTCTTTACTTCGGACTGTCTGTTCTGCTGTGGTGGCCCTTCTTTTCAGCGGATTAGCCCAGGCCAACTCCTACAAGTCCACCGCCCTTGTGCTGGCACTTGACGACATAACTATTGTCGAAGCAACCTATCTTCTCGAAGGATATGGAATCCCGTGGGATGGTATTGAATTCACTCAAACTGGTCAAAACTTGCCCATGCTGGAGGCTTCAGACGTTGGGTATTACGGACTTTTTATCATCGTCGCCCAGCTGTACTCCAATGGAGCGTCTCTTCTAACAGATGAGAGATGGCAAGAGTTATATGATTATCAGGTTAAGTATGGCGTTCGAATGGTTCATCTTAACGTCGCACCGAGCTCAGACTTTGGTGTCAAAGCGATTGGGTCTTGCTGTAGCGATGGAGCCGAACAAAACTTGACATTGGTCGATGGTATCGCAGCCAAAGAGTTCCCGACTGCAGGTTTAAAGTAACAAGGTTATGTTTACTAGAGGTCAGGCGCAGGCTGACATTCATGCAGAACTGCTGATATGAGTACACTCCAACTTTTTCACTTTCCGGCATCTATTCTAGATGCAAATACTTCGACCACTACAGCCATTGCCGAATTTCAACCAAATAGCCATTATAGTGAAGCTAGTGTGGCAGCAGTAATCAACAAACTAGACACTGGCAGGGAGCAAATGGCTTTCTTCCTTGGGGTCGGAAATTGGAGCACTACCAGCACTTATCTTGGCCATGCCTGGGTTCACTGGGGTTATCGCGGAACGTACCCAGGATATCGCAGAATCAATTTGCAGACCCAGGGTTAGTAGTGCTATGTCTTATATAAGGGGATCAGAGCTGACAGCGGTATGCGCAGTCGACGATTTATTTCTCGAGACTATTGTTTACAACTCGTCCGATAGTTTCCGATTGCGATTCCAGGATTTGGAACAGACAGTCGAATGGCTAGTCGATATCAACAGGAGGCTCCCCACCGGAAGCTCTTACTTTCCAGAGTTTGGTTTCAATGCAAATGGAAACCTAATCTACACCTATACTGCGGGTGAAAATCTCACTCAGTATACATGCGATAAGCCAGTATTCACTACGTGGGAAGAAGCAACACCTCTGGAGTATATCAAGCCGTTGGGAGATGGCCATAATCAATGGTCAAGTAGCCAAACTTTCGACTTCACTGGGCAATGCCTGTTCCTCGATCCGCTGACGCAGTTCCTTGCAAATACCACGAATCGCGACTCTCTCGGATTGGTTTCGCATACATTTACTCACCTTGGTCTTAATAACGCCACATACAACGACGCTCTAATTGAAATCTCTTTCAATCTAGCGTATGCCGAACTTATGAACTTTACAAATGCAGCCAAGTTCAGTGGATCTGGACTTATCCCTCCAGCTATTACGGGTTTGCATAATGGGGACGTAATTCGTGCATGGTCAGATAACGGGTTATGGAATGCGATTGGAGATAATACCAGACCGATCCTAAGAAATCCTGTAAGGTCATTTCCAAGATCAGTTGTTTATTTGGACTAACCACGCACTGAAGGATAACTTTCACTGGCCCTTGATTACAAATGTTGCTCAGAATGGATATGGCGGGTTTCAGATCACTCCTCGCTTTGCAACAAGAATGTACTTCAATTGGTAAGATTTGTTCCCACTGAGAAATTCTTATGCTAAAAAGATCTTGCAGTGATCAAATTGGATCAGATGTGGCGCAATGGATAGCGACTGGAGGTGGTACGGAAAATTCCACAATCTACGACTTGCTTGACTACGAGAGAACAACAGTTGGAAATCAATTGTTGTCGCTCTATCACGGTTAGTGATTTCTAAACACAATACTCATTGCATACTGACATAGTTAGATCCATACATGTTCCATCAGCCAAATATTCGTTCATGGGACGTAGAGGAAGTAATGATCGCTGGGCGTATGCAGAAGCTTTCTTTACTTGAGATGTGGGTTGAAACAGTAACTGCAGAAATGGCCCGTTTGACTACATGGCCAATCGTTACACTGAAGCATGATCATGTGAGTATATGCTGCTCAATGCTTGTTACAACATGCTGACATTCCCGATCAGATCGCGGCAGCTTTCAATCGAAGAATGCTTGTCGATGCATGCAATCCTATTGTTGAGTACTCGACTAGTAATGGGGCGATCAACGGCTTCACCGTCTCTTGTGATACCGATAGCTTTTGCGACGTACCTATTCCGGTGACGGTCGGACAGAAGTTAGCGGACACCAAAGGGTTTCCGACAGAACAGATCGGATCTGATCCAATGACTGTCTGGGTGAAGCTAGATGGCACGCCTATATCATTTGCATTTGCGTAGTTTATAACTTGATAGACAATAGAAGCCAAATATCAAACTCAAATGTTGCTTGTGTCTCCGGTTTTGGTGCATCGGCATCTAGAAACGAAATATGGACGGAGCCGGATGCAGTCTTGTATTATCCAATGATGTGCCGCAAAGCTTGACTCTACATTCCACCGGATGCGGTCAGGCTCTGTTCCGTTTGCAAGTCACTTAGTGTGTCTGAAGACGGCCTTCGCTTCCAGACTTGGAGAGAACCAGACTGACAGGATTGACTGATATTAAGCAAGACGGCAGTAAACCAAATACTGTTCCTCCTCTTCATCGGACCCTCATCTCGATCAACTTTTAGAGCGAGAATGACTGCGCCGTCGAAAAACAATTCTGCCAAGGTTAGGAATCTGACCAAGATCAAGTTCGCTGCCCAGGGAAGTTCTCACTCAGCACCGTCGACTCCACATGAGACCCCTTACGATCCACCCAACCCACCAGCATCCGAAAATATGGACGATTACGATGAGCCCAGCAATGTTCACGAAGCAGCAAGTTCGAAAGCACCTCCCCAATTCCGGCACTCCATTTTCTATCGACCTAAAAAAGCCGAGAAAGAAGTCGTTGAATCCCCTCCAGAACGAGATTCTGGGGATTACTTCGACATGATGCCGACCGTTTCGGAGGCTGGCTCTCGGCCCGAGACTCCTTTTGATGTAAATCTCGAAGATCCGGGGCAGGGCTTATTAAATTTAAAACCACCTCCACCGATGAGAGATCGAACAGGGGCCGAAGCATTGAAGCGAAAGACGCGAGCCATGTCCGTCGCTTATATCGAATATGCGCAAAATGCGATGAACTCGCTGCGAAAAAATCGAAACCAGCCTGATGCTCTCGTCCCGGAACAAAAATACCAGAAAGTCACTCGTGAGGGCAATGGTTGGTTCAGCAATTGGTCAACGAGGCGAGTCATTCTCGTCTCGGCCAGCGCAATCATTATGGTGTTGTTGGCGGTTGGGCTCACGCTCGGCCTGCTCCAGCGTGGCCGGGGGACCAAACAATACACGAACTGGCGTCCTGCAGTCGGAACGACCTGGCAAATCCAACTTAATTCTCCTGTTACTGATCCTTCGCTCCGGGCGTATATTTATGATGTCGACTACTTTGATGCCAACGCTTCGACCATTGCAAATCTTCATTCACTAGGACGGCGTGTGCTTTGCCACTTTTCGGCTGGCACTTACGAAACATGGCAACCGGATCCAGATCACTTCCCTCCTGAGGTCATTGGTGGCTCAGTCATCGGATGGGGCATTGAACACTGGCTCGACATCCGTGCCGACTCGGTGAGAAAAGTCATGGCCAACAGAATTACTCAAGCTCAGAAGATGGGTTGTGACGGCATTGTCCCCGACAATGTGAACGTGTATTCGATTGAAAACAGTGGCTTCAATATAACCGAGTCCGACGGTACCAAATTTGTTCGATATATGGCAGGGCTTGCGCACCCTGCCGGACTCTCCATTGGGCTGGCTAATTCGCCCGAGATTGTCAACAGCACTATTGATGTGGTTGATTTCGGGTTCAACGAGGCATGTGTTGCAAACAATAACTGCGAGGCATACCATCCTTTTATTCAGGCTGGCAAACCGGTCTTACACATCGAGTATACTTCTGGTGTTCTTGCTGATGATTTGACCAAGGCTTGCACAGCGGCCGACACGTATTCATTTTCAACGCTGCTAAAGGACCCTAAGCTGGATGCATGGGCTATGGATTGTCCGTTGAACAGTTCATAGTCGGTTCATGTTTGTATATTAAATAGCACAGTACCGAGCATCGAGTTCTGTATTATAGTTTGTCGTTCCAGATCCATATCGCTTGACAAGCTTTTGCATCCTTCATAGGTTCTTTGGTCATGGGCTTTATCTAGACAGCAAAAATACATATCTGTCGCAGAGCAAAATAATACGATTTATTTAGACTTGGTAGAATGAATCTCCAATGGCTATGTTTGGTGATAGTTCAACTACTGGTAGTGTAAGTTTTTGTACCCATATGGTTCACACCTTATGGGCCACTGAGTTTATCTGTTTCAATTAATAACAAATTTGATTGAAGATCATGGAGCTATTATAACTGACATTTCTTACAATATATTGTGTCACATGATTTTGCGACCAAGCGAAGTGTCATGTGATCATACGACACAGGCACACTACATATGACGCAATAAAGGTCTCGAAGATAGCAATGTATCCGAACTCAGTATCTATAAGACTGCCCTGATTTTGGTGGGTATAGATATATTCTCCTGACTCCTGTGTTCATGTAAGTAATGTGTGTTCTTCCATCAGCCCACGGTGAGTCGCTACGGCCATCGGACTTTCCCCACATTCCCGGATTAACTGTGAGCCGAAACAGCGACGAGATTTCTTGTGTCGGGCTTTAGACGGCCAATCAGACACCGCTGCTAAAACCCGAATACTGCTCATCAGGACCAGGATAACAATATTTAAGAACTCGAATTTCCAAGATACTGCTTCAGTCATCCTTTCTATTCAAATCATTTCAATTGCTTAACTCTTTAAGTTACTCAAGACGATAGCTTCACTTTTCTTGACTGTGCGTCAGGGATATGAACTTGTACCAGCAGCATAAGATGCTTACCAGCGCGGCAGCTGCCGCTGTTATAGTTGCAGGAGCATATGCAATCAGGTCATACAACATGGATGCCTCCAAAGACGAGCGCAAAGTGTTCGGTCGTGGCCCTAGTTTCACGTCGCTACGGGTCCATAGTGTCGAAAACATCAACCACGATACCAAGCGGTTACGCTTCTCATTGCCGAACAAGAATGTCTCCAGTGGCCTGGGCTTGACCTGTAAGTTAGAGTGATAATGTGATCATCGATCCTTACTGATCCTTCATAGCCGCTGTTCTCACCTTCAGCAAGCCTTCTGGGCACCTACTACCTGTAGTGAGGCCATATACACCAACCAACAATCTAGGTTTGTAAAGCTTCCTCTTATAAGGATAGATGCTAACATACTTTCTGTAGACGAACCCGGGTACCTAGACTTAGTAGTCAAAAGATACCCCAAGGGAAAAGCCAGTAACCATCTACACTCTCTGAAACCAGGCCAATCCCTGTTCTTCCTTGCAGCCATTCAAGGCTACCAGTGGAAGCGGAATGCATTCTCACATATCACGCTTGTGGCGGGAGGAGCGTGAGTCTCGACTTGTCCATTTCGCTGCTCATAGATCAGCTTCAGCGAGAAGGAGAACTAATCTTTTCTTTAGGGGAATTACACCAATGTATCAGCTGATCCAGGGTATATTCAACGACCCGAAAGAAACTACTAAAGTTACTCTCGTACATGGCATCAACAGCGATGAAGATGCCATATTCCGCGCCGAATTTGCCAAGTACGAAGAAGACTTCCCCGAGAGGTTCAACGTTGTTCATACGGCGAGCCATCCAGTTGAGGCATCTCCATTCCGCAAAGGATACATTACAGGAGATTTGATTCGGGAGGCCAACGAGAAGCTTGGTGGGAAAAGTGACAAGGTATTTGTCTGCGGGCCCCCGGCTATGGAAGCCGCACTTGTCGGGAAGTCAGCCCCATGTGGAGCCGGAGGAGGCATTTTGGGCCAGCTAGGCTTTTCGAGGGGCCAAATCTTTAAGTTCTAATCTCGTTTTATATATACCATGTATTACCACGTAGACTCAATTCCGATCTTTGTTTTGTTCAGACTGGGTTTCGCATAGCAATTTTATGCGTAGTGAATTCATCAATCAGACGCGGAAATCCAGTCAGATATTTCATCTGGCATATTGGGACTGTGGTTAACAAATTGCTCCCAGACAGCCCAGGCACTATCGGAGATAGGGTCCGGATCGGCCTCGAGAAGAGTTGTAAGCTCATGAAACTCATCAAGTGATGTGGCATCAGTTGTGAAAATAGGATGCACAGAGTCTGTTATTCCCATATACCCATTCAGGCTTCCTGCAGGGTCCAATATGGCCTCAGAAGGTAATGGTTCCTCAATACTTTGCGGAGGTATCGCCCCGGATGATGCGCCTTCCACGACACGGCCATCCTTAAAGGAGACAGCATCTTTCAAGTCGTGATTCAAATAATAGCGAGTTCTTCTAATCAGGTCCTTGATTGGTTTCCAAAGCTTTTCAACCTTCGAATTTGCAATGAGTAAGTTGAAATTACCCACGGCATATTCTACGAGTGGCCAGTAGATTTTGACCAGATGCTTTTCTTTTAAGGCACATATTTCCGAAATGGCTACTGCAAGAGCATGCCATTCAAAGAATACGCCATCAAACCAATACCAGAGATGGCCTCGAGGGTCGTTCAAAAGCGTTTGTGACTTCTGTAGGATATCCACCGAAAGTCGTAGAACGCTGCCTGATTTTACATGAGGTGCTCCCGTCTTGGGTAGGTTACGCAGTGGTCGGAGAGCCACAAGCTGCATGGCTGCGCTGAGATACTCCGCAACGTTGATGGTATACCAATGGAATTGATTTCCGGTAGAGCTGCAACCTCTAAGCAAAGTCGACGATCTCTCGCGGAAAGAGTTGACTCGGTTTTGTCGCTCTTCCCAAACCAGAGTCCCTGGTTCTTCCTTGGGGCTGGCGTTCAGGAACCGAATTGCGAATTGTGCAGTGCAAATCATCAAGGTAAAGGTCGTGTCAGTAAAGTCCTCAGATGCTTTAAGCTCGCCCGAATAGTCAAACCGGAGATCGATATCATTAATGTTAGTGGGGCCATGTGATTGCAGCCAAACTGCTGGAACCATTGCTTCTGTCGATTGATCCAGAGCGGATTGTACATCAAGTAAGCATACCGCAAACCATACTCGGCGCCGCATTTCTTGCTCAAATGGCCGAACGGGGAAGGGAGGACTCTCGAGATGAAGGGAAAGGGCTTGGGAAATACGAAGGACCAAAGCCAGGAGAGTCCAAACGCGCCGGCTTCGATCATGTAACCTTGAAGCTACCTATATGCCATCAGCCAACTGTGCATACGGGGCTTGGGATCACTACTAACCAGGAAGAGAATGAAGGCCTGTAGAACCGTAAGATCTTCGGTGATGATCAAATCGGCCTTCTCCAACGCCATTTCGCAGTTGGCCTGACAGTGCTTGATGGCCACGGCTTTGCTAATGTCGAGAAGGGACACGCTCTGTGAATCGGTCAGGCTGCTTACGGCAGCATAATATACCGCAGCGCTCAGGGCCTCGACCGCTGGGCTTTCGCGATCGTAGTCAAGATAGGGCTTTTGGTCCACGAGACATTCATGCAGAGACGGCCAGTGCAAGATCTTGAAAACCGGGTCAACGCGCTGAAGATAGACCAGACATAACTTCTGTCGGATCTCAACCGTAAAGAATTCCTCTACGTTCGGGGAGGAGAGCTCTGCAGGCCTATGTCCAAACCCGATGATCTGGCAACCTGCGGCCGGCGTCTCCAGACGTTGTACGACCTGCACGGAGGCACTGCCACTCGCAAGGTCGTGACGGCTAGATCTTTCTGGGTTCTGGGCCGCGGTGCTCGCAATGGGTGGGTGATGCTGTTGGAGAGTGGACTTGTCCCGGCCTCGTTGTAGCGCGGCTTTGCTTTTCCCCCGGGCCAAGCGATGCCTCTCCACCGGGACGCAGGGAATCTTCAGCCGCTGACAAGATGCGCAGGGCATGGCCTTGTCGCATTTGACCTTACGAGCCTGACAGGACTCGCAGGTGAGACGTGGTGTCGCATTCTGCGAGGCCATGTTTTGGTCCCTGCACGCATTGGTTGCTTAGGACCCGTTTGTGATATCAGGCAGAATGGGCGGCGCAGACTCCCCAGCATCGGAATGAGAACAGCACTCGGGATTCCTCTGAAGACAGCCATCCCGAGAGGATCTTCAGAACGGTGCACATCCCCGTGCCGAATCCTTCCTTGTTGTAGAAGACTGAGGCAGCAACATGGCTCTTCTGGCTTCACCGCCCTCTGGGCTGCCCTGTCATATGGGCCATCTTACCAAAAACCACACGCAACCCTAACTATAGTATTAATATCCTGTTATACATGAGATGCTCCTGGATAGCATCTTCTGCTATGTTTAGATGGAAATGATATCTCTTTATCTTCTCTTTGGAGAGCTATTCATAATGAAGGAGGCCCTTCGTGCGGGTGATCCCCACACTTCTCATCCGACAAAGCCGCTTCGCCTAACTTTTCCCCCACAAACCTCCCCCAAACGTCCTCAGGTCAGAGAGCAATAACCATCCAACAGACTCCAATGCGGTAGAAATCAGTAGAGGTTCTCACACTCGCTTGAAACCAATGCCGGATGGTTTCTGGAATAAATGCCAACGCTATCAACACATCCCGAGACTTGAAAGTCCTTTACTTGCACAAAGAATAAATTATATATCTGACAATAGATAAAACAAGTTCCTAACAAACATCACGAAAACTACAACACTTTTCTGGCCACGCGTACGCTAATTACGCCACATTTGTCCTTAGTAGAGATAATCAACATGAGGCTTAATGCAGAAAACACGTGGTGGTGATAAGGGACGACTAAAGATGGGGGGGGGGGCAACATGTCTCCCCCGTCTACATTGCCACCACCACAAAGTTCATAATGGCCTCGGAGTCGATTATCTGCATCAGGTGGCAGCCAATGTACCAAGAAGTTGTCAGTCTAATTACAGATGTGGTGTCGGAAGGGGTTTCTACGCAGTTGACGGGATGATGAATGAAGGTGCAGATTGCCTGGAACTGGAATAGTCGGCCTCGGTAGTTCTGTTCCCAGCAACCTTCCCCCGCCCCCATGAATGTGGACTGCAGGAGACATCTCACCTCAGCTGCACGTCAACCTAGCCAACGTTATCATATGCAGAATCAGGAGAAAGTTCTCGGAAGTCCTCCCGAGGAAGCAGGCCCAGTCGTGATTGAGATGGCCCCCATTCGGCAGAGCAGAGCATTTAGGTTTGCGGTAACCGATTTCGCGCGGAGGAAGAATTCCAAGTTGGGGACTGGCGAGAGGAATGCTCTAGGCAGGCTGCTTAACGCAATGCGGCGGATTTCTCCGGCCTCCAATCTGGCGCAACCATACCTCGGCCGAGCATCTAGGGGTGAGCTGTTTGCAGTTGAGATTCCAAGCCGGCTTGACATACGGGAGTCTCATCCGATGGTGTAGAAATTTATCTAGGAGCCTTCCCCACCAAAACAATTTTCTGATTGATATCGAAATAGATCCAGAGAAGAAACGAGAAATCTAGCTACGATGGGAACCCCGCAAGATCTGACAATTGTAAGCATACACCAGTTTCGACGAGCGGAGTCTGGTTCACGGGTTAACGGGAAGATTTCAGGCTGTGGAGTGGGCGTTTGTCGCCCTGAGCCTTTCTTTTGTGCTCATGAGGCTTGGGATCCGCATTTTCTACCACCGCAAGAAGCCCAACCTTTCGGATTATTTTGTAGTGGTTGGGTGGTGTTTCGCTCTGGCCGATGCTGTCTGTGACACACGGACTTACCAGCTCCGTTCTATCAATTATAACAATTATAGACTCTCCGACGAAGAGTGGGTCTATCTATACAAGGTAAACTATGCCGCATCTTCTACCACGTATTCCTTTTTCTTGGCAGTATGTCCAGGCCGAATTGCTCATCGTGTCGGTCATATCTAGGTGAGCTTCGCCGACTTCATTGTCAGCGATGCTGCATTTTTCTGCGCTAAATTCAGCTTGCTGGCCCTCTACTACAACCTCATCTCGATCGCCTTTGACAAGCTGCGGATAGCCCTACACGCAGTTACCGTCTATGCTATCATCGGAGGTATCGTGAATATAGCCATTGACATCCTTTGGTGCATTCCCGTCTCGGACAACTGGTAAGTCTATAATCAGCGCACCGGTTCCCCAATGACTTACCTTGACCGAACTAGGTCATTGGACCGGGCAGAATGTCATATCGTTTCATCCATTAGGGAGACTTATGTAGGCTGGGCATTCAACATATCGGTGGATGTCGCAAGTAAGTGTGCTCTATGCAGAGCGGTCGACATTTGGGTTGCACGCGTCTAACTACCACCTAGTCTTTATTTTACCCTTCTTCTTACTGAAGCATCTCCCTTTTTCGCGAGGCCAACGTATAGGAGTTATGGCCACTTTTTTCTTAGGGGCTATCACCATGCTATGCAGTACCGCACGCTTCATTATTCTGCAACTGAACGCCGCATCGGGCAATTATGGACCTATCTGTAAGCCAACCCCAGCCGGTCCATGAGTGGAGCTGAGAAAGCCTAGTTATCTTGTATTCCATGGAGATGAACGTTTCCTTGATCGTGGTCAGCATCCCGTTGCTCAAGCCGTTCCTTCGAGGGTCGAAATCATCCAAGTATTCGTCCCAGTACAGTCGGACCCTTTCCGGCCACATCTCGAGAACATCGGAGATGTCCTCGGCCTGAGAAGCGCAAACTTCTCGCGTACCGTCTACCATGCGTAGGCTGCTACCATTAGCTAGGAGAAGTACTCGCCGTATACCCGTGCCCGGAGACCGTTCATCACCTTGGACGCGTATCAGCGCACATCTCACACCGATGCGTCTATCTAGGAAGCACTGGATTGTTTCAGCGGTCACATACGAGAAGGATGCTTGTCCCGCTGATTCCCATGAAATCAAGCCGCACAGCGTCAGTCGTTCTCGACGGGGGAGACTGTGGTGATGTGGGTATGGCTCTTTCGGTACGGGCGAGATATGGGCTCAGAGAGCGGTCTTGGGGGACTGAGCTGGGTTGGACGGCTCTCGTCACTGGAGGGCTGATGAAGATGACTCTCGGGATGATGGGAAGATAGATTGATGGCGTGGCTGTGCGGATGCCCCAAGAAGTTCGGCGTCGAGTCCAGGCTTCGTAGAAATGCCGTGGGCGGGTCGGACTGAGGTTGAAAAGATCCACTGGTTCACAGCGAGCGAGAAAAGCCAAGACGTCCTGTCGTTCCTCCGCATTTCTGCCCCACTGGTGACATCCAGCTTCCGAACCATCTCGTATTCCATGAAGGCCGACATGGCTGGAGGGCCATCTGGGTGACGGGCCTCAGGCTGCGGCTTGCCATGATGGCCGTTGTGTCAGTCTGTGTGTCGACGAAGCTCACGCGGCACACGGCGAGAATGAAGTCTACAGTATACAGCTGAAGGCATTCACGTGAAGCGGAAGCGTAGCGTGTCGTGAAATTAGGATTGGCCCGGCGGGTTCTAGAACGAGAGCCAAGACCAAGAGGGATGAGCCGCATCTGCCGCTTGGCGAGATGACGTTGGTGCCCGGATGGGCTGGGGAGATGGAAGCACATGTCGTGAACGGCAGGATGGATGGGCACGACACGATGGAGCAGATTTATTGCAGCCGCCACGAGGTTACAGTACAGTACAGGACAGTACAGGACAGGACCACCCCAAGCTTTGCGGACTCCGGGTCGGAAGCTCGGAAGGTCGGTCCATCAGCGTGACTGCTGCTTCCCCCGCACCTTGGGTTGCTTGATTTGCTTGCCCAGGCCGATCATATGGCGTCAGATCCACCGGCCATCCAGACTCGGGCGGCAGGAAGAAGCCGGAGCGGTGGTCCACGGCTCTGGCACGACCCAGCACGAGAGCCGTTGACTGGCTGCCAGCATCGCAACCGCACCACCACGGCACGGCTCTTCAGCCCAGCAGCGCAGCTCACCATCCAGAATGTCATCGCTGCAGCGCATTTCCCGGATGCGCGCTGCTCGTCCGAGGTTGCTGTTGATCGTACCGTGCCTGAAGTAGTCATGATGCGCGCCGTTGCCTGCCACCACCACCACCAACACCACCAACTGCAGCCCGCATGTTCCTGCGTGGAAGGTTGAGAGCGCCGTCCATCGCGGGTGAAGGAGGGAGGGCTGGAGACACTGCTCGACCAACGAACGGATGGATGGATCGACCGACCACCAGCCCGACCGACCGGCGAGGGACACAGCGAAGGGCCATCTGGACGGCACGCTCGCTGGCAGCATCGTACTCGCACCGCATCTCGGCTTTGGTCGAGTCGGTTCCTTGTTTCGTGTCGATGTGCTGCTTCTCCATGGCAGCGGCCGGCATTCGTCGCACGACCCATCCTCCATACCCACTCGGCATGGGTCTGTGTTTGTCGTGCAGTGCGAGAGGGATCGGCAGGGCCAGTCGGAGCCCACATAAGCTTTGGCAAGCTTGACCAAGCTCAAAAAATCTCCGAGCCTTTTTTCGAGGTCGCCGCTCACACGTTCCTCGCTCGTCGTGCGAGCCATTCCGGACACCCATGGAGCTTGTCATGCTTTTTGCACCTCGACGGCGGCGTGCTGCCCAGCCCAAGGCAATCGTCGACGCCCAGTGACATTGGGTGACGCCCCACCGTCACGTTGGTGGTGAAGCTCGGGTCCGCTGCATCACGTTTCTCTGCCCGCCGCGGGTGCGCCCAGAACCGACGTTCCCATCCTGAATGGCACGTTTCCATCACCATGAGTATTGTTGGCCAAGCAGTCAGCTAGACGAGAGGAGGGCAAACGGAGCAGAGGCTTCGCAACGGGTGCCGCCGAGTTGTGGAAGTCCAGCGGCTTCTGAGAGCAAGATTGGGGAGATGCGCCGAGGGGGAGAGACGTATATAAAGCTCGCCGTGTCAGCAGCATACGTCCTTCTCTCAGCAGCTACCCGCCAACTAAGAAGCTTTCCTTCCAACTCCAAGCCTTAGCTCTCAAGATGTACTCTCAAATCCTCTCTCTCGCGCTTGCGGGCACCGCCCTCGCCTACCCATCCATCAAGGCCCAAGGCCCCATTGGTGGTGAGACTCCCGCTTCCTTCAAGGGTCTCTGGACCGTTCCTTCCCACGAGTACTCTCACGGCCAGTTCAAGCAGGTCGTCTACATCTCCCTCGATGGCATGCATCAAACCGACTTGACCACCTACCTTTCGCTGTACCCCAACTCCACCTGGGCTGGTCTGATGAAGAACTCCGTCGTCTTCAGCAACAACTCCGGCTCTACCCCCTCCGACTCCTTCCCCGCCACCACCGCCGTCTTCACCGGAGGAACCCCCAGATTGACCGGTATCTACTGGGACGACACCTGGGCCAAGGAGTTCTACCCAGCTTCCTCCAACTGCTCCGGCCCCATTGGTGCCGAGGCAGACTGGTCGGTCGGTAAGTAGCCCGTCTCAACGTGCAATGCATCTCACTAATGTGGCCCAGCCTCCGACTGGAACTCCTCCTCCGTCACCGGCGGTAACGCTTTCAACCTCTCTGCCACCCCCATGAGAGTCACGGCCTGGGGTTCTTGCGAGCCTATCTTCCCCCACGACTACCTCCGGGTCAACACCATCTTCGAGGTTGCCCGTGCCAACGGTCTGAACACCGTCTACATGGACAAGCACCCCGCATACGAGTACTTGAACGGCCCATCCGGTCTTGGTCTCACCCAAGGCTTCTTCCCCGAAATTGGAGCTGTCGCCTCCAACCTGGACGCTCAAATCGCCTGGGATGATCTCCACTGGAGTGCCCTTGCCAACGTTACTGCTGGCCACTACGTCAACGGAACTGGTGACATCGACTTCTCCCTCATCGGTATCAACTTCCAATCCGTCACTTGGGCTCAGTCCAACGGTGGTGGATACGCTACCGGCTCTACTCTTGCGAACCCAATCTGGGGCGCCAACCTCACCAAGGCTTTCGAGCATTTTGATGCTAAGCTCAGCATCTTCATGGACCAACTCAAGGCCGCCGGCAAGCTTGAGTCCACCCTTCTGATTCTCAGCTCCAAGCAAGGTCAATCCCCTGTTGATGAGTCCACCCTCAAGCACATTGACTCCAACCTTGTTATCAACGCGACTGGTGTTGAGGTCTCCTTCCTGACTGGTGACGACGCCGCTCTTCTCTGGCTCAAGGATGGCTCCCAAGCCGCTTTGGCCAAGGAGAACCTGATGGCCCAGGCTACCGAGTTGAACATTGACTACGTCCTGGCCAGTGATGAGGTCTGGGAGTTCGGCTTCGGCAACCCCCGTGTTGATCCTCGTGCTCCAGATGTCGTTATCGCTGCCAAGGACGGAACTCTCTATTCCACCAACACCCAGACTGCCAACCACGGTGCTTGGTTGCCTGATGATTTGGATGTCCCCATGGTCTTCTACAACCCAACCTTCACCGGCAAGAACATGACCCTCCCAGTCAAGACCACCCAGTTGGCTTCTACCATGCTCTCTGCTCTTGGTCTTCCTCTGGCCCAACTTGATGGCTGGAGAAAGGAGGGAGCCCCAGTCCTCCCATACTTGAACCTCCCAAACAACTAAAGGAGATGCACTACTAAGAAGATGAATGCCGAGAATGAAGAGACGGCGGATGATTTGTACATACATTAATTTCTTGCTGGGGGCGGATTTGGGGAGGCATGAGACATGAGATGAAATGGAATGAAGATAGTATAGGTTGCCGAACCGCTCTATATCTGGAAGGCAAATAATCGGTAGTATAAAGTCCCCCAAGGAATTGGGGAGAGTCGGCGATAGAAGTCACTCATTTAGCTATGGTCTAGTAGAATTGGGAGAGTAGAATTGAACCATTTTGTAGACACCCCATCCGACTGTTCCTTCCACCTTTGTCAAGTGATATAGTCTCGTTTTCTACTGGGATTTTCGACGGAGAGAAAACATCTCTATAACAGCCAGTGTTATCCCTGAGAAGAAAAGTAAGCTGGGAGCTATTGCAGGTGATGCTAAATTTCTCACGAGCCTTGGACATCTCACTCTCAGCGGACAGCGCCTTCGAAAACTGACCGGTTCGTCGTGAACTCGGCCTTGGTGGTAACGCCTCGGCGTCACGGCTACTATATAAGACGGACGCGTAGAAGCGATCTTCACAGATAAATTGACACACAACTTGCAAGATTAATCTTGCTGAGGCAAGGACTGCCACGAGCCTGGGCTTTCTTCGGGAAATCATGGAATTGTAGAGCTCGAGATTCGCGAGGTTTTCTCTCGGAGCAGAATTTCTAGCACCCTCTTATTCACACGTAAACAAAATACCCGTGAGAATTCATGCCGGGCAGGGCCAGACCTACCTGCTTTCTGCGTCAATGAAAGGATCGCTACGTCTGACACTTGGGGCTTTCATAGCCATTTGCGACATGATCACAACTGCCTCGAATAATGCACTCCAACAGGAAGCGGTGAGGAAATCCAGCCACCAATCTGCACATACGACAGAACGACGATGCCGTCTTCAGCGTGAACTTTCCAAATGGAATGCCGAGGGAGCGGAACCACTCTGCAAACCGACTCCGAATATGCGGTGGCCATGGAGATGAGATACCATTCATTGATGGCGACCAAGACAGAACGGATCGTGGTAGCAAATGCAGCTCATGCAGACTCAGCTCAAAGAGAGTATATCTCCGTCTCGCTTCGAGGTTGTGCCGCCGCTGCGGCGCAGCGTTCATTGCTAAATCACCCCTAAATCACCCCGTCGCGCTACTACCATGGCGCCTTTTTGGCTCGCATGATTAGATCAAAACAATCGTCGGCGCGTGTATCTTCAGTCTTTGCTGGATACCGACAACGTCTTATGTTGCATCCGTGGGAACGTGTGGGATTGGAACCTAGTCCGTCTTAAAGGGCCAAGGACACGCAGTCTTGGTCTCCATGACTTCGACTCGAGACGCTCAATAACTGTGTAGCTGCTGCCTACACGCGAAAATCTCTGTCTACAGGCTGCCCTTCGTGGCTATACCTCGTTTTGCAGGAGCAAAGGCATTGGAATTCACTAGCCGCTTGGGAGTTCTTCCAGAGTTCATTTCTAAACAGGACAGCCGTCACTTTCCACCAGTAAGTGCATGCAGCGTGATCCACGTAAACTTTCCAAAGTCTAATGAATCCTCTAGCGTTTGCACCGTTTGAGTAATAACGCTGGTGATTACTCCTTGGTGCTGTCAACCATGAGGCTGAAGCGGCAGGACAAAGATGCCGAGAAGAAGAAAGGAAACGAGAGGGCGGGCAAAGCCTTTGTAGAGGCAAAGCCACCAGCAAGGAAGTGGTGGAACAAGATGCGACTCCCCCGCCAAAAAGAGTCCGCACCCAGCCAGGACGCAGCCGCGATGTTCTCCCGCCACCTCGAGAACCCGCCTCTCTCTCGAGCGTCGACGCTGTCGTCAACCGACATGGAATACCTGACCACCCGAGCAACCCGGTCCGGCAGCCGTACTCCTTCGCAACCAATGCTGCGATCAGCAGCGAGTAGTCCGGCGATCAAGGTAGACTGGGATGCTTTTGCGGGGGCCTTTGAACCAAAGAACCAATTCACACGACGAAATTACCCCGCTTCTCCCTTGACTGAACGGCAGCTTCATGCCCGGCAAGGAGCATTTACGCCGTCGGGCGCAGCGCCTGCTTCACCGGTCGTGGGATGGAGGTTTGGATGATCATTGGCCATGATCGGGAGACGGGAGCGGAGAAATGCCAGAAAGGCGTTTCTCGATAGTTAATTGAAGAGGCTGTGACGCATCGGATGTATCAAGCTGAGAGAAAATGAGGCTGGGATAGAACATGCGATTGGTCCCCAATCAGATTTCAGTTCGCCTGGCTGTCTTTCGTCGGCGTTGGACGGTGAATCTGACAGAGAATAGTCCTCCATGGTTTTGAGAGGGGGCATAATTTCATTTGCCAACCCAACAAGAACTTACGATTTGGTTGCCTAGAATGGTAGAGTAGCCTTTGGAAAGAGCGTCTTATAATCTTTGTCTTGTAATATAAAGCGGAAGGGAAGTAGATACGAGTGACTGCTTTCACATACATAGCCAAACCATTCGTAATAATAGAATAACCCTACAGAGCCTATCCTAGCCAGGCTACATCGCAAGTCTATTGTGAAAAGTCACCCCCTTTAGCAAAAATAAAAACAATACTACCGTCTCTATGAAGTATTACAATTGGCGTTCATATATGTGTTCTAGGTTGTCGGTCCCAATGGCGCTTATATATGGAAACCTCACCATGCCGAATGTCTCTTTCGAAACTTCGCTATCACCCGAGGACTTTAGAATTGCTTCTAAAGTTGTCCATGGCCATGATGGAGCTACCATGTTTCTTCGACACGGACGAAGCCAATTCCTTTGCCAAAGCGTGCCATAAGGAAAGATTTCAGTCCACATACGCTCTGCGTGGGACCATCTCATTCCCTCTTCATTATATGGTGCCAGCCCGCGAAAGGCTACGAGCCGGTCGATGGAAACGTTCAGAGCAAGGTCATCTCGTATTCCACCAACTAATACCATGCTACAAGTGACTCCTTTTCGCAGCTCTCGTCTGCAGGTTGCATAACCGCCTGCTCTGCATCTAAAAGCGGGAGACTGCATGGCTCATGCCGGTTGAAAAGTCCCCTTGATGATATTAGTCCCGATTGGGTGACGCGCGAATTGAGCCTTTCCGGACGGGCTCCCGTTATATCCACATCCCCATTCAATTCCCGTTTTGCATCCCCAGACTAGCTCGTCGGAAGAGTGATGCAGCATTCAGGTGGATAAAAGCCGTTCTTGGAGGGCCCATCCCTGAGACATGAGCGGCGCGGCTTTCAAGGGGGAAACCTTGTATTGAAAGAGCGAAGACATTCGTGGCTGGAATTTATCGGTCGTCGTGCATAGACTATAAAAGCAGACAATCAACTTTGGGCTGTTTGCTTGATTTGAGTTTTGCAGTTAGGTTATGAGATATAGTTTTCGGGTATGTGATGTCAAGGTTCAAAAATACTCCCGAGCGTTTTATTTCAGAAGTTGCACCAAGGGCTTGGATTTGGTATAACTATAAATTCCCCGCTTCCAACTCCTAGTCCGACACACCGTAGATTAGGTGTGCTAGAGTCAATGCTGGCCTACCTGGTCCTAGTTTTGTGCCTGATTTAGGATTAAATCAAGTGTGTTGAGAGATGCAGATTGTAAAATGGTTGCCATGACATCCATTATAAAAGTACTACGACTGGGGACGAAAAACATAGCTTATCTACTAAAGAGAGACCCTTTGCCAACAATTCGGTGCATTATATGAAGAGAACAAAACCGAGACTAACACTGAACAGTATGAGTGTTCTGGGGTTTTGTTATGCCGCATGCTGTTGCCTTTCCAGACTCTCCACTCCCGAGTCATCAGCCCTTCCTCGCATAGATGTTGCAATCCGGGTACATATAATTTCGGATCCGCTTCAAGCCTATACATCAACCAAGCTACCCACCTCATGAAAATCGTGAAAATCGCTTACAATACAGTAAGCCTAATGTAACCTTTACTAGCTAAGTCGTATGTTCATGATGAGGCTAACCTCGATGTTTGGTGCGATGATTCTTGCAGACTTCCTCTTCTCGAAACTCTCACCCACATCTCCGACTGCATGAAAATACCAACGTTGACCGAGTGCCATGGGTCTGTAGGGTCAATAATAGCAAAATTGAAGTGGCGGAGAAGCTACAACGAGAACACGATTTAGTAAGGTACTTGTAATTCATCATGATCATGCGTACGTACCTCGACAAATATTTTGTTCAGCTCGATCATTGCCACACTTTTCCCTAAACATTGCCATCGCCCATAGCCAAAGATGAGCTCTAAGGTTGCCTCTTGCGCCTGGATCTTTTCAATTGGCCCTTCGAGCCACCTCTCTGGATAGAAGACATCTGCATCTTCGCCCCAGATCTTCTTATTTCGAAACATCCCCCAAGCACAGTAACCAATCTTAGTACCCTCAGGTATGAAAAGTGAATTGATAGTGTCTCCCCCAGGAGGGACTACTTTTGTCATCAAACCAGTCACAGGCGGAAAGATACGAAGGCCTTCTTTGATTACAGCTTGAAGGTACCGTAGTTTCCTTGCCTCGCTATCCTGGATAGGAGATGACAGAGGAACGCTGTCTATCTCTTCTAATAGGTTTGTATAAACGCGTGGATTTGTTATAATATAGAGCATTGTGGCACGGATCGCTGTTGCAGTGGTATCAGAGCCTGCGAGACTGATTGCGCATTAGTTTGCTTTCGGGGAAATTCTGGGAGTAGACAGACATCTGAACTAAAGTCTCGGACTCTGCTTCTTTCTGTGTAAGACCATGGCGAATGAAGGATCCGAGCATATCTCGCTGGGATTTCTTGTTCGGTCCAAATCGCTCACCAACCACTTGTTTAGCGATGCTAGGAAGTATAAGCCTCTGTGCGAAACAATGTCGAATTAAAGATTGTGCGGAAGACAAACCCCATGATTTTTCCAAGGCCAAGCTGATCCTTATCTGACGGAAGGAGGCTTTTTAAAATAGGAGACTGTAATGCCCAATTGAGCCACGGGAGTACGCTGACCATGATGATGGCTGGAAGATTCTCTTCGGTAGTTTTTATATACTCATGGACATCTGAATCAGTTTCGAGAAATCCAAAAGCATTTCCAAAAGCAACGTCGGAGATAACGTCAAGAGTAAAGTATTGAGATTTGCGTCCAAAATCAAGCGGTTTGAAGGCTGAGCTGCTAGATATATATTCCGTGTTAATCAGCTGGACGAATGCTGACACATTACGGTCAATCGTTTCCTCGAGATTCTCATTTTCTTTTCCCGAATACTGCAATTGGTTATTAACAACAGAATGGCAGCGGTGGTAGCAGACCCACCCCAGCAGCCATCTTAGCTCTTAGTTCGGTATGTTTGTCGTCGTTTTTCTCAGAAAGCACGTTATCACGACTTGGATCAAGTCGCATGGCATCATACCAATCCGATCGTTTATAGGGTGTTCGGACTGCTAACATCCGCTTCCAGATCTCCGGATCACGCGTAACCAAAGTATCTGGCCCAATCCGCGCAAGAGATCCTACACGTCATCCCCATAAGCACAATGCTCAGCAGAAGGCTCTATACCAACCTACCATATTTTTCGCACACCTCAGCCAAATCCAGGTGCATAACACCCGCTGAGACGTGGCGAATCAGCCAGAAATTCGAAAATGACGCCGAAAAT
Source organism: Coleophoma cylindrospora (assembly GCA_003369665.1). Taxonomy (NCBI): domain Eukaryota; kingdom Fungi; phylum Ascomycota; class Leotiomycetes; order Helotiales; family Dermateaceae; genus Coleophoma; species Coleophoma cylindrospora. The sequence goes on from PDLM01000010.1 coordinate 1,968,869, forward strand.
GGCCCGTGGACATGTCGAAGCCGGAACCAGGCACGAAGAGCTTGTGCGAGCCAACAGATGGCAAAGAAGACTAGAACAACGTAGACCAGAGCTTGCCAATGGTCGAGAACGCCTTGAACTCTGGCTGACAAGAACGCCATGATTCGCAGCTGACACGGCAAGAGTAGCTGAGACACTCGAGGCAGCTGCAGATGTGAGCCTGACGAGAGATACAGAAATTCGGTTGTGTGGGAAGACTGGGATAAGAAGACCCGAGGGACTGGTACTCTGTGATGCACGAAGGCGACCGCATTATATACCATCGTCTCGTCGCAGGACCTTCTGCCACCAATGAAAGGCTGCAATTCCTATGCCTGCACCTGCGTGCTAAAGTGTCGTAAGACAGTCGGCCTTGCATGTTGGATGGGAGCAGGTTTGGGCGCATCTACTGGACAAAGCTTCGGCCACATATCTTCGTACCACTCACAGTAACTTTCATGTCGGCGACATGCTTGCACGAACCCTGCTCCCCGGCGCACCTTGTCTATTCCCATTCGTGTGCCGCGCGCTGTCCCGTCCCGTCCCCACCGCGACAGCCCGCTACTGCGGGCACAACCGTATGGAGATACGATAGGGTTATTCTTCGGACTCTTCATAAGTCGCATCATAAATACTAGTGGTCCCCAAGATATCAGAGGGCTGAGGCAAGGGTTTACGTTCGTTTTTGGAAATGGCTCAGTCTCACGATAACCCTCCCAGTACTATCTTGGAGGCAGAAGTAAGCACTCCGTTGCTTCCTTAGACTATAATTCCGAGCTACTAATCCCGTGTTAGGAAGAGGACTATAACGACAGTGATTCGGGATTTGGAAGTGTACGTCGTGAGGGCGCTCAGTTATAATCTCGTAAACTAATCGAGTGACAGGTTACTGGAAGCTCCACTGCCTCGCTTGCTTCCAGCATCTTGAAGCATCGGGAAGAGAATGGGAGAACGTACCATGCTTATAAAGAGGAACGTAATTACGTGCTACCGAACGATGAAGTAAGCCATGTGCCTCATGGTTTCTCTTTTCGCTTTGCTGACTTCTTCTAGCTGGAAAATGATCGCCTAGGTATGTAAAAGAGCGGCCGGCCAGAGTAGAGCCTTGTTCTTATGCAAAGCTAGATCTTCAGAATCATATCTTCCTATTGACACTACAGAACAAACTGTTCACCTGCCCAGCGAAGAAATTCAATCGTGTTCTAGATATTGGCACTGGGACTGGAATCTGGGCTATAGATTTTGGTAAGAAATATCAATTCTGCACGAGATCTTTTAATAACAGTTATAGCGGATGAGCACCCGGAAGCAGAGGTTAAGCCAATTCCATAACCAAAATAATAATACTAAGGATGATCAGGTTATCGGTGTTGATCTGAGTCCAATCCAACCTCTTTTGTGAGCTTATTATCACTTGATTTATTACTGACAATGCTGACACCAAATAGTGTTCCGTCAAACGTTAAGTTCCAGATTGATGACGTAGAAGAGGAATGGACATACTCTTCGAAGTTTGACTTTATTAATGTTCGCATGATGACAGGGTCAATCTCAGATTGGCCCAAACTTATCCAACAATGCTTTCAGTAGGGATCATCGAAGATTTGACTTCCAATCATTGGCTTACTGTATAGACACCTCAACCCCGGCGGCTACGTCGAGATATCAGATATTATTTTTCCGATCACGGCCGATGATGGCACACTATCCAAGGAATCTGCGCTTGCAAGATGGTCAGATCTCATGCTCAAAGCTTCCCAATCTTTGAACCGTTCTCTGGAGAGTGCCAAAACGTATAGGGGACTCTTGGAAGGCGCAGGATTTACCGAGCTTGAAGAAACTGAATACAAATGGCCTCAAAACCGATGGCCAAGGGAGAAGAGGTTCAAAGAGCTTGGTGTGTTGGAGACTATGAATTATTTGCCTTGATAAATAGAAGACTAATAGCATTGCTAGGCATGTGGACACTTGAGAACATATCTACAGGCCTTGAAGGCCTTAGCCTGGCGCTATTCACGCGTGGTTTGCAGTGGTCCAAAGAAGAATTGGAAGTTTTCTTGGTTGATGTTAGGAAGGATATGAAAAACACGCGGATTCATTCCTATTGGCCTATGTAAGTACCTTTTGCACGCTTTATACTTTTAGCTGATAAGCTGCTAGACATGTAATTTCTGCAAGGAAGCCTTTATAAGGAAAATCTGAACCCTTGCTCAGAAAAACCGAATATCTTCAAAGCCGGTTTGTACTCAGACACCATTAAAGGCGCAAACAGAAATGGAGAAATGGCAAGAATTGTGCGCGCTGCTGAATCATAGGTTTTTGTGTCCATGACTGAAGGGAAACGAGGGGGCGTATCCCTGGCAAGTATTCGGTAACAGAGTACATGGATTAGACTTATGATACCACAGAATTTTGCTACTAAAGGTAGCATCCGAGTGATTTTTCGTCAATTTATCTGCTGGATAGAGACAATTTTGCGTCTGGTGAAACTCTTTACTGACCAAATTGTACTTTAAACAACGTACTGCTATCGATAGTCACACTTGGAAACATCGGAGGCCTTGTAGCTTTCGAAGTATCAATGAAAAGTGCATCATATAGACTAGCCGCTCAGCCGCGGCGCCTTCTCGAAGGCTCGGCATGTCAAGCAGCAGGGAGCATACAGATTCTACACTAATTTGTTCTCTTTCGCGATCAGATACTACAATAGAGCTGCGAAAGTGGGATTTCGAAAGGGGTCATATGTGAAACCTGCCGAGAATTACCAAATAAGGCTATTTCCAATTTCAAATTCGCAATCACGACATTTCTCATACATGGGGTATGTCGGTTAGTGACCACGTTCCGCTCTCAAAACAGACTTTATTTCCTTTGTGAGCCTCCGTCCCAGTACATTCGAATTCACCATCAAAGTCACTTAAAATTTACTGGGTTTTTACTAAAAGATGTTAACAGAAGACGAGGCACTTTCCATCTACGCCAAGTCGATTCACTTCGACGGCCTTAATATCTGCAACTTCTCCCGCGAGATTTTTGAGTCCTGGCATAAAGGAGGCATCACTGGTGTCTCAGTGACCTGTGGGCTCTGGGAAGGATTTCGAGATTCCATAGCAAATGTTGTGCAATGGAAAAAATGGTTCGAGGAACATTCTGATCTGATTGTCCAAGCACATAGTGTTGCAGATATCAGGAAGGCGAAAGAGAATGGCAAGACAGCAGTATTGTTATCCTGGCAGAACACGTCAGTAAGAGAATAAAAATCTCGAGGTCTATGTCTAATTTAAAGCAGGGCTGGAATAGAAGATAAGTTGGATTACCTACGTGTCTTTCGAGACCTTGGAGTCCGCAAGATGCAGCTCACGTACAATACGCAAAATTACTCGGGGGCGGGATATACTGAGTTAAACGACAGTGGATTGACCGGGTTTGGCAGAGAAGTGGTTTCTGAGATGGCCAAGTTAGGTATGTGCTTGTTTAAGCTAGCTGGTTTGCCTCTGTCGCTGACCTTTTTCGTTAGGAATGGTGGTGGATTTGAGCCATGTAGGACCTAAAACAAGCAAAGATGTAATTGAATTTGCTCCCGAGGGTAAGAAACCCCATAGGCCTCGTGCGCTAATTATTACTGATTTGCCATGTAGGAAAGCCGCCTTGTTTCAGTCACATATTACCAGCTGGGATGAAAGAACATCCTCGAAACAAATCTGACGAGCTCATTAAACTCATTGGCTCCAAGGGAGGCTTCGTCGGATTATCTCAATTCGGTCCACATATGCTGAAGGGCAACGATAGCACTATCGACGATTATGTTGCAGCGTTAGACTACGTTATCAGCCTTATTGGAGAGGACTTGGTGGGTATTGGAAGTGATGCTTCCGAGGGTCATGGTCGACCTTCGGAATTTATGTAAGTCCCATGTATTGACAAAAACGGAGGAAGGTGCTAATGCGCCACAGGGCATGGTGCAATAAAGATAAGGGTTATGCAAGACAGCTCACCCCATGGGGAAGTCAGAAGGTGGTGAAACCACTCGGCTTGCTTGCCGATCGGGCGCAGCTGGGCGCCGCAATGGGAAGAGCAGGGTGGTCCCAAGAGAAGATGGTGAAAGTGCTCGGGGAGAATTGGCTAAAGTATTTGGAAAAAGTCTTTGGGGAAAAGCAATAGAAAATGGGATATATATTTAGACATTGAAACATTTGCAGATAATGCTAGGATTGAAAACGTGCAAACAAACGATGTGACCAAATTTAGTGCTAAGATCGTAAATTAAACTATGCCGGTCATCTCGTTCTCTGATTGAACCAAAGAACGTGAGATACAGTTAAAATCTTTACTAGTTGTGATTTATCGCTTGAATAACACTTCCATCTCCATCTTTCTCTAACTTTTTCTCCCATGTACGTTTCCAGATTTTATTATATGCTCAAGTCTCGTGAATAATGTCCCGACCCCTCCGCGACTGTTTTCCAATTCGTCGGCAATGTTTCATTAGAAAGTTTCCTCTGAAGTCAATCATCCTTGAGTACAACCATTAAAAAAAGGCTTGTTATAAGTTGATTTATGTCAATAGTAAGGAGTGTGATAATATGATATCTAGGTCCAGACAGAATCGGGAGAGTCGAGAGCAGGATGAGGTTGCTCTACTTCTTGAGTCATTAGAACAATCAGATTTTGAGGACATGAGTAGGAAACAGAGAACAAGCATGCTAGGATGGATGGCCCCTTCGCTTTGCCGTTGATATGATACGTTTAAAAAGTGGGAGGCAGAAGACATCAGTTGGAGCTTGTTTGTGGATAGAGCGGACAAGCCAGAGATGTTCCTAAATAGGAGAAATACCCCAATCTGCCGGTGGTCTTTCCCACCCACTTTTCTGTGCATCCACTTTCCTGTGCCACTTAGATGTTTGGTCTCTCCATACAAGGGAAATTGTTATCGATTCTTGTTATCGCTTCGCGAATTTACAGCGGTCTCTTAGCGGCAATGATGTGATTTTGCATGATCGCGGTCCGTTCTTATAAGTCAGTTCTTGCAGGTAAGTGAATCGGTTGTCGCTTTCTCTCCATTGATGCAATTATACGACAAGGACGTTTTTGTGACTGAGCTTCCAAACAGGAATCTTATTCATTGAAACAACGGATCATCACAGCGATGGCGTCCCTCACGGAAGGCAAAGCTGCATCGGCGACAATCCACCCTGGGTTGTCCACCGACGGCTCTCATGACTCGATATTTGTAGAGCAGGAAGCTTCCCCAAAACTGTCACTAAGGAAGCGGGCTCTTGGTATCATTTGGGACTCTCTGGACAAATCCAAAGAGGAGCGAGCGCTGCTGGCAAAGATGGACTGGTGGATATTAAGCTACTGCTGTGTTGCTTACTTTGTCAAATATCTAGATCAGACAAATGTGTGACGTCTTATTCTGGTTTTATTTTTGAATAAAGCTAACTTTATTTAAGGTTTCTAACGCATATGTCTCAGGAATGAAAGAATCCTTGAATCTTTCTGGAAACGACTTGAACCTCTTAACAACGTATTGGACCATTGGCTACATTATTGGGCAGCTACCTTCCCAGATAATTATGACGAAAATTCCTCCTTCTATTTGGCTTCCATCGCTTGAGCTGGCATGGGGATTTGTAGTAATGGGCATGGCTGGAGCAAAGAATGTCGAAACCCTTTACGCCCTACGCTTTTTCATCGGCCTCTTTGAGGCTTCTGCTTATGCCGGTATCATGACAATCCTAGGAAACTGGTACACTCCAAGCGAACTTGGGAAACGCTCTTGCATTTTTCAAGCGTCTTCATCCGCAGCGCAGATGTTTTCCGGCTACTTACAGGCTGCACTTTACAGTGGCATGAACGGAAAAGGAGGCTTACCGGCCTGGAAGTGGCTGTTTATTTTCGACGGCATAATCGGAGTTCCTGTTGCTCTTTACGGGTACTGGGCCATCCCAGATTCCCCAGCTAACACCTCGGCCAGGTGGCTCACTGCTCCCGATCGCGCTCTGGCCATTGATCGCATGGCTAAGGCAGGACGGGCCCCAGCCAAAAAGCTTACTCTACAGACATTCAAAGATGTTTTCCGATCGTGGCCAGTGTACCTCTTCTCGACGGCTTTTATTTGTCATGTTCTTGGCATTCGGGTCTATTCTTATTTCAACCTCTGGCTGAAGGCCACAAAGAAGTATACAGTTGAACAAATTAACCTGATCCCTACCGCGGGCTATGGCCTTCAAATAGTATGCACGCTGCTGTACGCTTGGACATCTGATGCAATCAAGATGCGTGCACCTGTCATTGTATTCGCATGCCTTATTGCGCTCGTTGGGACAATAATCCTCTCTATATATCCGTCGCACAATATCCCCGCAATGATGGCTGGATGGCTCCTTACATTTTGCGAGACTGGTGCAGGAGCATTATTTATTGCCTGGGTCAATGAAACATGTTCTCATTCGCAGGAACAAAGGCTCATTGTTATTGGCGTGGTAGAGACAATGTCGTTCACATTTAGTGCTTGGGTACCTCTATTTGCTTATAACACTGCTGAAGCACCGCATTTCAAGTACGGTTATCAGCTCGCGGCGATGTTTTTCGCGTTGGAGATTGTTATGGTTGGGGTTATTCTTGTAGCTGCACGAAAGTGGAGTGCAGGACAAAAGCAATCTGGGAGAAATTAGCGTTTGCGGGGGTCAGCGGCTTTCAAAACTGAGATTTACTTGGATCATGGAGAAAAATGTTATGGTAACGTCATTGGGGTTTTACAATAGATAATTGTCGGAGCAAGTGGAAACTTTGGCCTAAATGACTTCTGAAACCCTCAATACGCAAAGAGTCTATTTCACATACAAGGATAGTCAAGCCGTCAAATACGTCAAGCATCTTGAAGCATGGTCATGTGCGAGTAAGTAGGTTTCACTCGCGATGATATGTTGTATTTTTAGTACAAAAACATCTAAAGCTTCGTGTCTTGCTACTGTCTATAGAGATGGTCGGGTATGACCTAATTCTTGCCCAGTGTGGTGAAGCGTAGGTACCTATCCGTCGAGTTAGCAAAACAAGAAACACGACGTGGGCCGCGATAAAATCAGCACTTACGGCTTGAGTTCCCGGACATTGCCCTCGCCGAACTTCTTCTTTGCATCAGCGGTGCTAACACTCGGCGGCACAATGACATCTTCGCCCACTGTCCAATTGATGGGAGTAGTCACGCCGTGCTTGTCGCCGGTTTGCAAAGAATCGACAACACGGAGAACTTCGGCCGAATTGCGGCCAGTGGAGGCAGGGTATGACATGGTCAACCGAATTTTCTTGTTAGGGTCGATGACGAAGACAGACCGAATAGTAAATGCAATACCTAAAGGGAAGACGTGAGCAATCGAGAAGGCGCACAGCGGGGGAAAGCATCTGTACCAGCATCGACATTCTTCAGATCTTGATGGTCCACCATATCATACAACCAGGCCACCTCACGCTTGGCATCGCCAATGATGGGAAACTTGAGACTTGAGCCCGTCACTTCGTCGATATCGTTGATCCATCGGCCATGCGAGTCAAGATCATTGGCTGAGAGCCCGATGAGTTTGACATTACGCTTGGTGAATTCGGGTTCCAACTTGGCGAATGCACCAAGCTCAGTGGTGCCTACCAGTATGGCGGGCTTGTTAGCAATGTCCTACATGGCAGTTCAATGCATCCAAGATCATCTGATGTAGTTGATTTGATTCCATGGCCCAAGAGAACTGCAGAGAGACTCACAAACAGGGGTGAAGTCCGCAGGATGTGAGAACAGCACAACCCAGCTACTGCCAATGAAGTCGTGGAAGTCAATGGGTCCTTGGGTAGTGTTGGCTTGGAAATTTGGAGCCGTATAGCCCAGTCGTAGACGTGGCTGTTCTTTAGGGAGAACGGTGCTGGAATACGCCCGAGAAGCAACGGGCTTGATAAGACGCCTGGCTGCTTGTTGGCGCGTTGGAACCGCGGCTTGTAGTAATGGGCGAGCGGTGGTGACTGGGAGAGCGCGCATCAAGCGAAGCCCTGCAACTGAAGCCATTTGGATAGATCGGTGGATGGCAATGCAAGATATTCCCCTGCAAATGGATGGTGTACCTCAGCATTCCTCTGTTCCGAACCATCGTCACATATAAACACATGACGCAATGTCATGTGATTACTTGCATCCTTGACGCATCTATCTCGCGCCGAGAAAGATGTCGCTGTACAATGCGTTGTACAGTTGGCAATAGCTAAAAGAGAGTTAGATTCACGACCGAACCTGGAGATCGAGACGGGGCAGGTGAGGCCGGATATATCTTGGCAACCTCCCATATTTCAAGTACATGCTGGTAAGTGTTTTGTCTTGTACTACTCTATAATACTCCATAAGAGAAGGGGATTGGAAGAACAGTGCAGAAACAGTCGAAGAGGGCCGCTATTTGTCTATTGCAATGCAGTGGGAGTGGATGTTTCGTGCCTGCAAACATCCCTTCTAGTGAGTAAATCTAAAGTCTAGCCTCTTGTTCCCCTCGTCCTTTGTTGTACTTAGATAGGCTACTTTCTCCCTCTTAGACATCGCACCCCACTCATGATCACGAGAAGCATTTCTTTGTACATAGTAAAGCTTTGTCGCAAGGTAGATAATGATGTTGCCAACCAGAAGGCTAAGTAGGACGCGGTTTCCTCGGTTATACTCTGGAGCATCGTCTTCTCGGTAGATGTTGGCCGCGATGATGCCAGATGTTTGTACACACATGTTGTAAAGCGCAGCAGAGACGGTGCGGGAACGGACCGTGTTGGAGTTGCGTGAGTTCCAGCCGACTTGAAGTGCATGTGCTAAAGTGGTCGAATAGTTAGCGGAGAAAAAGGGAGACTTTCTGAAGTGACTACCTACCTGACGGGTACGAAAGTAGACCTGTCATGATAGCCCAAGCCAGCCATTTGTTAATTTTATTCATGTCCACAACGTAAATAAAAATTAGGAAGGGTAGAGCCCAAAACTGGCCGACCAAAGCTGTGAAAGTGAGCTCGGAAAACACTTCCCCGGCATAGGTCAAACTCAACATGGTAATGACCCGAAGAACCTTGCTTGGGATCACCAGAAGATTGGTTTGAAAGGTACCGAAGCCCAAACCCTGGAGTGAGAGTGTAAGATAGTTGGACGGCGTGGTCATGGGGGTTTGAAATGTGAGACCAATCAGATATAATGGCCATAAATCGTAGTCTTTCATACTCTGCCACAGTAATGCTGGTGTGAGAGGTTCGCGATTGTGCATGGAACTCTTGCTTGGATCCTCTCTGATTATGCGATTGATCATGATCTTCTCCTCCCGTTCGGTAAACCACCCTTCTTTACCGCGGAACCAGCTTGCTGTTGAAGTTGGGCTGGATGGCATGAGCACATATGCTAGAAGCCCAGCGACCATAGTGATGATCCCCTGCAATATACAGATTAATTTCGAATACAGGCTGCTACATAAGTCAGACCTCACCTCAATGAAGAACAGCCATCTCCATCCTGCTCTCCCCAGTTGTCCGCGAAGATGTAACAACCCATAAGCTAGAAATGCACCAAGAATGTCGGCAAACGACGATGCAGTCCAGAAGAAGCCAAGTCGAATTGATAGCTCATGGTGCTTATAGAAGTATGATAGATATAGAATGATCTAGTCAAAAGTTAGACGGGAACGCAAATACTGGACGAAGAAATCAGACCTCCGGAATAAATCCTCCTTGGAGTAGGCCTAGAAGAGCTCTACAAATCAGGAACGAAGTTTTTCCACCAAGCCAAAATTGAGCAGAGCAGACAACAGACCAGACGACCATCTGCGTCGGAACCCAGCGGTCCGGACCAACCCATTTAGCAACAAGTTGTGATGGCAGTTCTGCGCACAGAAAAGCTAGTTTAAAGACTGTGTCGCCAAGGTTATAATCTAGATCATTTATTAACAACAGTCTTCTGCCTCCTTCCTCCAAGATCTTACCGTTGGTTGTCATTTGCAAGTCTTCTAAGAAGTGGTCGGTCAGTGCTTGGGCGATGTTTGATCTGTCTAGTTCTAATATAAAACAATTAGATTTCAAGGGATGCCAGCGACGAAGATTAGACAGCATACCGAGAGCCATGAACATAAAGGCGCAGAAGGCCTAACCCGATCAAAATGCTATCTTCACATTGGTACACCGAATTTACTCACCATAATTCTCATATCGATCTTTCGAACCAGCTGTTCTTCTTCTCCCCATGTCCATCTCTCGTTAGGATCAAAACGGTGAAAGTTTTCCCACTCCTTACTAGGAGTGTATTGTTTGGCAGTTATGGGATCATCGAATACGGATGGCTGAGTTGCAATTGAAACTGGATCATATCTGAATTTGGACCTCTGGAAGAAGAACCTCCGCTCTGTACCAGGCATTCCAAGGGCGGACGGTGGTTGACTAACGAGCAGTCTGGACGTGACAAGCGCTTCATCATCGATATCGGCATCATTGAGCAGCGCTCTTTCAACCCTGCTGTCTTCATCACTGGCGCCACTATCGCTGTGAGCACCGCTGATATGGTCATCGGCCACGTCTACCAGGGGCGCTTCAGCCTCCTCCAACCCGACACGTTGGTAGCGAGGTTGGCGAAATGGTCGCATCTCGAAAGGCTCCGTGTGCTCAGACGTGGTCATGTAGAGACAGCTTGGCTCCGAAGGTGTATACGGGAGTCCTCACACAGCCTAGGTTGATATTTCGTCCTTTGGACACATCGCAAATAACTGAAACCTCCCTGGAGTTCTCATAACCCAGACCCTTGCCCGGTTGCCCCTTAAGCGAATTGCCTCATCTTCCCAACTTTCACGTCATTAGCCGTGGAGATAAGATTGCGCAGCGGGATATGATGCTATTTATAGTGCCATAACATGCCTCCTTACAAATTGAACATCGCATTCGCATGTGACCTGCTTATGTTCTCATGCTTTGTCAGAGAGTCAAACCTAGAGTGAGTAGTACATGCCTTGATAATGGACACTTTTACGGAAAATATGCTAGGCATATGCCACCTGTGGCTGCCCACTTTCAACCGCTGCTAGGATTTAAACGGGGTGTTTATATTGCAGCATAGCGTTGTTGCACAGGCTTGGCCCGTTCCTCCCTCAAAGTATAGGCTTATAGCAGGTTGCTCGGGTCGATGTCGCACACCGGGCTATTTCTGGTTTGCCAACTTATATCAGGTAGCGCCACGCCGTTTAAATTACTATATTAATTGTTTTGCAGATTCAGTCCATGTAACCGGAGCAGGTTGATGTAACATAATATAACCATGTTTTACCACATATGCATTCATTGGAAAACTCTGAGCGTCGTGATTCTGTCCCCTTTCAGCACGAATGCTAGCTTAGTTTACTTTGCAATTTCCTTTAGTCCTCAAAGATTTAAACAGAACTGCAGTAAGGAAATCATGCAGAATCATAAACCCACATCTGCCCATCAATTCCAGGCTGTTTTTCTCCCACACAATATCGTATCTATCGACATTAATCCCAATACTGTACATCGATTAGTACAGACAAGCACAAGTTAAGCTCTTAATTAACTTATCTATGAAATGATAACCCCACTTTGGGTAGCCAGTCTCAATACGGTAAGATCCAATCGTGATGGCACAGCAGATAAGATTTCGGGCTACCCGATGACAGATAACTTAGGTAATAGTACGGTTGCGTGTAGTGCTTCGGAGCAGATAACAAACAGTATCTTTCCTTATTGAAATCGAGCACTTTGATACTGGGTCTGGACTCACGTTCTACTAACCCTCTTTTGGCGGGGAAGTTCTTGTGTGCCTGGGGGGTTATATGCACGGGTAGTCTACCCAGTGCTTTTGTCTCCATTGGCCAAGATCCTCAATGCCCATGCCACAGCTGGAATCAGTTCTCTCTGGATACTCTGGATTCGATAGTAAGAGAAAGAAAATAGGACTGTTCTTGGAGAGTATATAAAATTTGGTTCTTGTGTTGAGAGGATGTCTAATGCCTCATGGATGGAATGCATAAGATAGCTCGCATTGATAAAAATGCCGTGCATTGTGCGAACTCTAACATAGAGCATCTCAATTGCTCAGTCTGAGCCATTGATCTTGTATTCGTAATAGGAAACTCGCCCACACAATTTAGATTCTTTCCTTGGACAGAAGCGAATGATTACCAAAAGACCAGTTTCATATTACACAGCTAATAGCTCTGTGCAAAGTAATCCTAAATTTGGCATTTGTAGTGATTCATATATGGCTAGAACCCGACATTACTAATGTTATGATATACAGGGTTTCAAATGAAACAATCTACGTATGGCACAAGCGGGCCACTAATCTGACATAATGAAAGCACATCAAGAGCCAACTTATGTTCTGTTGAATCCTCGAAACTGATATAATGAATAAATATCTATGAATATAACTCTTTGAGTGGTACAAAAGTATAGATATGTACAATAAATGATAAATAGTAGCAGGTAAAGTTTCATAATGGCCGATAATCGTACTGTGTCTTGGCATACATGGCATACTTGGCCGCGCACTTAATACGCATCTTCTTACCCCAAATCAGCATTGGGATATAAGTCGCACTAATACCAAATGACAAAACGCCCAAGAAGACGAACATGTTGTAGACGCCCATGCCACTGATCATGGGTGATATCACAAAGACCAGAATTGTACCGAAGATGTTGCGGACAAATGCTACGCCAACCAGCCCATCCCCTAAGATCTGCAGTTCAACAGCATTAGCATCTCTTTCTTGGAGTGTTCAGAAGATCGTTAAAGTATGACCACGTACCTCTTTGTAAGAGTCCTGGATGTAAGTAACCGATATATCGGATATACCACCAATGCCAAAGCCAATGAAGCCTCCTCCAATACAAGTGATGATCCATGGCATTCCCTGAGATAATTGTTAGAAACTAGTCTGACTACAGCTCCATCAATGCTCTTACTTCAGCAGTGGTCAATCCATACAGCAGCAACCCCGCTGGCATGAGGACACCTGGCAAGAAGAAAAGGTGCAGTCTCATCTCAGGTTCATAGATGCCGCCATTTCGCTTTGCATACCAAATAATGTACCAATCAACCAACGGTCCTCCGTATATCGCACCCAGTAAACCACCTATAAAAGGGGGCAGGGCGAGATTGCCAATTCCAATGGTGCTGAAGTCATACGGAGCGTAAGGGAAAAGGTCGGCCTGTGTAACAGATAAGACGGAAAGAGCCGCGAGGGTGAATCCGTATTGTAGGGCTGCAAACGCGATCGCAGGAAAGGTGAAAAGGATCACGAAAGGCTGGTAAAAGTGATGCCAGAACGAAGTCTGCACGTGTGGCGCAGGAGACCAGCAGGCAAACCGTTCACGGTAAGGCTTCAGTGGTATCGAGTGGTCGATTTCTACCAACGCACGTTCCGTTGAGCCAGAAGTATTTCTCGCTGCAGTCTCATTGTTTCCCTGTGGCTGTGTTTCTGGAGAATCAGCAAACTTTGGGTTGATGTGCTTTTCACCCTTTTCGGGCGGTGCCTCAGAACTGCCAGGCACGCTGGGGGCAATGCCGTTCACTACTGGAAGATGATACTTGGTCTCTTCCAGGAGAAACAGTGAAATAACCGAGAAGATCCCGCAGAATATTGTGCAGTACCAGAAAGCCCATCTCCATCCCTGAGCCGCATTGATATAACCCCCAACTACAGGTGCAAGGTAGTTCTACACTAGTATTAGCCTTTTGCCGAATCTTGTTGAAAAGGGAATGTGATGACATACGCCGGCAAGAACCATGAGAACATATAAACCATTCATTGTTCCTCTTTGGTGAACGAAGAATAAGTCGGAAATCTAAAGTCGAAGGCCTTAATTAACCTCCTCCATAACCCATATGTAAAGATGAATCTTACCGTCAATTGGTACAGGGTTTCGTTGACAGCGGCTGCAGCTCCACCAATTGCATTGACCGCCATCCAGTCTCCGATATTCTCCGTTTTGGCCGACCAGATAGAGACTGCGGTAAGGATAAACCAAGTGATGACATAGACGGGACGTCGGCCATATCTGAGAGCAAATGGAACAAACATGATACAGCCAATACAAAGCGTTCCAGCCGCCACACCATATGCGTCATTGAGTAGATTGTAAGAGAACCCAAGCTCTATATTGAGGCTTGCCCATAGAGGTGTTCCGATGCAAATTCTAAAAGTATTTAGCTCAATAGTTATTGGATAAATCGATGGTGGAAACGTACACTGCAAATGCCATCAGGGTATACATGCTAATGAGAAACATCTGGATGCCTTTTCGCCATTGCGTCCAGTTCTGCATTTAATCAGCATACGGTCACCGCGACATGGGGCTTTCATTCTCAAAGGATTGTGAGGGCAGTCAGTACCAAAGGATCATTCGGATCGCTTGTTGGCTGCGGGGACAGCACGATGTGATCTCCTTCCATATCCTCAAGTCGAATGGTTCCTGGAGACAAAACAATCGTGGAATTACAAGCTTCACTCTCTGGGTCCATCATGTTTGCCATATTGACCAATCGTTGGCAATTCCCTCAAGGTCGCGAGCGCAATAATTTTGCGTAGCGAATCAATGTATTGGTCGCACAGTCAGGTAATAACAGGTACCAACACACTTCTCTTGGAGAGTTATGATGCAGGTATTGATGGAAAGAAATGTCAAAGAGATATGAGATTTATGTATCATTGAATGATAACATAGAGTGGTGATCTCATTTAGCCTTATCAACTGGTATCAGTGTCGGGCATCCCGACATAACATAAGTATCATGTATATCTGAATACTTTCAAGCGCCAGAGTATCAAGAGCATAGTCGCCCTTAAGCCTTTACTCTGTGAGTGCTGTCATGCACCTGGCCTCAGTGGGTTGTCCAGATGGTTTACGGCTGGCCCTGAATGGCTCAGACCGAATGAGTACTGTTGTGTGAGCAAGCGATAAGGTAGCTCGCTGGCTCTCAGGTCCAAATCAACAGTGACCAAGCAAGACACAGGCCACAACTTCAAAGCGTCCCTACTTTCGTATAGACCAAGCAATCTGTTTATACTATTCCTTCGGATTTTAGGTCTCGTGGTTTGGAGTTTCCCGCCTTTGAGAAAAGCGACTAGCAGCATATTATCGATAGCAGAAGATATTAGAATATCTCAACAAGTCGGGGTTATATACTAAAGCTTCCAGATCCTTGCTATACCCACTCGCAAGCTTGGATGAATGCAATTACAATAGTATAACTCTTGGAAAGCTCGAAGACCTATGTGAAATGCATTGATTCCCAGGCTCGACCTTATTGGTCAAGCTTCCCGGCGAGGCTTATTAAGCTCAGGTTGCGTCTGCCGAGCTCGCTGCTCAGTTGCCCCTTTTGTTTCTGCTGGAGACCGAGATCATGCTATGACAGTGCTCGCTATACCTATAATCAAGGAACCACCTAGAGTCTCTTCCAACAAGCATAGGTGCACACTGCAACTTGACATCATTAAAGACCCTACCAACGTCGCTCAACGCACCATGGCTTTTGAGTAAGAGTCTTATGCAGGAACGACGGCAGTCTCGAGCAAATGATGACGTGCATACCGGCATCAACAGCATCCAACCCCACAAACATCCGGGCAGGGCATTCCTGCCGCGTGTATATCGGGAGGCGTCGTGAAGTCCCATGAACTCCTTGCTTGGTATGTACCATATTGTACGTCGTTGCTGCCATAGAAACCACTGCGAAGTGGAACAGGTGAGAATGCACGATTCAAGGACTGATCAATTTGTGACGGTCCCTCGTCGCACTGAATTTCGCTTCGGCCGCCGACTCGGAGAATGAGGTGCCGACGTCCGTCCATCGAACCAATCCTCCCGAGTCTCCTGCGGGGTGCTTCTCACCGTTCAGGTATTTGATCGGATTGCCGCGCAAGCAAACTCTCCATTCTCCTTGCAAACATCCACCCGCCATTTGTGACAATCAAGGGATGCATATTAGCCGTACTGCATCGCGGTACTTTTCCCCCGCAACCGGCAGAACTGTACGCGACGACCATGCTCCGCCACTACGTGCGTGGATCGACCCCATGGCATATATCATGGCCGTCTCGCTGCATTGCAACGCCCTTGGCCTGTCGAGTCACTCTTTTACTCTGCCCTTATCCCTTCTTTGAACGATCGTAATGATGAAGCAGCAACTTCAGGCCTGCACGGCCTTCCTCCTCTCGCTCCAGGTCTCGGGTGCGGTGGCCCAACTCTATAATACCGTTGTCGAGACCGCGTATGGCCCGGTGCAGGGTGCTCCGGCTTTCAACAGCTCTCCCGCGGGGAATATCTCCCAGTGGCAGGATATCACCGTGTTCAAGGGTATCCCGTTTGCAGCTTCCACCGCCGGTGAGAATCGTTTCCGCCCTCCCCAGAACCGAACGGCATGGAACTCCACTCTAATGGCCACCGAGTTTGGGGGTGTTTGTCCGCAAGACTTCACTCTGGATTCCGGCCTTTACTACAGCGAAGACTGCTTGAATCTCAACATCTGGACGGCCGGAAATGACACCAGCGCCAAGCTGCCCGTCATTATGTGGTCGTACCCGGCCGAGTCCACCGCAGCACAGCCGCTCTTCGACGGTGCAGGTATGGCTTCCAAAGGCATAGTTTTTGTCAACTACAACTACCGAACGGGATCTCTGGGTTGGCTTGCCCACCCCGAGCTCGCCCAGGAGATGTTTGAAACCTATGGTACCAACAGCTCTGGAAACTGGGGAATGCTCGACCAGTTCGCAGCTTTAAAGTGGGTTCATGCCAATATTGCATCTTTTGGTGGTGACCCCAATCACATTACCATCATGGGCCAGAGTGCAGGTTCCGCCGCCACCTACCACATGCTCAACAGCCCTCTCACAAAAGGCCTCATCGTCAACGCCATCATCGAGAGTGGAGTCCGTGATCCCCGAGACCCCTACGCTGCCGCGGTTGCAGAAAACTACCGAAACATGAGCACCGCTATCGCTACTAGTGAAAGCTATATTGCAAGTTTGAATGCTAGCACGATCGCCGAAATGCGTGCTCTCTCGTATGATGCCTTGATTGTTAGCTTCCGCGGTACATATTCGTTTGGTGCTGTCCTTGATTACTATGCTATACCCGGAACCTACGACTACAGCCTCTCTGGAGGAGTGGCTAACGATGTCCCCATCCTCACTGGTAACACTCGAGACGAGAGTGGTGCCTCCTACACCGAGAATACCACTGTAGCCGCATATGTAGCATCGCTCGAAACACAGTATGGCAGCACCTGGGCTTCCAGATTCCTCGAACTCTATCCTGCCGCGAATGACACCCAGGCTGATATGTCCTTCAATGCTCATTATCGTGATACGTCCCGTACTGGTAGTTGGCTGTGGGCTAATCAGTGGAACGAGTACTATACGAGCGATGTTTATACTTATTTCTGGGATCATGCACCCCCAGGACAGGACCAGGGCGCCTACCATGAGTCCGAGATCAACTACGTTCTCAACAACCTGTATGGCACTGACAAGCCATGGGAGGCGGATGACTATGTTATTGCTGAGAAGATGAACGCCTACTGGGTGAACTTTGCCAAGACCGGCAACCCAAACACGGGCGGCACATACAATGGCAATTTGACTTACTTCCCCAAGTCAGCCGCAAGCAGAAACGTTACGATGCAGGTTGGCGACGGCTGGGGCGACTTAGATGTTGCAACACCGGCTCAAATCCAACTGATTGAAGATTACTTCAGTACTCAGGTTCCGTACTAGACGCAGAGGGCTAGATGACTATGTGAGGGATGTTTTGAGAGCCCAAGTGAAATTAACTAGATCATGGTGGCATGTAACATTGTACATATGAAAAGTAATGCATTTCATGATGTAATAGACATTAGTGACTAACTACAAGTTTTATGGTTGATGTCTTCTGAGCACTCTGAAGCGTGTTTGATTGCACACTGGAAATACTAAACTTTGAACTAGTATCTGAAATATGTTGCTTTATAGTGACAAGACACTTTGCTTTAGTTATAATATATTTTGCTTCATGTACCTCCCTTGCTGTACGTTCGTTATCAGAAACTGAAATGAATGATAGCTGGGGCCCATCCACCCACTTCTCTCAGCCAGTTTCTAGTCCAGATCGTGGGACATCAACTCGCTATACCTTGGAAGCGTCGCGGTGTTGGAGAATACATAGCTCACCAAAACTTAGCGCTATATTTTTTTTCGATAGCCCGAAGCTGCATAATGTGCATTTGACTCCGCCTTTGGTGAGACGCTACTGCAAAACTAGTTTATGATATTATTGTCGCTTAAATCCGGAACCTGTAAACACTCTAGCATGAGAATTGCCTTGATATGGGGGTTTCGATTTATAAATATGCGGGCTCAGCTGATTGAATAGAATGTATTTCTATGTCGAGCTATCACCTAAATCGAGACGGACTGTTTTTGCTAGTTTAGTTACAAGCAATCCAGGCACCAAAACACACAATCAACAGCTTTTTGACTTTCAACTCTGTACATTGTTTCTGTTCCACATACTAAGTTGTTTAATTTTGCGATGAAGCTGGCTTGGCTTTATATTCAGGTGTTAACATTTGAAGCTTAAAACA
Source organism: Coleophoma cylindrospora (assembly GCA_003369665.1). Lineage (NCBI taxonomy): Eukaryota > Fungi > Ascomycota > Leotiomycetes > Helotiales > Dermateaceae > Coleophoma > Coleophoma cylindrospora. Next base: position 1,987,512 of record PDLM01000010.1, read on the forward strand.
AGCTTAAGAGGTCTTTGTTCAATGATATGCAATACAAGATGACGTAAGCAATAGTTGATTATCTATGCCGCATTGTTACAAAAGCTAAAACGTATGTACAAGAAACGCAGAGACTTTTGGTACACAGACCAGCCTCTGTTCGGTTTCTATGTAGTTCTTGCAAAATCATCTGTGAGTTCTTAATGCTGCTCTGTGGTCATGTGATCAAAAAGCCCCTTCAACAAAAGTCACCCCTACTGTTACAGTACCTCGGACCGTCAAGTAGAACTTTCTGCAGCAAGGCAGGTAGGCAGACCGCAAAGCCTGACGCTAACGTGGTCCAGCACACGGTCAGCCTCGCTCGTCCATCGTCGCAGTTGCCAATTTCCATATTAGGGGCGTCCAGTTTCCATATTAAGGGCGTCATCCGAAATGCTCAGCCGAGATGTGGGGATTCTATCTGATCGTCGTTGGAATGTCAGGACTTATCAAGCTCTAGATCGGCATCGCGGTCCTAATCCAGCAGGTGCAGCGCTTCCGGTTCCAATCACCTCTCGTCGCCCCCAAGATATTGTACGTACAGAGTTACAGCGTTACAGCCGTTAAAGTACTCAAAGTGGAACGGCAGGGATAAAGCGATTTCGCAGCCCAATGATAAGAATGCGACACAGTGATGCGGCTCCACCCCCTGGGCCTTACCCGCTGCGACGCTGCAAAACCTCCAGACTGGTGAGGCCATGAGGGTATTTCCACATCAGGCTGGGAGCCTTCAGCCGCACTCCTTCTATATCTTGATACTACTTTCCATTGTGCTTAGTTTCTCCCTTATTCCATATCCATTCTATATCCGGTAGTCATCACTAGACCTGAAAATATGTCGTGGCAGGATCATATCAATCACGCCAGTTACGAACCAGTGTCGAGTCATACTTCCACAATCGGTCTCGATAATGAACCAACTCCTTACATTTCATCTGCTCCAAATGCAAAGCAGCAAATGTATGGGCAAGATTTCGAGCTACATCACAGCCAACTTGATAGCCAACAGCGACTCGGACCAAACAACATCAGCCCATATAAACGGGGCGGCAAGCCATGGCAGCCCGGTTTTCTAAGGCGGCTTCCTTTCGTGGGTCTTGGTGCTCTGTGTTTGGCATTTCTGTGCATGCTTGCCAGCATTTTTGTGCTCGTAGAGTCGAATGGGAAACTAGTGGCGGACTGGGAGGTGACGCCCAACGTTATCCTTTCTATATTGTCCGCGATATTCTCTGCATCGTTGTCGCTCGCACTTAGCGAAGGTGCAACTATTTCCTGGTGGTAAGTCTTCCTCGGCATCATGCTTCGCCCGCAAACTCCCGGTTCTAACTTGGCATGGCTTTCAGGCATCGCGCTCTTCGTGGCGGAACTTTAGCTGATCTATCACGCGAATGGTCATTTTCTACGGGCATCATAGCATCGTTACTGGCCGGACGAAATTTTAGTCGGATGGCGATGGCTTCAATCTTCGTTACAACTGCCGTTATCGCAGGTCCTCTACTTCAACGAGCCTCGTCGGTCGTGACTGAAGCCTCAACGGGCAATGTGACTTTACATGCTAAGATATCTCCTATATTGCCTTACGGATACACCGCAATCGCGTACTCGTTGGGAGATTTAGGCGAAGTCATGCCGGAGGCTATTTCATCCAACTTCAGTACAGTTATGTATGAGTACAACCAGCGGACCCCAATTACTTCGGGGATAACGGGATGCACTGGGAATTGTTCAGCAGTAGTGCAAGCAGCTGGGGTTTCAGTTTCTTGTGGAACACCAGAAAAGATTGCATTCAAACCGAACCCACAAAATCAAACGGACACTGAAATGTTTGCTGTTACCACGGGCTATGACGTGGTCAACTGTACCACCGAGTGCAGGAACGGCCAGACATATGGAGGCAAGGAACTTGTTACACTTTCTGTGAGCTTTACTGAGACCACCAACTGCGATGGGTACCGCTTAACCACGACCTGCAATATTACGCAGGCAGTGGTCGAATATCAAGTCAACCTGAGTGGCGACACTATTACCCTCGATTCCAGCAACGCATATCTGCCGGAAGTGGCCCCTTACGAGACTGAAGTAAACCCCCAGGTGACAAATTCTTCTCTAGGCGGTATTTATCTTGCAAGCCAAGATCTTTTCGAGTCAAACGTTACGTGGTATTTCCAGGTAGCCAGTCTCTATATGCTATCGGGCCTAGGAGTTTTTCCTACGGAACATCTTGAAGCGGGCGACCCTAGTGCTGGGGGCTGTCAATTCACATGGCGAGATCCGACGACGGATATACTGAGCGCCTATAACGAGATCATGTTTCGCACCGCGCTTCGGGCTGCAGTGAATGATTCCATGACGTATAACCTCACGCTTGCTAGTAACAGTGACAAAAAGACATTCACGTCCTCGTCAGATATTACAGGAACCCAAACTACTACTCAGAACGTCTTCAATACTAATTTTAAATATTTGGCCGCGGCAATTGCTGTGATGGTAGTTGGAATGCTCGCCGTAGCTCCTACTTTCTACGGCTGGTGGCACTTGGGGCAACGGGTTAGCATGAACCCTATTGGGATCAGCAACGCTTTCGACTCTCCTATCGTGGCTGGAGAGGAGGTTCCTTTCAATGCCGATGTAAATACACTGCTGAACACTGTCGGGGATAGAAAAGTCATCTACACAGAGTTAGAACAGTTAGATGGAGATGGGACAAAAGTATACACAATGAGAAGAGTCGCAGCGTGAAGCCTTGGACCTAGCACGTCAACTACGTATCAGATCTATCGATAAGACATAACACAGTCAGAAAATATGCAAACAGCAAATACGTAGCAAATAATACTATATATTGAATCCCAGAATGTGTGCAGATTCTGAGGGTGTGACGCTAGCTTCGGATGCACTTTTCAACAAAATTTAAATTCTAATCAGTATCACGATTCACTTAACTTATCTAATTCTAATGTTGTCTAAGTCCAGGTCGAACGTGTCTGGAACAATCATGCCTGCGTCTAAATGATGTTGAATGAATCTTTTGGACACTCCATCTCGATATAGCCAGGGATCCAAAGTCTCATCCTGCCACTTCTCCAGTTGACTTCGGAGAGCCATCAGCGTCTCTTTCCACTTCTCATCATTTGCTAGGTTCACCAACTCAAGTGGATCTGAATCAAGATCGTATAATTCTTCTGGAGATCGAAAGATATAATCTTTCAGCTTCCGTCCACCAACCATGATATCCCGCTCCTTGCCCTGTGGCTGAGAATGTCGAATTCCGTCCCATGTCAATGATCCATATAAATCTGCGGAAAACGGAAAGTCGAGTCGCCATGCGACATTGCGGTGATATTTGTATCGACGGGTCCGGAGGACACGTGTTGGCCAGTAATTGGTGACTTCATGAAACGTATGTGAACCAAAGATATGATGCTTCCACTCATCCTCTGGAACGAGCTCAGAACGTTCCAGAATGGGAAAAATTGATTGCCCTGCAAGCCCCTTCGGTGCATTCTGGGTCTTTCCAGTCCACTCAAGAAAGGTGGGGAAGATATCGACATAGGAAACCATGTTTGGATTCTTGATACCCTTTGTTGCAGCCTTGGGATTTCGAACTATGAAAGGCAATTGGATACCTGCATCATACAAGGTTGTTTTCGAATTCAGGAACGGGGGCCCATTGTCACTAAGGAAGATGACCAAGGTATCGTCGGCAAGACCCAAAGCCTTCAATTTCTCAAGCATCATACCAATCCCTTGGTCAAGACGACTGATAGAACGGTAATACTCCGAAAACTCAAACCTTGATTCATCGATGTTGTTGATATAATTGGGAACCTTGACATTCGAGGATTCGTACGGTATGTCTTTGATCCTCGTATCGAAGACGTCCTCATTCCCAAATCTGGAACGAGTCATATCCCGGTGGGGGTCAATATAACCAACAGTCAAGAAGAATGGCTGTTTTGATGTCTTTGCCGTCGCAAAAAAGTCGCCAGCCTGATCTGCAACCCACGCCACGTCTCGTGTCGTGCTTTCATTCCGTATATGCCATGGATATGAGTAGTCCGGACCAACATGGACTTTTCCAATTAAACCAGTCATGTAGCCCTGTTCCCTGAAGAAAGCTGGTGATGTTTTAATGTTGTCAAAAATAACAAAGTGATGAGCTTTTCCCGCCAATCCGTATTGTCCACTTTGGTGAGTATGTAACCCGGTGTAAATTACAGAGCGACTGTTGCTACAAGATGCCGTACTTGTGAACGCATGAGAAAAGAGAACGCCTTCGGATGCGAATGCGTCGATGTTAGGAGTGGTGACTTCTGCTCCATAGCAGCCCAAGTTCTTGCCAAGATCATCAGCGATCAACAACAAAATATTTTTCTGTGCCGACGAGGCTGATGAGCCTATTTTCTCAGACATCGTTGTGACAGCTATGAGCACAGCGTTAATGCAAGATAAACCTGATAGCCTCTGCAAGTATTTATAGAGGCATTGTTACTAAGACTTTTTTGCGACGGAGAATGAGATAAGAGAATTGGTTTTCAACGTTGTTGCTATTTGAGCGGAAGACAAGCAAAATCTCTGATATGACTGGACTGTTAAAGCTATTTATAATTGTGCCATATATCCTTGCGGTGATGTGCTCTGATCTTGATTGGGACGCTAGAAGCCATTTATATTGTGCCATATATCCTTGGAATTGTGTGCTCTAGTTTACAGAGGTATTACTCGGTGCGGCGTAGTATTGGCCCTGCGTCACCAATAAAATAATGAGCTACAAAGTTTTAATGCATATTTAGGCCTGAGTTGAAACGACTAAGCAACCTTGCAACAAAAGTCTTCTCTCATATGGCTAGGGATTTAATTATTCATCCAATGATTCGATATCTATGATTTAAGCACATCCCCCAAACTTATATACTGATATTAGGACACTTCCTCGATAAAAGAATTAATGTTGAATGCTAATTGCTAGTAGAACAAAAAGCCAGAGAATTTCATATCAAGTTAGCGATGGCCATACTAAGGCTGTACCCTTGGACTCATCACGAAGTTTGTAGTATGGCGCCATTAACAAGCTTTATGATGCATTATTCACTCAGTGAAGTTGTGCCGAGCGGGCTGACTTGCAGAGAAACAAATATTAATGCTTGGTCATTTTGACCAAGAGAATTTGATGAATTCATGAAAAGTGCTTCTATAATCCTAGCAAAGCTATCTGATAGTGTTTGTGCAACTTGATTGACTGGCCTCACATCTCTCAATCTCATCTGAGCTTGGACTCTTTTTGCCAAAACACTTCTTCTAGTTGCTCAGACCTCCATGCAAACAGCTCAGGTTGGCTGGTGTGTAACATCGCCAGGACCCGAGCTGTCAGTGCTGCCCTGCACAATATAACGATCCAGTTATCAGTAATAGCCTCATTTCATATCTACCGTGCTGACGATGCTCCACTTCATCATCGTGGAAGCAGCCAACTAATTGCCATCAATCTTGCGTGCATTGCAAATGCATTTGCAAAATTATACCACACGTAATGGAACCAGTCAAACAAGAGGAAATGGAATTCTACGACGGAAGGACAGAAACACTATTTAGAAACCGTATCAAACAAGGGCAAAAAACGGTTTGATTTCGTGTTTGGCAATTGATACTCAGGCCACTAAAACTTAAGCCCGCCAGTCCGAAGGCTTATAACATTACAGAAACTAGCTATACACGGTTGTGCAACGTTCCCCAGCCCTGCAATGTGATTACAAATACCTCTAAATTTGTCCATGTCAAGCCGCTCACATACATGACTCGCCCGTCTATCAGTCTTAAATTCTCGTGCTGTTGTAGGCACAACAGAGAACTATATCCAGTCTTTGGTGTCCTAACGGCTTGATAATGTGTCAGATCCGAGCTAGGGCAAGGGGGCTCTTTATGTGACAGCTCATTTTCTAGAACCATAGTCTTTCGCTATGAAACAATCGAACAGTTATTACACTGTCACATTCTCATGTTGGTTAATCGTAAGCATGTCCTCGTAAATTGAAGAACTCGCCCCGTTAAAAATTGCTAAGATACGTCCAAGGTATCTGGTAAACCTGCAAGCGTATACCTAACAAGTAATGCACAGGGCTCTGTTATGCGTCTTTTTATTGACGCGGTCTATAAAAATTGTCTAAGAAAGATAAAAAGAAGCTGAGAATATGTAGGCAAAGCCAGGAATTGATATTGATTGCCATTGGACTGAGGCCATCTGTGATGGGAAGCTGGACTCAGACGTCTTAGTTGTACCGACAAATTGGCATAAGGTTTGCTGAAACACTCTAAATTTCATACTATTAGTGTTTCGGATTTGACTTTTCTATATTACCAAGCTGAATTGGTAGAAGGTTTCTAATCTTGACGGAAAAGAGCATATAATTACGTCCGGGACCCTCCTATGCTTATACCACGTCGTCAACCAACACGGATTTTCCGTAACTCATAGGGGACAAGGTTCGATGTACAGAAAAGACCACCCCGGCTGGAGGATTCAAGCGTTATTATTCCAGGATACATTGCAGGCTTGTAACCCAGATTACATAACAGCCTTTCGAGCATTTTACGAAGGGAATGCAAATATATCAATACTAGGAACTATTTAGCTTTTTTGGATGAAGTAGTAAATTAGTTTCTAGATTACTATTACTTATAATGTCTAAGACGTATCTAGTTTATCACAATACTAGGCTTTAAATCCGATTTCTTTGCATTAGCAAAGCCGACAAAGCTCCGTCGTCAATCCGATGCTCCTTTCGAGGACTCAATAACAACTTCTGCATCTACAAGTAGATAATTCTTTACCAAAAAAGCCATCTAGAAGGCTTATACAGCGGGACATTCTCGAGCGTCAAGGGTTGACTTCTAGGAGAGACATCTGTTTCTCATTTTATAGTCCATCTACTAGTATCTTGCACATCACAGGTAATATTTTTGATATGGCCAAAGATTATATTAATATCTACTTTCTCTTGTTGCTTAACACCATATATAGACGAGCAACAAATTTGAATCATTATCCACTTATTCAGCCTTTCCCAAACTGATGATTTCCTTTTGTTCCACATCCCAGACTTTAAATTCCAATGTCTTTGCATCAAGGGTCTTCAATCCCGCCCTTACTGCTGCCCTTGCGATAACATCTGCATCCTGAGCCCAACCATTTTTCATAAGTCCGCCACTGATTGCGCCTAGAACACATGCCGTCGTTCGGAAAATAGCCTCAATCGGCCGACTCTCTGTTCTATGGCCCACGATCAACCCTGGCTTCACAATAACGGTGTGGTGAAAGTCGAGCGCCTTGACCGCAACCTCCAATTCCGACTTCAGTCTTACAAAGGCGTTGCTTGACTCCGTACCTCCACTACCAAGGCCACCTGAGATCAGGACATACGTTCGTACACCTGCATCTTTGGCTGCCCTCGCAAGCTGAAGATTTAAGTCGTAGTCGATCTTTCGTTGGCTTTCTAGTCCCCCTGCCTTGGCTTTGGTGGTACCCAGCGCTGAAAATAAGATCTGGGGTACATCGCTTGGCTCTGATGCTGATAATTGTGTTGCCCATTCGCCCGAGTCTGGGTTGATAATATAGCGAGCCTTAGATGTTGTATCAGCAGTTTTGATTGGATGTCGCGTGTATACGGTGATTGAGGCGACTGACGGAGTGCTGAGAAGAGTGGACAGTATATATGACCCCTGATTCGATTAATCTTGCAATATCGGAAATGAACTGACTATATTTTTGATGGGGTGACAGATAGATATACTTACTACCAAGCCTGACCCACCGACTAAGCTAACCGCTGTCATTTTTACCTGTTTATGTTTTGTTAAATGTGATTCACAAACATAAAATTCGAAAAAATAGACAGGACGAGTGGAACCCGGACAGTGCGATTTATATGTCTTCCAATAACTTTATTAATCATACTATCCAACCTATCCAATTTAACAGCCGTAGCACCAATGCCTGGCAATCTCCGCAGCTGTTGTGATGATTATAAATCTTGTTTTCTGTCATCGACCTGCATCATAACCGAGGCTGTTTTCTATCAATTGAGTGCAACAATAATATAATTAGTAAACAATTTCAGAAAGATCCGAGGAGCTCAGTGCGGATCAAGAATTCAGAGAGGATTGTAGAAGGACCGCGACTACCTCGAAGCCTGAAGCTGTTATCGTGACGCTACAAACTGGGCAAGCCAATGGCAGGTGGCCTGATATCTCGCTATGGCGCAGCGTCTGAAATTAGCACCATTGTGCCAAAGCGAAATGATATCCTTGAACCATTTGAGCTCTGGACGTATTCTCATGTCATCTTGCCTACGAGGATATGGCTCTTCAACCCGAATTACATTCTAAACAAATACACAGTAGGCTTTAGCCTATGGCTGATTACATTCATAGATATTTTTTTGTTAAATCTTCTAGATTTGCGACACGTTGACAGCTTTAGAATGAACAATGCCGCTTGAGGTCTTGTCATTCTCTCGGCTTTCATCGCTTGGTCGTGTTTTCGTCCACACTGCCCAACTCTCCAACACAGTTTTAATCTTCACTCTATTTACAGTACCAGCGTCTTGGAATGGATGCAATCAATAATGGTGTTGTGTATTTGGCAGTACATAGCATAATAACTAGGATAAATCAGTAGCTATGCCAATCTTGAGGCGCAATTAAATATCACGTGCTAGTTAGACAGATAAACATCCACCGATTTCCCCACACAAACCTCGTGGTACAGATTGCGATTGTGAACGTGGCGAAAGAAAAGGTCCCTATAAGAATATGCTGGATGCTGCGATCCATCCTTATTCTCAGGAGAAGAATAAGAGGTGAGCTATAGGCTACAAATCAATTTGATCAGAAAGTGGTACAGCCGCGAGTCCCTCAGATCTTAGGGGCGGGTCCACTGACCAAGGAGTTCTCAGAGGACATTCAAAGTATAATTAACGATAAGAAAGTCAGGTACATAAATATGAAGTAGTTGTTATGACTGTTAAGATTGCATTGCTCAAATTCAAGCCGCCCATTGCATCGTTCTGTCAAACTTCTGGATTACTGTGATGTTCATGAAGCAGACTTTCGCAGTCTTAGTGCTACCAGAATCAAAGTGTTTGTAAGATATCTAAGTTATCTTGTAATTAAAGGCTAAATTTTGTCGTAAACATTCAGAATTGAACTGGGACATTGCGACAAGGAGAAGATGCGTTAAACGGAAGCCAATTTACTGCGTGGCCAGGAAAGAACAATATTAGGCATAAGGGGTATCATACGCTTATTTGGGGAATCACAAGACTGCACCGAAGCTTACAGGTTATCTATTCCAAATTGAGTTGATTGAATCCCATACAGCTAAGTAGGGGAGTTTCTGCCAGCAGATTTAGATACAACAGGAATAGTTACAAAACTTCGACATACTCCGGTTTCTTTAATTCTTCAAGAACCGCACTCATTCATTCAAACCCCAGGATTTGATGTTAATGAGGACCAAAAGATAACCAAGAGGGAGGTTTTATGCTTTAGTTACAGGTGAGAACTCCAGAGCTGGAATCACGAGTGCAGGCTGTGGTGAATCTGAGTGCAGTCTATGATATGGTGAGTAGGGTCCCACCACAAAAGGAATTAAATCTCTTACGTTTTGGAAACCTCCGTCTCCTTGTGGTGTATACGTATTTGGTGCGCTCATATAAAAGCATTCGTAACTATTCAAATATTGGTTAGCTTGTTAATAAATAATCAAAGATGGTAAATTCCATGATCTTACTCTACGTTCAAAAGTCCAGAGGTGAGCTTGGCAGAGACTTCATTGTGAACGTTGCTAGGATTGGAGACTGTGAAGCCCTCATTCTGACAGATGACAGCAACATTGGTAGCGGGAGCCGGGTTTGAATTCCACATGTTGAGAGTGGTTGCCTGTGTAAATTGCTCGCGTGCCTATGAAAATATCTATTAGTAATTATCTCATACTGAACCATAAATATTACCGTGGTAAAGTCGCTGGCCACTTTATTGACTTCTGCAACTGCAGCATTTACAGCGTCTTCAACAACAAGAGTACCAGCTTCAGTGGCAGCAGCCGTGAGAAATGCAGTAACGAGAGCAGTAATAAGCTGTCTCTTGTCATTAGGTGTCGTATTCACATTGGTCAACGATCGAGCCTCTGTAGGAATAGTGGCTGCCGTTGCAAATGCCGAGAGGTAGGCTACGGCGGTGACGGCGGAGAAACGCATAGTATTGGACCAGAATTAAATGCTTTAAAACTGGTAAGAAGTGGAATGACTGCAGAAAAGAACGTAGTGAAGAGGCGGATATTGAAAGAAAGAATGAATGGTGAGAATGTGGGAAGACTTCACCAGTACATACAGCACCTTTATACTCGAGTACTTATCGATTACATCTATACCGTACGTACGAATCGAGAAGACATCTCCGGATTCTCGAATCCTTCGGCGATATCCTGAATGGCACTGCCCTGCTTCAGGCTGTGTGGAAAGGAGGGTCAAGATGATTAACATGCCAGGGCTCTTTGAAGAGCTGAAAGGGTCGTCCTGGGGTATGTAAATTCTCCAATAGTCCATTGCCGAGTTTCAGATGTTTCTGATTAATAAGATCTATCGGATTTAGGAGCGTCCTGGCACAACGTCATTGATTAAATTCCAAAAGTAATTGTTAGAAAAAGGGATTTGGAGGAATAAAGATCATTGGCATAAGCCCAATGGCTGAGCTTGCTTAATTTCATACTATAATGTATACTGCAATTACTTGGGTTTACTGACAAGTCTGGTTAAAATTTGTCGCGACTTCGGAGTAAGATACTGCATTCAGACGACATATGAAATCAGACCAAAGTTGCCGAATATCAGCCTTTGCCGGACAATTTACATCTTACCAGCCTAGAATTGCCCCATTATTACGATATGAACCGATCATCGGTCCTTTTTTTGCTTATTTGCCTTCAGATGAACACCTTTTCTGGTTGTCTAAAAAGTCATCTGATGCCCCCTATGTTATCTTTTTCATTTTGTATTTGTTGCTTTTTCCCTTTTTCCCTTTTGTTTCTTTTTTGACTTTGTTTAAAAAAGGGTATATACATATTGAGATTGGAGATATGAAGCTATGATTCTCTCATAACTGTAGCTGAGATTTTCTTTTCTAGGGGGTGGTAGGGGAATAAGAAGTAACTAGATACGTTGCCCTCCGACGACGAAGTAGGAGGCATCTAGGGCAAAACAAGCGAAACAGAACCCGGCTCATATCCTGGAAGCACCCGGACGAAGCTATACCTGGCCAGACTGTTGTGAAGTATTCTGTGAAGTATGCTGCGAAGTATGCCCCATTTTTCGATGTCACTGATAATGCTTACAGACAAAATGCTACGCTCTAGACCCGGTAGGGCTGCTGCGAGGCAGACTTCTGTATGGTTTAGGCGAAGTAGGGCCGGGCTAGGTAAGTCAAGTAAACAGTAGAGGGTAACTTATATAAATGGTTACTGCTAACTCAAGATAGGTTGCAAATAAGTTAGCAAATTTGGGCACAGAGTTTCTCGTCACCTAGAAAATATCCTGGACTTATATACTAAGTAGGATTGTTCTTAATTAGCAGGAATTCAAGCTATACGTATTTATCTAGGACAGAAGGATAAGCAGGTGGCCTGTCTTTCTATTCGTTGCGGAATTCAGCCACGTTTCGAAGGATGCTGGGAGCCCTTATGCCCTGAACATTACTAGTTTCATGCATCTCAACCACCTAATGCGGCCGCAAAGTCGGTCAGAGATGGCAGTATTTGTAAACATAGGCTCCCTTCTCTTTCCTTGGTCTACGGAGGAGGTACAGCCCATAAAAGCCGAACATTTTACTAGTAAGTTTCACCTTTGCCAGCTAGTTTCACCCATCTTATGTATGTCTAACGTGAATTACAACACATTTATCTGTATCACTTCATCCGATTGGCGAAAGGCCGTCCAATTTCTGATTTGCATAAAAATTACGTCTATCTGTATATATAACAAGAGTTTTTTTGTACATATTACGTGGTGATATATACCTTCCTAGTTGAGATGCGAGGATATCTGTGCCCAAAATGGTTCAGCTTTTAAGGGCTGTACCTCCGTAGATTCTCGTCAATGTTATTAAACCGCTTCCGTAACTCGACAGGCACCCTAATAAATAGCTATCAAATATTGTGATGTAAAATTATACCTTGCTTTAATCGTGCTTTTGAGCGCAAAATTAGAGAATGCGGCGAGTTTTCTAACGTATTTAGAAGTCAAGGGCGAGGCAATTATCACAGTCCACATATGAATTCCCTAAACCCGGTAGAAATCAAATGATGACCCTCGCCCGGCATTGCTATGTCCCTTCGAGTGGTGAGTCTTCATTGGTCTTAATTCGAACATCATAACAGAAATCATATGATGGTCAGCGGATAGCGACGCCAACGACAGCGCACGAAGAAGTTTAGCTCTCTGTACGTTTTAGTCTCCTCTCGATAATAGTCTAGAAGGACTAAGTCGCACTGGAAATAACCCTTGAATTAATAGCTTGCATTTATTCCTAGTCGTAGGTCCTTATCTAAATAGTCCTCCCCCGATAGGCCAATGATTCAATACAAATTTCAAGGTTACTCGAAAATAATCAGCTGGACAGACTTCAAACAGTACACAGCGGGACGCTCTAAATCTCAAAGGCCGTTGGACTGAATCTTTAGAGGCAAAGGAACTAAACTCAGACCAAATTCCTTCAAAGCTCGTATATATGGTAGCAAAAGGAGGGATGTGAGTTGTAACAATACAATCAAACCACGAGTAAGTCCGACTATACACGTTGAACAGGAAATTATTCCGAGCGCTATTAGTGACAATAATTTGTAGGCCGGCACAACGCATTGCTCTAGAATGCTACGACTTGGATCAATATATACATTTTAGCGCACCCTACATTCGACACTCTTCAAGAACCTTTGCATAGCTATTTGCACCTTCGGCCGAGACAATTTCTCTACTAGTCTTCGCAAAGCCTTGGTCAGAATTTTGCGCCTAGATGGCTGCCGAGTTGAAATAACTAGGCGCGCAGGTAAGGACAGCAGCGAACCAAATAGCTCTCTTCGAAATCTCTGACGCCCAAGATTCCCCTGCCTCCTTAGTGATTTCAACAACGACATTGTTCTTTCTAGATCCTGGTTGCAAGTCCGCTTCCCTGCTTGGCCTGACTCATAATCCGCGAGACATGCTTCACCATCGCGTCATAGCAATACATGAAGTTTGAAGAGATAATGGCTCGAGGGCTGTTAGAGTAGAAAAAATTGGGGCAGCCGTCCGTTGCAATGCCGTGAAGCGATGTGACCCCTTCAGAGTTCTACTTTTCGTTCAAGTCCAGTCCATTCGTACTCAGGATTTCCACAGCTCTTGGGTGAGTCGGATTTTGGGATACAGTAAACCCAGTCCCGAGAACCAAAACATTCATCTGATCCTCTTTCCACCGGCAACAATGCTATCCCTCGTCACTCGCCGAACCCCTTATCCGCCAGTGTCAACAAGGATCAACTAGAAGTTCATTCGGTCGTTTAGCTAATATTTCCGTTGGGCGAACAGATGTGGGTCCAGTTCCCCATATTTGAATCCTACCGGAATCCTACCGGAAACGTCGGATCACTATGCACTGAAACGCTATTCAGGGGCTTACTTTTGGTAGGTTGAAGCCTGCAGATATTCATCATGGAATATCCTCTTTCTTGCACCACATAGGATACCATGCCTTGAGCTTGTCAGCGACAGTCTTGTCCTTCACGATTATGTTAGTTAGCGCGCGGACGCTCTCTGCTCTTCTGAAATCTGATATGTGAAGATCAGCCAGGTGATCAGAGATCCTATCAACGCCGACGACTCCTTTCCACGTCGCTCCAATGAGTCTGCCAAAAGACGGTGTGTGATTCCATCCATCATTGATAAGGTCCTTTACGTGAGGGCCTATTCAGGAAGAGCGAATTATAGTTCTCGCACCTTGCCTTTTACCATCCTGGCTTGCTGGCAAATGTGCTACCCCATTTATCAAGATCAGGGTGTTGTTGGTTTCCAGCACGAAAGCTCCATGGCGTGCATTATATCACATAGAGCTACTTTGCCCATTTGGCCATATTAGGCTCTGACCTCGAGATTCATCTTCTTTGGCCGGGGCGATAGTTCTGTACAATCCATCTTGTCATTGTTCCAGATCTGGCTTTAAACATCATCTGAAAAGAGCTTTGTCCTGGAACTTTCAATGGGCAGCGATCCTTCCACCATGCTTTCAAATTTCGGGCCCATCGGCGTTCTTGTGTTTTGGTATGTATCATGTTTCGTCTAGTAGTGGCATGTATATCTAACTTTCTACATCACATATCAGGCTGAGTTAGCAATTACAATACCAGGTACCTCCGAACCCTCTAGCGCTGTCAACAAGGCGAATATCATCAGGCAAAACCATTTCTTCTACGAGACAAACGGCAATAAGAATACCATTATAACCTGCAACAAGGCTAGATAGATCCGGGCTAGCAAGTTATGGGCTTGAACTCGAGGGTTCTGTGTTGACTTGTTGTGTAGAGCTTTCGATGCCGGAAAGGGCAGAGGCACAAGGAATGGAGATATTTTCAAGGGCGATAGGAGTACTATCATAAATGGCAGCATTCCAATCTCGAGGGTGCTGAGCTGTTAGAATAGTCAATTGACTGCCAACTATGCAAGCAGAATTTATACGTATACGACGTTGTAAGTAAATTAGCTACAAAGTATAAGCAATGTTAAACCAAGCTTCTACAAGAGAGTGTGAGGTATATATAACAAAACATAAAAGAGCTTTGATATATAGACGAGCGTTCCTTAACGAAACGTGTAAGTCACGCTTTTGAACGATTAAAAAGCGGTGCCTTGTAATTATCATAGATATACACTTTAAGAGCTGATCGAAATAAATAGTTACTATTACTTGTTATATTCAGTATTACGCGAACAGAATCATAAAACAATAGTCATATGAGTGACAATAGTGGGTGGTGTGCTTGTGGAAACCTGTATGATTCGTTGAGTCATGATACACCCATAGTAGTATTATACCCGGTACGACTTTGTATCGTTCTAGGGCTATAGAAGAAAAAAGGGTCGTCGCCTGCATAAGCTTTCCGATGTTGTTCAGAGTAAAGTTGCGAAGCGTCGTGCGTACTGTCTTAGCCAGCAACAGTGTAGTGCCTCTAATCTGTAATCTTTCGACATGCACTCTACCACCTTCCCAGAGGCTTATTGACTGTGGTATAGAGTTATTTAATACTTCGCGACGTTGGTCGAACATCTCAGATGACACTTAGTGGAAACTACTAAATTTTTGTTGAAAGTTACATGAAAAACTCCATTGCTGCTTTCCGAAACACCTACTTCCCTGATATATGAAGTAACTGTCGTATTATGAACATTTATTCATATTCTTCAACCACATCGAAAAACTTCTCCCAGTACTCCTCATCGTCTGCAGCTCCATTTTCTGCGATCTCAGCATAAGTTTGACCTTTTACATCAACCACGGCAATCTTCGGAGACTGGTTAGGTACGTGCAAAAGAAGTTGATTCTCACCACCTTGCCACTTGTCCGCCGGCAAAATTTGGACATCGACCCTTTCCCACTGTACTGCCCAAACCCTTGGTCCAGGATACTTTCCTGTCTCATGTATTATTGCTCCTGGCACATGGTTGGCCTTTTCATTTTCTTCATATCCGAACACGGGTCTAACGTGGTCGCTTACTGAGGATCGACGGATAGCTGTGACTCCCGTTGGATCGAATGGTGCTTGGAGACCTGGGGTGAAGGTCTGTTTGCTTGAGAGGCTAGTCCATGTGGTATGTGTCATAAGAATCAAGCCTGTGAGCATCCACACCTGAGGTCGAGGATGTGGCTGGAGGTCTTCGGCTGCAGAGAGATGGGATGCGAGCCACAATTTGGCATCATCGCATTTGAGGGTAATTTCGTGGAAGAACTTCTTGGGACTTTGGGTGTTAGCTGCGGACAGAGAGCTTGATGGACCTTACTCCTTGATCTCTAGCTGAGCGGCCTTCCCTGCTGCTGCAACACGGTATCTTTGACCATCTTCATCACCCGATTCTTCGCTTTCGGACCCTTCCTCCAGTGTTAATGCAAAATTCTCAAGCTCTCTGGAGCGAGCCCAGGCTGGAGATGGCTCTGCTATGCTGATACTAATGAGTAATTGGAGCTAGGCGGACTGCAAGTGTACCTACTCGGTGTATGACTTCTCTATATATGGCTCTAGGTTCTTTGGATGCTTGAAATCGTGGACGAGGTTTCCGAGATGGAGGTGTTTCGCCACGAGGCCCTCGTTGTATGTGACGTACGTGACTTTCGCCATTGGCAAGGCAGATTCGATTTGGGAGAGTGGCAGGATTGAACGCTGAGACCTTACAGGTATTTCGAGGCTTAAAGGGATTGAATCTTGAGGGGTGAAGTGCGAGAGTGGTAGATCTACCCCATACTTTCGCTTAGCTTGGTGCCACCACATCGATGTCATGCCTCACCAAGAGAGTTACCCCGCAACCAGTTACCCCGCAATTGGGATCATTCTTTACTTCTCGCCCTAATCCAACTGGCAAGTCACAATGGCAGCTACTCTGAAGGGTACCATAGATACCGGGTGCTCTTTCCTTGACTTTCCACGGTATGGGGTCTACGCATGTCAACAACATCTTAGTCACCTCTCCAGGGTAGTGGGTGAGAGTATTCACACATAATCTTTGGGTACCATGAGCGACACTCTTGGGGATGCATATAAAGTAGACTGCTACTAGAATGAAAGATATGCAGTTATGAAAGGATGTTGCCAGATTCGGCGACCTACTTAATGACGGGAACGGCTTTGTGATGTAGCAGGTTAATGGCTTTGGTCGAGACCTTGCGTCCTTTGATCAGCTGCGCTACAGCGTTGAATAAAGCTCGTCTGAGTACCGACCGGCTTGGTACCTTCTGTCAATAGCTATACAAGTAGCGTACTATTGTGATATGGTATTGTTGTGAAGATGACATTACCTGCACTACGCCACGAGGTTTGTATACATACGCAAATTAAAGCAGCGATCAATGAGGCCAGGAATTAAAAAGAAATTGCAATACTTTCTTTACTTTCTTAAGCTAAGTTACCGGTATAACTTTGCTGAGCTTTGGCAAATTGAGATGAGCGGTAACCACGGTGGCGCGTGCGCAAGCTCCGAAGACCTAGTATTTGAGAGCTAATTGTTGCACTGATCAACCCGAAGTAAAGTGGGTACAATTTTGAAACGCAGTAGTTGTCCCTGCTATTACCACTCGACGGCTTACTCTAGATATGAAATCAAAATTTCACCCTTGAATGAATAATTTCACAAGCTTAGTTCATGAACAAAATTTGACAATATTTGTGAGATGCGGAATGAAACCGGAGATGTGCGTCGGTATGCACTCCTGAGTACATAAATGGAGCTATCTGGAAGCTTCTGAACTCGCCTCTGGGCTAGTTGATTTCTCTGTAGTTTTTGCAGATATGTTATAACCGTTCACATCCGAGAAATATATTAGAAATTGTGTGTAATCTACATTATAAAAAGCCGTCAAATTCATGATAAAAAGTTTACCTATCAATCTCCACTGCTTTATCTATCTCACAATCTATGAAGCCCACTATGTGGTGTATTAAGTGTTGAGAGACTGTGGTATTAGATTGGGATGAGGTTTATAGGGGAATGATATATTGATGGTTATTGTTTGTTATATTCTGACGTATATTATGGTAAGATGGCGTGATTTCTTTCCCCGCCCGATAGCGAATCGATGTAGGTAGTGTCCAGACGTATAGTCCGTCCTAAACCTCAAAATTGCGAATAGCTTTGTAAAACCTTTACTTTTGGAAGATAGAAGTCGCACCGAAATCACAATGACAATTCTTTATATAGGCTCTATATAAGTTTATCTGAGTACGATTCTAGTATTGAATGTATAAACATAATTTATCGTGGTTTGAGCAGAGCTATTCGCTGTTTCGGGGCATGGACTGATAAGTCCGACGATTAATAATTCTCAAGGTCCATGCTTAATAATGCGATCGGTTCAACCTATTGCATCATATCTGCTCATATATAAGGAAGCTTTATCGATTCCTCATTCCCAAAAGTAAGCCCGCACTTTGCCCCGCACGACTTCATTGCAAATTCCATATATTTCAATTACACGACTATCATCTAACATTATGACTTTCCAACCATACGACGATGAGACTCCAGCGGACGTCAAAAATGCTAAGGTAGGTCAACTTCTGCTCTGTAAGGTCTGTTTGGAGATCGATCAACCAATAAGCCAAAACAGGGTCTTCATCTTGTCACACAGAACACCCCTAATGGCCAAAAAGTCCAAATCTTTCTTGAGGAATTAGCAAGTGCGTATGGCACAGAATGGACAACTACTCTCATGTTAGTGAAGCGGCTTTCCAACTGGTCAGCAGATACTAATGTTTTGGTATAGTAACATAGCAACCAATGAGCAGAAGAAGGACTGGTTTCTCCGTCTCAACCCAAATGGTAACCAAATGAAGACTCTGTTAGATTTCATAGACGTTAAATTTGATTAGGTCGAATTCCTATCATTATTGACAACGCTCAATCGCCTCCATTTCCAGTAATGGAGACATCTGCAGAACTCCTCTACCTCCTGAAATATGACAAGGACAATCGTTTCGGATTCGAAGATGAGTTGGAGCAAAGCGAGCTAGTGCAATGGTTGTTTTTCTGGCATGGTAGCGGCGCTCCATACCAAGGAAATCTCGGTTTCTTCAGACGCGCACAGGAACAGAGCGAATGTAAGTGTAACAGATATGCATATTTTGCTCCTCCCTATCAAATAAGAAGCCTGAAATAACTTGACTAAACTAGTTGCCATCAATCGATTCCGGAAGGAAACATACCGAGTACTTGGCGTTCTCGAAATCCAGCTGTCTGGCAAGTACACTGGCCAACCGAAAGACTTTCTGGCTGGATCTGGGAAAGGGAAGTATACTGTAGCTGACATTGGAACTTGGGCGTGGGTGAAGAACTGGCGATTCAGCGGGTATACAGAGGAAGAAATGAAAGAATTCCCACATTTGCTCAAATGGATTGATAGGGTTGCAGACAGGCCTGCTGTTCAGAGAGGAATTGGCCAGAAATACATCCAATCATGAGCTGCGAGCCCTTTACATATAAGAATCGGATGTTTCTTCGTAACAAAACTATAGGATTTACTAGATCTTATGAGATAATTAAAGTTATAAATTTGGAAGTGTAAGAGTCGTTCTAGCAGAGTTCATAAGCTGTACTCTACTTACAGTACGATCCCTTTTTAGCACTGTATAGGTAGGCGGCGGGTATCGAGCCCGAGAACCAAAATTATCTCCTGCAACGGGATACATCCACGATCTCAACATTCGGTAGGCTATTATATTACATAGCCAATTTCCCATTAAGGCACGTTAATTGAATTAATCTTTTACTAATGTGGATCTTATTATAAATTTATCTCTAGCCTAGACTCGTTGTGGTTATATAATCTACTAGGTAATCTTAATCTAATCATTAAGAATATCGCTTTTTAGCTTATAGAACTATTAGTTCATCTAAGTGTTTATACAGCAGGTACTTATATAACTTATGGTCACGAGATCGATAAAAATAGTAGTATAGTGATAAGAATAATCTGTCAGAAGTTGGCCATTTTAATCGGCTAACTACTAATTATGTAACACACCTTAACTCGAGAAAATCCATGCGCTACCATGTCAACTATTATGCAGGGAACCCCCACAAAGTATTCTGTTCCATTTCACAAAAGTCGCTTTAATCAGTCGTTTTCAGTAGCATCAATGACGGTTTTTTCAAAATCCCGGGCAGGAACTCTTCGTTGGAATAAGATGTCGATCTCACGGTAAGAACGGCCCTTGAGCTCAGGAAGCCAGAAGTATGCAGCAACCATACAGACAAACGCGGTGCCTCCCCAGACATAACCACACTTTCCAGCGACATCCCATCCGGTCGTGTTAAGCAATTGTGTGTTGAGATAGTACAAAGGAATCTCGAAGACATAGTAAGAGGCACGTCCTACTGCAGTGCTCAAAGGACGTAGACGGATAGACGATGTCTCGGCAATGATGGTGTAAGAAATTGGGCCCATAGCTCCAGCGAAGACGAAGGAGATTATAACACCCAAGCAGGCCTGGGCATAGCTGGTATGCTGGTTCTGTTTGACTGATGCACAGATACCAAGAAGAATAAGCATGGTGACGTTGAACGCGGTTCCATAAATATAGATTTGGCGGCGAGTGAAATACTTTGTAAGGATCCATGAACCTGCATTGGCGATGAATCCAAGACAGGAATTGATCAGGCTGAGTTGGAATGAGAAGTTAGAGGACATGCCGGCCTCTGGGTGGTAAGTCAGCTTTCTTGTAAGTAATAATTCGAGCAAGAGGGAGGAACAAGGTATTCTTCTGCTTCAAGAGGACGAGAGATATGGGGGAGCTATCTAGGGCGACTCACGCTCAAAAAAGTAGGTTGCTTGGTTGGCAATCAAGTTCCCGGCAAGATTTTGCGAAGCATACATTAAGCAGATAATAAGGGTTCGCCTCAAATCAGTCCCTTTGAAAAGGTCTAGAAGTGTGGGGTTCCCACCAATCTTCTGTTCGATCTCGACAGTTCGCTCTATCATGGCGAGTGTTCGTGCTGCTTGCTCATCAGTTCCATCCGTGGGGCCAAGTCGCTTGCAGGACTTAAGTGCCTGCTCTCTGCGTCCATGGCGAACGAGCCACCAAGGAGATTCCGGGGCGAAGAGCAGAAGAAGTATGATGGGTGTCTATCCGCCATCAGTAGGCAGTTGAGAGGAAGACCAAGTCACTATTCCTCTGGTAGGTAATTGTTGTAAAACCAAACCCAACGACGAAATTTGGGAGAGGAAAGTTGACTAGGTACTTACTGGGAAGATCCACTGCAAGGCAGCGGGCACTCGCCAAGACCACTGATCCATGCGCTTGTTGTATCCATAACTGGCGGCAGCGACAATGATTCCCCCGATGGACCAAGACATCTGCAGAGTCCCCGTGACGGCACCTCTCAGAACAATGGGCACAACCTCACTGGCATAGGCCGGGGAATTGGCAATGAAGAGTCCCCACGGTATACCTTCAAAGGCTTGGCTGATAACGAGGACCGCTAGTGAGTCTGCAAAGAACGTGATAAAAATAGTCGCGTTCATCAGAACCAGGCCAACGATAGTGGTCCAGCGATAACCCAGGCGGGTGGTGATAGGACCAGCCAAGAATACACCGACAAAGGCGCCACATTGGCCGGACTGGAAGAGGGAAGCTTGCCATTTGGTCGGGATAGTGTAATTATTAGCATCAGTTAGGTCTCCACCAACTGGGCCAGTGTAAACACCGTATTTATATTTGAAGTAGGGAAGCGCACCCCAGTTGCTGTTTAGGAACATGTCGAAGGACTCCATGATCTGTGAAGAGTTGCATCATTGGCTACCGACTCTGAATATCCTATGAAGTATTTACGAATGGATAGAAACGAAACATATAATTAGACCACTACTCACAATGGTAAAACACATAAGAAAAGCCCAAAGGCAGGCCGCTGGGTGCTTCTTGGCAGCAGTCCACATGTCCATTGCATGCTCGGCGTTTTCCGCCTCGATAGCATCGTTGATTAGATCTTGGTTGGCCAAGACCTCGTCGCGAAGAATATCATGATGTTGGCCAACCCCCTCCACACTAGCATCGACTTTCTCGTTAACTTTCTCGCCCGACATCTCAGTGTTGATCGTAGGTGCGTCTCGGTGTGTCACGTTATTGCCAAACCTAATGCTACAAACTGACCAACTTGAAAGCAAACACAAAGCCCAACAAGCAGAGAGGGGAAATAGAAAGCGAAAGCGAAAAGCGAAATGAGGGCCTTATATCTGCCAAGCCCCCTTGCTACAGACCGTGCCGCCTCGTACGAGCCAGCTGACACATGGTGCAGTCAGCATCTATGCCAGGCTGTCCCCCATGAAAGTACTCCGCATACTTCGATGACAAGGAAGTACAAAGTCTTTATTCGGAAAGTAGGCTAGTTCCCTTGATTTGTTCAGGGCTTGTGGATTCCAGCGGATTTAACCGGTTGTGCTCAGTATATTTCCTCCACTTAAAACTGAGGCCTACGTAAACGACCCTCAACGGTTCAGAGCTTGGGAAGCTACGTTGAGTGACTTCCTGGGTGTTGTATATAGCCGCACCAGTTATAGCTAACTCGACCTCACTATCACCCTTCGCTGTACAGGTGTGTACCAGTTATATCAAACTTCACCATCCACTATCGTCCCTCCCGATATAGCCGCACCAGTTATATAACGTGAGCAAACCGTTATCCGTTACTCCACAACATCGTAAGTAACCCCATGGGGACCCCACGGGAGCGCTACTTGCCTTGCCCCTCTTACAGGGCCTTCACGTAAAGGGCTCGATTAGCCTGATATCGCACTTCGTATTTGTTTTACTATACGTCTACCAATTCAAGACCCTGTTTCCCACCGGCCCCCGACAGCTCCCAGCCTGCAGTGGAGACGGGTTTCCAAAGCGCACCAGGGATATTTGCAATGATAACAAGTTTTCTCCAAGTGTCCACTTTCTAAATTTTCCAGTGGAGATCATTAGCCCTGGTCAGGATATAATAGCTATACGTCTATTACGTAGCACATCCCGTACGCTTCCTAATCAGTATTAAGTTCCCCGAATAAGACCGGAGAGAGTCAGACAAGTAGTAAGGCGAGTGGAGGCGGCTGCCCTAAGTTGCTCAGGCAAGCAAGGACGAGGGCGAGGGATCGTACGACAACCTTACTCAGACCATGTTCTCGGAGACGAATGAGGGGTATGCGACTAATGCAGCTCTCCGGGTTGTCTCGAACTAGTAGTGTAATGCACCTCACCACCGTTCGTCAGCTGGGGGCACCCCGCTTGCTTTTGGCAACCTTGAAATTCAGGTATCTGTTCACTGGTTTATACATGATGTCTACCGCACAATCGATGCTGGACCTAAATCGAACCCCAGGAGACTTTCCAGGGCATAGAAGCACTGAAGTCTGTTCCCATAAATTTCTTGTCTTTCAGTCCTTTGCTTTGGTTTATGGGGAACATAAATGCGGCAACAGTGAGGAAGACAGATTCCCTAAACCTGCTCGACTACGAGGACGACACCAAGCCCAGGGCCGTTCTCTTCTTTGTGCCCTGCTGGTTTGAGGAAGACCCTGATAACAGTACGATGAACAGTTGTTACTTTATCCTTGGACGCGCCCCCTCTAGCGGTCTCCGCAACAGTTTAGTCAGAGGAGTAGCACTAAATGTAAATATGTTCATAAAGCTGTGGCAAATGGAGCTGAGGCAGTTATCCCCGATCTCTTCAAGGCAATTACTAGTAGATGGTGTAAAACTGCAAATATCTTAGATGCGGTAGACAACCAAAATGAGCCACCTTTGTCAATTGCGGTTACGAAAGCTCTGATTCTATTCAGCCACGATGAAGCCAAGGATGCTGGTAAACGAGATGTTGGAATCACAGTTGTGAAACATGTAGTACAATATTAAACGCGCGAAGCTCAGCTAACAACGCTGATTTGGATGCTCGCAGTCTAGAGACCTCGGGAGACTTCTCTTCGATACGCCTGAGACTGGCTTCCAGAATACTGAGGGGCTTGACTTTATGCATTCTCGTACTGGCTTTGTTCTTGGCTTTTGAGATTAAGTTTGGGGAGCCACTTTGAGCCACAAAGATACGCCTAACCACATAAACAGATTTCCGATGCACCCCAGCACTATCTGCATTCTTAGCTAAGCAGAATTGGAATCGGATGATAGAGTCGTATACAATGGATGTTAAAACAATATTGTGGGTAATTCAAGCGCATTCATATGAGAGATATAGATCTAAACTTATATTCTTCATGGCCTGGAGAATGATCTGGCTAATTCACGGAGAACTCACTAGTACTTTTTCGTTTTCGACAAATGCCAAGTCAGGCCTTTATGTTACAAAGTACTATTCTTCCACTATTTCGAACTTCACTCAGCGCCACAAGCCCCGTTTTGTGGGTGACGGTAATCCGATTGCGTTGATGGGACCACCACAGGGTACTCCGCCGGTTGCGATGCCAAAGTTGCAACATGTCATAGTCATGTCTACGGGGTCTCCACCCGCAATTATCGCTTTGAACTTATATATCCTAAAACTTGTCGGTGGTTTCGAATATGCTGGGCGAGATGGAGTTTAGTTCATTCACCTCTTAATTAATCTGACCCCGCACCGCTGCTAGATCTGCATAGGAGCACTTGCTATGTGTTTTGGTGCCTCAGTCATGAACCAAAGGATCTGACTCAGACTTACTCAGCCCTAGATGGAATAAAATATATAAGATCCCCAGTCCGTGCATAACATACTCTTAATGTAGTTCTTTGAACAACTCTTTTGAAGTTTTGCCTGTCGACGTGCTTGACAAGTACGTATCCTGCATTGGTACGATAGCCAAATGGCACCTACAACAGGATCTTGTTCTTGTGGTGCGGTTAATATTTCTTTTGACACCACCCCAGAGGTCACCGTATGTTAAGGCCAGCCAACGCTTTGCTCTTTGAAGTCTTCTTATAGTAATGATAGGTTATTTGCCACTGCACTCGGTGTCAGAAAATGACCAGCGGACCTTTTTCTACCAGTGTAATCATCGAGTTAAATAAATTGAAGGTTGACGGAGAAACAAAAACCTACACCTCGATGCAGACAGGCTCAGGCTTGCCATCGTATGGCCACTTCTGCCCGGTCTGTGGCACTATGTTGTATGGGACGGGAGCCTGGAAGCCGGAAAAAGCTGCAGTTAGGACTGGAGTGCTAGATGGCGATGGTCTGAGCGGACATGTACCCTCATTTGAAATCAACGCCGAGTCGAAGGCGAAGTGGTTAGGGTCGCTCGACGGAACAACGATATTTCAGAAAATGCCGCCACCCTCACTCGTGTCAAGAGATATTTAGTTGGGACGGCCACGTTATATTATATCTGAAGATAAAGCGTTAACATTCTGCTATAAAATTAAATTTGACTATGCTTCTGGTAGTCTGTTTACAGCTAGATTGGCCCGATCGCGCTCGCACTTCATTGTGATACTCTGCGTCTCACCATATCAGTGGGCACTCTCTTCTTCTTACGTGAAGAACCAACATTAAAAGACATACATGAACCTTTTGTCTGACATATATATTCACGCCAAAGTCATCTCAAACTGCCGGTGTAACGTTTTTCTTCCCCGTTCAAGACTAGTTTGAATATTTAGTGGATCAAGGTCAACCTCGTATTATCAACAATACGTAATCTGGGTACTCTTGAAGATCATGACTTTGAGATCGTCGATAGAGGTATACTCAAAGTCAATGCTATCTATTATCTGCGGTTAATAGAAGGTAGAATGAGAGGGAAGCCATTTCTTTAGTAGGAATATTACGTGCCTAATCCTAAGTGTGGCGTACTCTGCTTCGATGAACGATTCCACGGCGAAGGGCAAAGTCTTTTGACAGGGCAGGGGTTTAACTGTCCTAACTACAATGTCCTCCCTGCTCTATACTTCGTGACATAATATTTGCAGCAACGAAAACGGAGACCATAATTCACCTGGTTAGAAGAAATTTGCTAATACCATAGTTTGGAAGAGCGATGCTAGGCAGGCCGTCCAAATCCTAGCAAGGCGGACCCGCTTCTATTGGTTGTTAAAAAGCAGCGCAACTCGAATAGTAGCGTCAGCTGGGAAAGAGTTATACCGAGCCTTGGCGAATCAACCAGGTAATCAGTTCAGTCACGCCTACCCCGCACTTTTAGTGCCGGAATTATAGTAAGTAAGTGCAGCTCTCATAACATGATATTTCCCTCTTAGTTGATGTGATCCCTAAGTACTCTATCAAGTGTCATCTACAACTATACGACTGGTGTACCTCTCTTTCATCATTGCCTACGAGAACTGTCCTATCCTTAATTTAATCCCTGGGCCGTTTTCTCGACTACTATATTGAACGCATCATTCCAATTCCGTACTCTAGACCGGTACGCTCTGAGTAGTAGGGAATGGCTCTGGATATTACCAAGGCCTCCGAGCCTCCTCTAGTACTCGCTGGACTCCCGGCAGAGCTTCCCGCCACGGTGCTTCCTCCTAGCGATATATCTATTGCGCCTCTTGACCTAGAAGAGAGCCCCAAGCTTCGCACCAAGCTGCGTCTATACATTATCTTGACGGTACTTTATGTAGTTTACCCTCCCCTCCGCCTTTTTAGTGTTTGGCGTGAATCACCTAGCTAACAATATGTTGCAGCTCGCCCTGTTTCTATCTGCCCTCGATACGACCATTATCTCACAATCGATTCCGACAATATGTACTGATCTACACTCTGCTTCGGGATATGTTTGGATTGGTGGCGCCTACTTGCTAGCCAAGGCTGCTATGGGTCCAATATGGGCGAAATCCAGCGATATTTGGGGCCGTAAGCTTATGCTTCTCATAGCAGTCAGTCTATTTGCAGCCGCTAGTATACTTGTGGCGCTGAGTATTAGCATGCGAATGCTTATTGCTGGAAGAGCATTGCAAGGCGTAGCTGGCGGTGGCCTGGTGCAATTGTCGATCATCACCATCTCAGATCTCTTCAGTGTACGCGAGCGATCGGTATATTTGGGTTTCTCGGGGTTTGTGTGGGCCCTGGCTGGATCCGCCGGACCGTTGATAGGGGGGGCCTTTACACAGTCTACTACTTGGCGCTGGTGCTTCTGGATTAATATCCCTATATGCGGCATCACGTTTGGCCTCTTACTTCTTTTCCTGGACGTCAATAATCCGCGCACGAAACTAGGTGAAGGCCTCAAGGCAATTGACTGGTATGGAACGCTCTCTATCCTGGCAATAACTGCTCTAGTTCTCGTTGGACTAGATTTTGGCGGGACAATATTTCCTTGGAATAGTCCGAAAGTCATTTGTTTGATCGTGTTCGGAACGCTAATAATTGGCTTCTTCCTCTTTAACGAGCAACACTTGGCTGAATACCCCCTCATACCGTTAGCTATATTTAAAAGCTGGTCTAACAATGCAGTTTTTCTCATCGTCTTTTCGCACGCTATGGTCCTCATAGGTATAGAATATTATATGCCGTTATATTTTCAAAGTGTAAAACAAACATCGCCTCTCCGGAGTGGCGTTTTACTACTACCACTAATCGTAGTACAATCTGTCGTTGAAATCATAGCCGGCTTCTTGGTTTATCGTACAGGCCATTATAGAGAGTTCATCTGGGCTGGTTCGCTCCTCATGGCGATAGGGACAGGGCTGTTCATTATTTTTGGAGCTGATACGTCCATTGCGATGATCGTCGGATTGGAGACCATTGGCGCTCTCGGCCCTGCACTTCTTTTCCAAGCGCCTATGGCTGCTATCCAGAATAGTGTTAGCCAGTCGGAAACTGCGGCAGCCACCGCGTCCTTGCTGTTTCTACAGAGCATTGCGATGTCACTGTCTGTAGTAGTCGGCGGTGTAGTATTCCAAAACAGCATGGATGCTCGGAAGTCATCCCTTGCTGCCGCTGGCCTCAGCAAATCTGTCCTCGAAGCTTTATCAGGTAGCCAGGCAGCGGCGAACGTAGCCATCACAAAGTCGATCCAGAACGCGTCACAGCGCCATGTGGTCTTGGAGGCTTTCGCGTGGAGTATAAGAAACATGTTCATATTATATACGTGCTTGGCGGCTATTGCTGTAGTAGCCAGTACGTTCATCAAGCACGAAAAGCTGAACATGGAGCACACAGAGACGAAGACGGGAATACAGCAGTTGGCAAAGGTGAAAAGGGCTAATGAATGACCCAAATTTCTGATATTAAAGATATTAGATAAACAGCAGAAATCTATATAGCCGTTAATTAGAAAGTCAGACACGATTTAGTTAATAAGCTGTGTCTTCGTCTCCCTACAGCGACAGCCACTGGTTGAGCATAGTGCTTGTGTAACCTTCATCCATTAGTACTCTGGATCGTCCGCAATAGTTTACAAGCAACTCGGTCAACTACTTTCAAATCTCTGAATTTCATTCTTGTGCCCATCAATAAATACACTTCTCACGTTAGGCTCAAGACCAGTAAAAACGACATTGGCTCTACCCCACAGCTGCTCCACGGACTTGCTGTGATAAAATACTGTTTTGAAACTTTACAAACAATGCCAGAGCCCGAGTTCTCTTTGAAAAGGCTAATTTCGCGCCTGTTCCACGTGGGTTGGCGCATTGTTCTCTCTGCTAGATTATCGCACCTTCAAGAGTTAACCATGCGTGTCGGTAAAATCCTATGAAATGACCCTCGGACCAATGAACGTTGGCGCTCTTTACCAGAAATCCGAAGGATACAGCCCAATCAACCGCCTTGAGCAAGGGCGTTCCCCACAACAGGTGGTAACAATATAAGCTACTGCAACTGCGTTGGAGAGGGCCATGGCTAAAACGATGCAAGATACTAGAACAACGTAAGATAAGCTTAAGCCATTTGAAATCCTTCTATTAACAGTAGAGAAGTATACTTGAGAACCAGAAACACTTCCCTTTTCTAGGCCTCCCTCCTGGGATTCGAATCCATATCTATTCTTCTCTTCCCAAAGCAATAGATCACAATAAATTATATGCATCATGAACACGGATATAATCAAAGAAGCGGGGTTCATTATACCAAATATAGAAAGCGCGATATTTATCATCATCCACAGCTAGTAGATACCACGATCTAGCGTATTAGTCGCCAGCTTTGTCGCTAGATATATGATAGATTCCGTGCAAGCATCCGCTTTTCATTGGAAAATCCTTGGGTTGGCAAGAAGTTTGTGACGAGTATAGCACTAGTACAAAGACGTCATAAAAAGACAATCTGGTTCATAACTTACTAGGAGATATGCGAGCTACTGATGTCAACTCGGAAGATGATGAATGGTTTGACATTTAGATTATGTTACCCGTAACGAGCAGGTAGAAAATCTTAAAGGCGTCTAAGAGAAAGTAGAAAGGCCTCAGAAAATACTTGGGAAGAGGAGGAAGCTAAGGTTAGAATGTAAGGCAGAAAGCGAGAAGAGCTAGCGATAGGTTTGAATAGCTCCCTTAGCACTAGCCAAAGACTATTGTAATAAGACTCAATGAGTTTGTAGATTCTACAGAAAACAGTAAGGCTTCTAGTACTATAGATTTCACAATATATGCTATTATAAACCTAGTTCTTGGTTATGACATTAGAGGGAGGTGACATCTTAGGCTAACAGCAAGAATCCTATATTAAGGATGCATCAGTATAATTCCACTAAGACTTATTCTCTGACTACATCCATGCCTTTAGATATTTCTCTAAGATGGATTTTCATATTCTCTGACAATGTTTGAACCATGTCGCGTTTTAACATTACCCGATCTATACGTGAGTAACCCTAAGTAACCTGGTAGAATTATTTCTCTCATTTCTGTACTACAGTCAAATTTAGCCCATATTTGCTACCAGTGTCAATTGCTACCAGTGTCAACTCTTAGTCAGGAACTGGTAAAGAAGCGACCGTTAAATAATTACAAACTATTATTATGAGAAAAGCAGATTCTCCCTGGCCCTTCCAATCATTCAAAGCTTAAAGCTCCTTGTTGCTATACCGGCTCCTCAATAAGGAGGGCCAATAATTACTTCCTTCCCGCTCTTTTATTGCTAGACATGGTTCTCTAGGACCTATTTGTTCTAGAATATAGAATGTGAAGCCAAGTATTAAGAAGTTGATGCATAATGCCAAATCTGTCAAAAGGGTTTCTCCTAATAGAATTTCAAATATCTTCCGGTAAAGAAAGTTTCGAGTTTGCTCATAATCTTCGATCAGAAGAAGAGCCCGCAAAGCAGGAATCTTAGCTAAATATTTAGAAAGGCGTTGACAAAAAAGCGACGTTGCTCAGCTTGTTGTATGTCTGGAGTTCGATATCATCCCCTGAAAAGATATTTGGGCCAAGAGACTCCAAATGAAAGTTGTCCAAGATTTATTCGGAGGAGCCATGCAGGTAGGCTTGGACGGTAGGGAACTTGAGCGATTTGACATCTAGGAGATTATTAAATTGGTTTGACTGAAGATCAGCGAGTCCCCGAAGATTCTGTACGGATTTTGTTCGTTTCAGCCTCCTGGAACGGTGATTATCCCTAGTGATCGGCGTTTCTATTCGGACTAGCAACAAAGCAGTATACTGTTCACCAACTGATTGTGCATGATTAAAGTCAGGATTTATCCACGGCTTGTTTTCCAGTTGGCCAATGGCAGAGACAGGAGTTTTGGCTCTAGTTCGCATGAGATCGCCTGGATCGAATTCATCCTGCGAGTATACACTAAGTGTATACACTGATGAATTCGAGTGTTGAGTTTCTGGATGGCATGTTCCATACGTTTGCTCTTCTTTGGATTCCTCGTTTGTTGTTGTGTCTGGCCCGTGATCTGACAAAAATTTCAGATGCGGTTTGGATGTTACGAGGTTTCCTCCTTTACACGAATAAACGCCTTTCGAATCCTTATAGGGGGCTTTTTTCCGGGAAATTTCCATGAATTACTATTATCTTTTGAAGATCGGTCTATCGGATCCGATTTCGATGTTCTGCCCATGCAAAAAAGATGAGTCATTTGATGTAAGCCCAAACAGCACACACTTCAATGGTAGGTATAATTCAACTAGGCTGAAAGGCTTATACATGAGAATCTAGTGAGGTAAGGTTGGGATATAGCAGTACAAGAGTCATTAATCGCATTAATATAAGTAACAAACCCTGTAACCTCGAGGACAGGGCTATGAAAACTTGCCTGTCAATTTTAATAACTGTTAGCTCGACTCGGAATCCAGCCTTCTATGGCTAATCAAGCTAATGCATCCATACGAGACATAGCCTTAATTTAATCTAATGGCTTGCACGCCTGGACGTGATGAATGACTACGGCAAATACCACAACACCTCTAATTAAATGTCGGACAGGTCAAAGTGTCCGAAAGCATGGAAGCCATTTCCGAGTGGCTGATCTTGCTGATAGCGAGAATGATATTTCTTTTAACGAACCAACTCGTTGATTGGTCATGCAATAAATTAGGGTGTTCTGTATTAAGCAATAAGCATAATCTTTTAGTAGAGTCAATACTATCATGCGATGCTGCAGATCTCGCTTCGTAAGGATAGATGTCTTGTGACCTGATAAATGATCTCTTCCTCAAGCCACTCGCAAGCCACAGCACTGCGAAAAGGTTGCAACAAAGTAGTCTAGTCAGAATTATACGACACCACCCTCTATTATTATAGCGATTCAGCGGCTAGTATTACCTTAGCCGAATTGACTGCGTGTTATACATGACAAACAGAGACGTAGCCGTCAATGGTAAACACGGGCGATAGTATTTGTGAATAGTCTCACAGGCTTTCTTTCTACCTTCTCTCTAACTTCTTCGCAGCTACTCGTCGATACCACTGTACTTCTCGTAGTGAAGCTGGGTCTTCCAGGAAGGATACTTTAAGCACGCTACTAACTTGTAGTATTTTTCGTATAGTTTTAATATCCTAGGTACTATACGAAACACACTTAAAACAAGGAAACTGTACTATACGTAACTATTTAAACCTATTTTATATACTCTAGTCTGGATTATTTCCAGTGTCGCAAAGAAGGGTAATTAAGCAAAGTGGGTTCGCCGTTAGCATGAGGCGCCTCCCCTCGAGAAGCTCTAAGTAGCTATATGTACACGATCCGAGAGTAAAGTGATTGATCTGAATCCGAACCCTAGTAACTTCCTCCTAGCTAGCAAATATCTCCTATCCTACTGCAGAAAGGAATTTGACGAGTAATACTGAATTCGTCTTGATTGTATGAAGAATTATCTATAACGATAAGTTAACTTACGTTAATTATCAAATAATATTATGAGGTGGACTCCTTCCTTCTTCAACAATCTAGAAAGATAGTTATTATTACAGGTTCCTTGCATTTGCTGTTGGCACCTTCTACTAACCAGTTCATAGTTATAGACTTTTGCTACGGGGTTTGTATTATACGTGACTCTAGTACCTAGATGGTGGAGTTGAGTACAGCTCTATAACTTCTATTGAATCCGAAAACCTGAGTAAATTTAGCGTTTATGCTTGTTACCGCCTGTCTGAGCGTCGATGAAAGATTTTAGCTTTTGTAATTGGACCTTGTAGTCCATAAGAGATTGATAAAACTGAAGACTTACCAAAGCCATCTGTTCCTGGTCTATAAGGAATTCTACCTGTCAAGAGTGGAATCTTGTTGTATGTCTATAGCTTTAATGTTATAGTTACTTATGTTCTAGAATTTTATGTCCAGTTTCGCGAGATACCTAAAACTATAGACAAAAGAGTCGTGACATCCCCTTCTGTTACGCTTGCCATTCCAGCGCTCTCTGGTGATGAGATTTTCCCGCGTAAAACTCGCTCACCCAGCCTGCCATCTGCGCAACCTCCGCATATGCAATAGCCTTGACGTCATCATTAACCGCCCAGTTCTGGCCGTACAAGTCACTGCAGTGCACACCGCTCGCCACTATTCTCACAGGTAGCTGCTCGGTGCTCTGTAAAGGGCCACCAGGACGGAAGTCTGAGCTGACTGTCGAATCCCTCCACGGATCTAGCTGGCCGTTGGTATACATTAACCTCTTAGATTTGGTGTTGCTCCAGCCACCCGTGTACTTGTTGACCGTCGCGGAGGTTTTGCCCTCTTCGAGACCATATCCGCCTTGGGAGGTAGGGAAAAAGAATCCACACTGCGCCTCCCAGTATGCTACGTTAACAAGTCGGGACACAATTGTGGGAGTGCCTTCAGGTGCGCCGTCTTGCCAGTACTCAAGACTGTATATTTATTAGCAGGGTGAAAACAGAAAGCAGGCAATTTTATGAATGAGGGGCTGAATTACGGCTCGTTGCAAAGTAACCACATCCACTGGCGACCACCTGGATTGGAAACAGTGAGATCCTTGTAAATCACATTTTGTGAGTTCAAAGCTTTGAAGCAATCTGTGTTGTAGGTGCCATTGAACTCAGAGTAGCCATATGACTCGCAATCTTGGGGCAGTCAGTGCCTTCCATTTAGTGCGCCAGCTTGGTAACTTACAGCCTGGGAATTCGTATTCAGTCCACCATTGCGCATAACCGGCTAGGGCCTTTTCTAGCCCAACTCCTTTGGCACCTGGAATAACGGTTTGGTTAGGGTTGGCGTAGACGTTCTATCACATGAATATCAGAGGTAGAGCATAGCAGAGAATGGGGGA
This sequence comes from Coleophoma cylindrospora, assembly GCA_003369665.1. NCBI lineage: Eukaryota > Fungi > Ascomycota > Leotiomycetes > Helotiales > Dermateaceae > Coleophoma > Coleophoma cylindrospora. The sequence continues at coordinate 2,020,951 of PDLM01000010.1, forward strand.
CGTATAATACCTCAACATAGTCACAGAAGTAGTAATATTCATTGTACCCATAGATGGACTCGGTGTAAAACTGAGTGTCCTGCCATGACCAAGGGCCATTCTGGAGAGCACTATATGAATTAGAATCATCGAGTATAATAGGGCATGCCTGAAAACTTACGAGGCAAAATCAGCATCTTCTAAATCCCCGAGGAGGAACATGTTTTTCAACTTGGTTTTCTCCGAACTGTTTCCATGCAACAGGATGTTGTCGACGTAATTAATGACGGCAATGAGATCAGTCGAGCAGTTTTGAGGTGTTGCTTCCAAAACTGGAGCGAAATACTGCCAGAAATCTCCAACAGCCTCAACAACACCACTGGTCCCATAGTACGCCCAGTACGTCCCCGGATCAACTGCTTCCAACCAGCCGGCCAAGGCACCACCATATGAGCCACCGGCATAAACCCAAGGAGCATTCTTAGGCTTGCTGCCACCGGAGTGATCGAACGGTGCGTCGAAATTGTTGGCAAAGTAGGTCAGATCTGCAAGAGCATTGTCCAACGTCAGGTACTTGAGGTTCTCCACCGTCAACACGTCATACGGCGAGCTCTCGCCCCAGTATCGATGCTCAAGCACAATAACCGCACCGCCCATTTCGGCCGCCATGAGACCCGTGAGCCGGAGCTCGGTAGTGTAAGTGACATTGAACCCGTCAGCGGCCTGCTCTCCCGGGGTCGTCAGAATGATGGGCGAGCCTGAGCCATTCCAGTATTGAGTACCGTACCAGTAGCGCTGCGAAAAGGTGCCCAGGTGCGGGTTGGAGTGATCAAGCAGCTGGTCGAAGGTTCCCCAGCCATTGAAGCCCGAAGTACCATCCAGCTCTGTATCCTCCTCAATGGGGCCTACTCTCATCCCACTCTTATGGTTGTGAGGAAAGAGTGCTGACCCGCCGGTCACGAGACATAGAAAGCCGGTCGCCAGGGTGGATGAGAACCTCATGATGATCAAACTCTCCAGATAGAGTACATTCAACAGCACGAAAATGGGTAAGTAGCAGAGTCCAGGGGGTGCGTGTTGCTTGATATTTATATCCACATACTACATGCATTGTATTAAGATCTCTGCTACCCGCTTTCAAATTTTACCCTGGAGACCACGACATACTTGCAATCCTTGGACAACTATAGATTAGTACCACTTACCTAGAGAACTTCGGGAAGGTACATGGTTGATTAGATTTTTTAGATTAACACAAGATAGAGCGACTCTTATCAATCGGGGAGGAGTATAAGAAGCGAGATTTGTCTTTCCAGGACGACCTTCCCTATTTGACAAGTGCGTCACAAGGATACATTAATACCTTCTTGAAGTTAGAAAAAGAAGGTAGAACAATAACCAGGGGTAGTTTTTAGTCCACTACCAGAGCTACAGTGTACTTCTCTTTTAGATAAAAGAGTAATTTTGTTCGGATAACTTATACAAAATGCCTAGCTTATGATATTATGAGATAACTTGTAACCAAGGCTCGGTAGTAGAACTATATAGAGAATTATAACTAAAATTACAGGATAGTGTTATATAATAGATTATTAGGATTATCAGGAAGTATATAATAACTTAGGAGATCTGGTTAATCAAGGTAATATAAGGTCTATATAAATAGATAGTTATTGTTGAAACGTATTCTTGCTCCAAGTCACACAACTTGCGCGCACAGACCATTCTGGGGTAGCCTTCAACCTTCGTTCGACTTATGTAGATGCTCATCAATCAACAACAGCATCATCGGATAAAACCACATTGCATCATTGCATCATTGCATCATCGAAAGTTTCACTTGCATCAATGCACAGTGCACTTTATGATACCTGTATTATGTAGATAACCTGGTAAACCGACAGTTATCCTACAATCGTTAAAATTTCGTACTTAATTTAAAGTAATTATTTATACTTACATTAATCATTCTATTTAAATATGTTGATATATCTACCTAACTTATCCCTGTTACCTACCTGACTACCTAAGTACCGTACTAACGAGGTATTGTATTAGCCGTTATACGCCCCTCAGCCTGTATCCGCTCCAGTGGCTGCATCCGCGCCCGAGCCCCCGCCTATTAGCTAACACAAGAGTCCATATCAGAGGCTACTCTGGAGGCCAAACTCAACAACCACTTAATCTCTAATAGAGCTAGTACATATTGAGAAGTTGAGTTTTCAGACCTTGTGAGACCAATCTCAATGCTACTACCATCTTTGTAAATTTTACTGAGTATGAACTTATGCGTAATTATTTTTTAACTACGTAAATTATAACTTCAGTTTATAAACTACTTATGAGTAATATAACAACGAAATATAACCCGAGTCCAATTAGATCTAGTTGATAAAGTCAGCTGTAGATGGTTATGAGAGTCACGTGGTCTTACTTTATGGCCCCAGCCAGAGTCATAACCCATGTAGGCCAGCCGATCTGTATCCTTGAATCGTGTAGCTAACCTGATTTAGCTAACTTATCGCAAACCTAACCCAGACCTCCCCAATGACAACTCTTGTATATACTCCCTTGAGCTTCGACGATCTACATATCAGGTTGCTAACGCTGCATCCCGGGGAATATAATGACCGTATCCGCATCTCGCTACACAAAGTCCGTCTCCTCAGCGCAATCGGTCAAAGGGACGAGTCAGTCCAGTCACAAGTACAGTCACCTCTTCAAGCAAATAACTATATACCATCGTACGAAGCATTGTCTTACGCTTGGGGTCCAAGTGAGAACGCGAGGACTATAACTAAGACCTCCGCCTCTAGCGACGCTCTCATTTCGGTGACGGAAAACCTGGACACTGCACTAAGGCACTTGCGATACACCAAAGCAGGTCGTCTGCTTTGGATAGATGCCATATGTATCGATCAAGAAAACGTGGCTGAACGAAGTTGCCAGGTTTCTTTTATGGGTACAATATATGCCTTAGCTACGAGGGTTGCAGTCTGGCTTGGTCCTAAGGATGGAGATAGTTCTTATGCGATGGACTTGGTGGAGTCTTTGGGCCAAAAGCTAGCCGTAGACTAGACAGCCTACCAAATGACCCCTTCTCGGCTAGGTTGCGTTGAATCCCAATGGGCAGACCAACGTGAACTACTGCCATACCAAGCAAGAGAATTAACCGCATTACTTGACCTATTCGAGCGTTCCTGGTTTGAACGCTTATGGATACGGCAGGAAATCACGCTAGCTTCTAATACGATCCTTCAGTGCGGACCAAAGACCATTTCCTGGGCGTATTTTCGGAACGCTGTGTTATGTATATATACAAAGAGGTTCGCCGATGAATGCCTCGGAGCCCGTTTGGTGGCTTATAGACAGCGTGGACTTGAGTTATTCCGCATATGTGACGCCGCACCAGGTTACTATTCGTACGGGCGGCTCCGGCTTGTCAACCAGGGGGCAAAGTTCACGGATGGAAGGGATGCCATGTATGCCGTGCGAAGTCTCCTGCATAGCCATGACTTTGACTTAGACGTTCGACCCAACTATTCGCTCAGGGCCGTGGAATTGTACACTGATGTGACTTTACGGATTATGTGACTTTACGGGTTATCAACCGCTAGAGAAACCTGAGTTTCTTGCGGACGTGTGAACTCGATACCCAGTCATTTCCTGACCTGCCCAGCTGGCTGCCCGACTGGTCCTCTCATATATGTATTCAACGATGGTCAAGGAATGCCTGGAGTGCCTCAGCATGGACTTCCGCACAAATAACTTGTCTAGGGGCTGGCGTTCTTCGCGCTGCCGGAGTTCGAATTGCTCGAGTTTGTCGCGTTCGCCAGCTCACTTATACAGAGGGCAAGATGGAATATCAACGTACAAGGACTCAAGAAGACATCATGCACAGCTTGAAGGAATTTCGTTCAGATCTAGAGCACCCTAATGCTCCGTATGGCGCTGGCGGTTCAATACTGGAAGCGTATTGCCGCGCTTTCTGTGGAGATGATCTAGCTCACTCCTACTATAAATCGAATGGCTCTCGCCCAAATCTCGAAGAATCTATGTGTACTTTGCAGTCAATAATGAACTACGAGGGGCCAGTACATGATGATACTGACAGGCAGAGGCATATTAGGTTCCTATATATTAAAAACGTTAAAGACATGTAGATTGGGAGGTGCTTTATTTATACACCAGAGGGGGACATTGGGCTCGCTCCACTAGGCACGCAGCCGGGTAATATCATATCTGTCCTCCTAGGATGTAAAGACACGGTAATTCTGCGACCGGATACAGGTGGTCCACAAATGCGGTGGAAGGTAGTTGGAGTTGGTTATATACAGGGTCTCATGTCAGGCTCTTCGGTATACAACGTCTGCCTTGCCGAGTATTATCAACTAGTGCGACTCAACAGGCTGTGTAGTGCTCCGACTAGTCGTAATCCTTGGTTCGGGCTTGTGGACACACGCGAAGGGAAGCTTAGGACGAATCCAGCGGAGATCCTAGAGGAATTGGGCATCCAGCCAGATAATGAGCAGAGATTTCAAGGAGAAGTACAAGTATCGCCAGACATATTACGGAAAGCCGGGGTAGACATTCAGGACTTTGACTTAGTTTGAAAGCTAGATGTTAAAAGCAAGTATATTAAGATATCTAATTCTGATAGTAAACAAGAGCTAATTTCAAACAACGTAGCTGATCTTTATAATAAACTCTAAAAAGGGACAGGGTAACTTATCGAATTTGGAAGCGTTAATTCTGAATATCGACGACAAAACTCGGATCTGAATAATAAAGGGCTGCAACGACTCGCACTGATCATGTATACTATGCGTAATATAGTTAGGGGTGGGCCGATATGATGTACGTGCAAAGGCATCCGAGAAAGAAACATAAAACCAGCCCGGTATTGGTGTCGAAAGTTGATATCAAAACTGTTCTCACACTATGGTGATGGAGCAATGCGAACATGATAGCCTCAGCCCTCATCCTTTCAACACCTCGTCAATGATATGCGCCGCACGCAGACACTCCTCGTCATGTAATCGAGGGGTGACAATCTGGATCGTGCAAGACGCACCGTCGAATTCTACTGGATCGTCTGTATAAATCCTCAGTGTGCTGCTTCGTTTCAAAAAATAAAGCACGCTCACAAGGAGGATCCGGAGCTGTAGCCGGATAGCCAGTGGCGTCTGGGTCTAGCTCTTTGGAGGTGGCGGAGTATGGAGCTATACACGCGGGGTACTATGCGTGAGTTAAATGAAATTATTTTATAGGAGCGAAGTATGTAGACTAGGAGGGAGAGTAGAGATTGAGACATACATCTAGTAGATTCCAAATGACCGCGTAGCCTAGCAAGCCAAACATACGTGTCAAGTTTCGTGGCGGTATGCTGAGCACCGGGCCCGATGAGGACATCAAGCTGATTCTCCGACCACAACTTGCCCCATGCATTTTGATACTTTGCACGATGGACGTTCATAGCTGCCAGGTCGAGGATGGAAGTTTGGCGGAGAGGTCCCATGGACTGGGCATGGGCATGAGCTTGCGCGACAGTAGTGATCATAGGCTCGCCATCATCAAGGATATGTTGAATTGCGGTATTGCTCGGATCGAGCGAGAAGAACTCTAAGGCTTTTGTATAAGCAGAGGATGTACTAGTAATGGGAGAATTGGTGAGTGGGACTAGAATATGTCCCTCGGCAGCACGGCTGCAACGGCGCCGTCGAGTGCGCGCCGTACGGCTGGGTGCCATGGTAGAACTGGATCTTTGGGGAAGATCCCGATGGTCAGAATGGGCTTTATAGACGGTGATGTGATGGCAACAATTCTCGCTAGGGGACGGCATAGGCGCTGGCGTCTCGGACCAACGGTTTGGCGCTGATGACGGCTTTCATGAAAAATTCGATTTCTCCAAGAGTTTTGGCTAGTGGTCCTGCTGTGTGTACAATTCTTGGGCTTCCGTGGAGTGCTGGGGATGTTTGTCCATCGTATGGGACTCGATCGGACGAGGGCTTAAACCCATATATTCCGCAGCATAAGGCTGCAATACGGATAGAACCTGCGATATCAGTTCCCACGCCAAGTATAGAGCCACGGAAAGCGATAAGGGCTCCTTCGCCACCACTTGACCCTCCGGGCTGTGAGTGCCATGTTCCTTGGATTCAATGTGCGGCCGAAGAGAATATTCTCAGAGTCTGCTGTCTTAAAGGACTAGTCGGAGGTCCATATTGATCAAATGCATAAACGCTTCCCATCAGAGTCTGCGGGATGTTTGTCTTCACATAGAGGACTGCACACAGTGCTGCATTTGTGGTCGGAAGTGGACGGCCCAAGAACGAGACGTAACCAAGCGTCGACTGTACATCAGCAATATCAAAAGAATCCTTGAAAGCACTGATTAGTCCTGCTATAAGGATATTTCTTGAACGGCTTCTAGTACCTACTTTCAAACTATTAGGAAGCTCGTGAAGGAGCCCCAAAACACGGCCCTCTCACTTTAAGTAAGCATCCAAGAAGGCTGCTCGATCTTGGGCTACATCAAACAAAGTCTCAGTAAGGCATGACAACTGCAACAAGTGATTAGTTGGTTTCCCATAGAGCAAGTATACATTCCCAAGGAACAAAAACCCCACCATTTGCTGTGCAACAGCTGCTCGTTTCGAAAATGCCAGTGTCACTAGGAGTTCATGCTGCCTGTGGCCATATTCTGTAGTAATTCTCTAACATTGTACTTTTCTGTGATCTCTAGTTCTCTGGGGGAGAGAATACCAAATTCAAGTCCAATGTTTGTCTTAGTCAGGTCCACTGATCGAGAGAACAACGCCGTTGCCATTATCGAGGGCGGAATGAGCCATGCTGAAGGAATCGCAGCTTGATTCTTAACTTTTTTAGCTGCGACACAGGATTGCTAGCTGCCACTCGGGAGGGAAGCTGTGGCTACAGAGTCCGACATCTTATAAGAGAGGATGAAAGGCTCTTGTGTATAATACGGGGGATGTGCGGTGCGGCCACTGTTTTATGTTCTCCTAGACAGTGGAATGATGCATGGGGGATCGGAACAAGTTTAAAAAAGATAACTTTTAGAAAAGAAAGGAAAAGTGTGGGTTTATGTATATATATGTGTAGCTTACCTAGTTAGGAGGGCAATCAAAGAAATGAGAGACGAGGGCATCAAAAACAGAACTTGAGGATGAAATATCCCTTTGGCCACCCAATAGGAACGCACAGCGCGGGGTGGGATCATGGGGTTTACAGGCGTAGAGATCGGAGAGATAAAGTGAGCGATGGAATATCAAAAGTTGTAAGTCGGACACCGGCAACATGGTTTTACTAACCCCAGCTTAGACCAAACGACTATTCATGCAATGTTACTACTGTTACGACTACTTGTTTCTATTTTCTATAAGAATGGAAGTGATGACCTGTTCGTGCTACCAGTATTGCTACAGAGTTATCTCATCTCGTACGCAGCAATATTGTAAGAGCTTGTTCCTTATCTGAGAATGATATTCGGACTGAAGTCACAGGTTAGACATCGGGTACTTATCCCGTCGCCTCAGCTGTTATCGCCCATCTTTGTTTGTGCCACCACATATCTATCGCACATCCGTCCCACTAATGTTGCTACTGAGGTGCTACTAAGATTACACGTCTTTCCATCTTTTCGCATGCATAGTACCATTTCAGTGATTATGAGTAAGGAACGACTGCTCCTATGATGTCCGCGCATCTACGGGCCTGCGACCGATGCTGGTCCATCAAAGAGAAATGCATCTTCCCAAGCAACACAACAAGCTGTCGTCGCTGTACTCGTCTCAACCACCAATGCACTCTGACCCGAGAAATGGGAAAGCCAGGACGAAGGCCGAAGACATTTGATATTCCTGGTCATATAATCACGTTCCAGAGCTCGCCGGAGAGCCGGGAGAGCTCGTGGTTATCTCAACTCGACAACTCGGAGCTGCAGGCTATTGCACCTAAATTTGACGCAGTCGTTCTGAGCACTGCAGACCCATATCTACGTGCTCTCCCAGCCTCGGAAAAGAACCTCATTAATCTTCTATTTGACAAAGATTTTTTCATCCAACGCTTTGTCTTTGGCCCACCACCCTGCGCGAGAGTTTTCTTGCTTGCTCTGCCGGCTTTGTATGCGCGCATGGGAAAGCCTTAGAGTCCAGTGAGCTGGAGTTATCTCTTTTCTCTGGGCGCTACGGCGCTACAGCGATTGCGGACCATGACAGTCCACGGGCCGACCGAGGTCGCGCTGGTATTGACTCTTGGGACTGCGTTACTGACTCTCGAGTTGTTGACAAGCAGCAAACACAGCTATGCGATTGGCCGGCACACGTTGTCTTTACTTCGTCCATGGTATGGCTCGGTGGCTCTGAACCCGGACATGGATATGGATGTCCTTTGCCCGTTGTTCCTGGACACTGCGCACTGCCTTTTGAAAAGGGAGGTACCTGTGATCCGCTACCATGTTCGGGACACCTCTCTTGTCGATCGTTACGTTGGACTATCGAGCACTTTATTGCCCTTTCTCTACGACGTCTGTATCCTAGGTTATAGAAGTAAACATGCAGTGCTTCCCAGCAACAGCGACTTGGACGAGGGTTTGGAGAGCAATTTTCAAGATCTCGAAGATATTATACAAGCTTGGAGACCAAGCCCCCTGGTTGCATTTACGAACCTTTTTTCTAATCACGAAATTATCCTTCTTCTCAATCACGAACGAGTATACTAAGAGGCTGCTCTACTGATTTTGCACCGCCTCTGTTGTTCATATGGGAGTAGCGATCGAGAAGCGCGGCTAAGGTCGCAAAACATGTTCTCCGAATTTGAACTGTGTTTCTCCATCACTGGCAGATATGCAGTTTCGGCTGCGCTGCCATTTTTAGTGGCATCATTAAAAGTCACGGATATTGGACACCGGCAGGAAATCCTCTTCAGAGTGGTAGCTGGGAAAGGAAGGATTTTTCACCACGTCGCACTCAGGCAGCAGAGATTTCTTGAAGATGTATGGCTTCGAAGAGACCAGGACAAGGAATTCTCATGGTTTGATCTGGTGGATAAAATTCAAGACTTTGACTTATTACCCTGATGATGCATGTGTTTATAATTTATGCATTTATCATTCTTGTGATTTCTGTGAAACAGGCCAATAGTTAGTTCTTATATTTCTCAATTTGTCAAGTAAGTCAGCCTCGAATGATTTAAGAGACTTTGTCGGCTATTGCCAACAACTTTTCATCCTCGAATCTTCTACCAATCAACTGAACGCTAAGAGGCAGCCCATGGTACGTTTCCGGATCATACAAGCTTTGAATATGCGCACCAAGCTCGTTGGATGGGACCACGTCCACCCACTCATCCAAAGCTTTGTTCACAGACATCCCCAACGGTAGTGCCAGCGCTGGCCAATGAATCATATTAAAGAGACCCGTAAAGCCTAGATATGTGTATTTGTCGAAAGGGACTGCTTTATGCGGCGTCGGCACCCATAGAATCATGTCCACGGACTCGCCATTGACCATCCACGCCTCTGTCATCTTCAAAATAAGGCTGGAAATAGCCACATTCATTGCACGCACTTCTTCACAGTGGGACACTGCGGCACTTTCTCCTGAGTAACCATTTGCGTTGCTTTGACGATTTCGGTCAGCGGCTCAGATGATATGAGCTCCAGCAGCAGGGACAGAACATAGATCTCTCCCCATTGCTTCTGCTGCTCCCAGACTTGCGAGATGTCCGGCCCGTTGAAAGGGACGAGGGTATAGCCAGCTTTTTCCAGACGGTTCTGCGCCACGTCGAATCCCCGCTGAACTGGTGGGTGGAAATGCAGAAAATTGTTTTCGTGCCAGACGGCGATTCGTGGGTTCTTGAATGAAGCAGGGTCGAGCTGTAGCCATGGCGGTGGCTACAGGAACGGATTTGAGGTCCACGGCTGAGTTTCTGACACAAGTCGTGCTGCCAATCGAACATCCCGAATCGAGCGGGCGAGAAATCCTGAGATACTGACGGGCCTGACAGCGTTGGAACCAATTAAGCCTGGAGGGAAGATGGCGCGGCCATCAAGGGGTAACCTGTATCCACTGGGCTTGTATCCTACCACGCCGTTGACGGCTGCTGGCATCCTGACCGAGCCGGCGCCATCAATCCCAATGCCGAAAGCAGAGCCACCGAGAGCCAATAGTGCTCCTTCCCCTCCGGATGACCCGGCGGCGCCAAATTGGAAGTTATGTGCATTCGAGGTTCTGCCGAAGATGATCGAGTCTGTATCTGCCGTGAGCATCGTCTGCGGCACCGTGGTCTTCGTAATAATAATCGCACCCAGGCTCTCGAAAATCGGAGCAACTGACTATCGGTCGTCACAGGCTGGAAGCATAATGAAGAGATGCCAACCGAAGCATCGTGACCTTTGATGAAGAATTGATCCTTTACACTGATCGGGAGTCCATGTAAGGGGTCCACAACTTTCCCCGTCTTTGCAAACTGTTCATCTAACTGCTTTGCGCGTATCAGTGCTTCGTGAAAAAGGATTTCCGTAAGGCAGTTGCTGAGCTGATGAGCAATAGCAGCGCGTTTGCAAAAAGCGAGGACAAGCTGGGAGCTGGTTATGGCGGAGGAGGCGAGTTTCTTGACGAGGAAAGTGGCATCGTTATTGAGCTCGATCCATTCCAGCTCCTCAGATGAAAGGATGCCGCTTAATCTCAGGATTTTTAGGGGAGCTGCGGGCTTGGATACTGTGTTGCCTAGGAGCCATTCCTGAGGGATTTTGGCAGCTTGTTGCTAGCGTTTCTCTTTGGCTATCACTTGCCATGGTTCTTCTTGGCTCCCCATTGTGTACGGGACTGGAATATAAGGGATATTCTTTGTTCAATGCATAAATTTACAGGAAGGTGACGACTAGAGAGGATGTCTTTGTTTACTAGCTAATCTAATACTCATAGTTAAACTAGGAGTAAGAATAATAAGTTTTGTTGTTAACGATAAGGAAGGGCGTTTGCCTTATCCACTATACTCGGATTCTAGTATATAACATCCTCTTTCGCTTCACCATTTAACCAGCGGCTTTCTTAGGTGTTTCAAGGCCCGCCTTTGATAGTCGTTTTTAGGGAAATCCTTAACAAATATAATAAAAAATACCGTATATTATAAGGTAATATTAATACAGCGCTGAGGTAATATAATATACTAAATATATACTAAGTAGAATATAATATTATAGAGCCTAATAGAAAATTTAGTATATTTACAACGAAATAATGGAAGGATAATAATATAGATATAGATATACTTACGACTATACTAGTATATAACGTACTATATAAGGAGGAGAGTATGATAGGATAAAGGAAAAGTATTGATTCATAGAGTAGTAATAAAGAAAGAGGAGAAGGGTGAAGAGGAAAAGACTAAGCGTCCTCTAACATAGACTCTACTACTAATAAAGCTTCTTAACCTGTACTACTTATAGATTCCTTCTTAGTATCAATTTCCATCGCGCTATGAAATTTATATATTGTAAAAAAATTGTTTCTTCTAGTCTTGTTTTTTACCAATTCTCTTCTTAGCGTGAAACCCGACTTTAGATTTGTGTAGCACAAGTATACTTTTGTTAAGCTCTCCCCCACTCCCCCCCTCTAATTAGAATTCATTAGAATATAGCTTTGATAGGATGAAACCTAAGTACAAGTATTTAATAGTTGTAAACTATAGATTTATAAAACAGTTATTAATATTAGTTAGACGTCTGTTCAAACTATCATAGTAGTAGCTTTCTACGTCTATCAATGTTAATAGTATTTTAGCCTAAAATTTCTAGTAATTTAGGGAAGTTTGGCGTCCCTAGTCCTGTTACTGGATCCCACCCTGGTGTTGCAGCCCATCCAAGTTCTACATTACTACCCCAAGTACAACTTCCGCCAGACCCTGTAACGACATCATCAAACGCGGCTGATAAGTTCGAAGAGTACAGAATTGGATTCAAGAAACCTAGTGATGGTTTTCCCGTTCTCATTCGTTTGTCGTTGATTAGCGCAATGATTGCTGCCCATACTGGTGTGCTAGCACTCGTACCGCTCTGAAGCCACTCAAAACCACCGGCACCGATTAGAAATCTTGATCCTACGGCTGAGATATCGGGAATACCACGGCCAGACTTGTTATAGAACCCGTCATGGCTACCTTTGAGAGAGTCTATATATGTCAATGCTGCTTTGTCTTGCCATGTGGGTCGGGGGAAGTAGTCAGAGAAGCCCCCGGAGGAAAGAGATGAAGGTGCAGCAGGAAGGTAGTTTCCAGTCGCGCCCACAGAAGTTACATAAGGGCAGCCAACCGGGAAGGTTGGAAGAAACTTCACATGCGACTGCGTTCCATCATTAGCATAGCAGTCCTGATATCCAATTCCTGCTGCACCGCCATCCCCACTTGCAATCAGGATCGAAACGCCTCGGGAGGTCAGTTGCATAAAGAGGTCGCATACCAAATTTGCGTATGGTCGTGGGATATCCTGCTCATTGTCGGTATAGGAGATTGAAAGTACTTGAGGTAGGGTCTCGTCATCCTTAGCAAGCATATACTCGAGGAACTCCTTCCAAGGTTCGTCTGCTGACTGCGTGGGGCCTACTTCTATGCCATTAGCACCCAAGTCCGGGCCACGGCCGCCCGTTGAATAGTATGTAACATTTAGAGGTTGTGTAAAGGACATGCTATACTCGGTATCGAGAATTGCTTCAACTCCAGAGCCATTGTTGATGGGTAAGCCGCCATTGATGGCTTCAACCTTGAAATTGTAAAGCGGCGAATAGCCACTGGAATTTCGGCGAGGGCTATACTTCTGCAAAAAGGTGTGGACATAGTCGAGAGAAGGATACTGCTCCAGAAACCCAGCGATGCCGATCGTACTTGGAGAGGATGCATCCGGTGTGTAACTGATGTTATATATATCTGCTACACAATCTGGGATTACGTTGTTCCAGCAGCTTCGAGGAACTGTTTTTGAATATTAGAATATAGTTCGGATCAAATCCAGCTTTATGGCTAGAACCTACGTGTAGTTGTTTGCCGTTCCTCTATCCTTCGATTGTCGTCTCCTCGATGTTCGGCCGCTAGTCGTGGTTTCGGTGATCCAATAAATTGTGTGACAGGATAAATGAAATTAATGTGCTCGGCCAGATCACTCGGTAAACTGTACTCAGAGGCTCTATGGACTGTTTGAGAGGCATCATTTTTATATTTCGCAAGTTCACAGTGCAGTAGTGAGTTGATTGATGCAACGCTGGCATTGAAGTGAATCCAGGCCCCTTCTTCTTGAAAGTCAACGATGTTGTGACTTTGCAACCAGATCAGTACAGAATCGACAGTATCTCTGCGTGGCAGTTGATACTGACGAAGCTGATCTTTAGACAAGTGCGACCCGAAGTCTTGGTGAGAGGGTTTGCTAATGGTATCTAGACGATTTTGTAGGTCGCGTAGGTAAGGCTGCTTAAGTGCGACAGAGAGCCTGAGAACGACAGAATCTTCGGCGCGTTGAATATATGTCCAATCGTTGGGCACCGCCAGAGCAGTCTCGTGAATTTGAAGGGTTCTATGCCGTGGTTGCGAAAGGGCAACACTGGAAAGAAACAGCACAGCAGACAATGATTGAAAGAAGCCCATGGTGGCGATTGAACGGTTGGTTATTCCGTACCACATGCGAACGAGCGAGTCAAGATATTGAGCAGTGGACAGCTAACATATCTATCTTCAGCATCACCATTCAGAACTTCCTTTACTTGGGCCCTTGGATACGCGTACCGATCGAGAAATAATGTGGATCTTGTCTTGTGGGGCAAGAAGAGTGTTGTTCCAATCCTAAATCCCGATGAACGACCCAAATCTACCTAGTAATACGAATACGATGAATCCTGGCAGCGCATGAAGCGCAATAATAACAACGATGCGGCCTGCAAGGAAGGAAAACAATCAACCGAAATAGTACTCTGATAGGCCTGTTATCCTTGACTATGGATGATAATAATCATTATTATGACTATTCCAGAAAATTCCTTGACTCAAAGTATGTCACTTCTACGATACGAGCCCGACTCAGCCACTAGATCCCCGCATGACATCTATACTACTCAAGTCTTTATCGCGATCTATAGCAAGGTCTTGTACAAAATGTGATGGATTTATTTTTCTTGATTGGAGCCCAGTAATTGCATCAGAATCCTCGTATCTCTCATTTCGCAGGATTGGCTAGCAATCAAAACTCTCAGTTTAATAAATAATAACTAGATGGTAGGTACTGTACGTTGGGTAGCTAGATATTTTCAATCTGTCGTCGGAGGGTGATACTTTCACACACAGTCCTATCTTGTATCATCCTAAATTCCTGTATCATTGTATCAGCATCCGTCATTGTTTTATTTTGTCAGTTGCTGCTTGCCTCCCGTCATCAACACCATGAAGCCTCGATCTCTCAACATCATCACTGCCACCTCTTTAGTGGGGCAATCGTTCGCTGCCTCGAATTCAATTCGCAATAATACAGTGCCCACCGTTTACATGCCATTAAACTACTACTATGGATCCAATCACAAAATATCGACAAACATTGTCTTACCGTGGAATAACCAGACTATCGAGGCTGTTTACGACCAAGGCAGCGAGAACTTCTTCATGTTTGGCCCAAATTCAATCGACAACTGGGGCTGTAATTCCTTGTTGTGCCAGGGCCACTGTAACCAAACAGTTCCTGCTGTTGACTCTTATGACTATCTCGGTTCGCCAACTGCTTCTGCACCAGTCCCTTTTGAATTTGCTTATAATTATGGTGGATTCGATAAACACTACGCAGGACAAATTTCCGTAAATGACACATTCGGATTTTCAAATGTCGCAGGTCAATCATCTGTTATTCCAGACATGCGAGTCGGCATTGCAGACTACCTTCAGCAACGCCTAGGAGACAGCGGAACCTGTATAGCTACGCCTCTGTTTCCCGAATACGACTTTTCGATACTCGGCATCTCACCAGTCCAGTACGGACCGACTTGGAACACAACTGGGCCGTCGGTACGCACAGATCTACTCTACCATGGGGTGATCGATGCACCTGTACAGTGCATGTGGTTCGATCAAGCACCAGAAAACGTTACGGGCACGTACACGGGAGGTGGTATCTTTGGGGGTATTGACACATCCAAGTTCACTGGGCCGTTGGTCAAGGTCCCGACTTTCTCAGGATCTGCGATGGTTGGGTACTTCATCTCCTTACCGACAACATCCGTTAATGGTATCGTGATTGAACCAACGTCTTATGCAGCAACAACAATGTGCCAGCTCGACTCCGGTACGATGACCGATACTTTGCCTATTAGCGATGCCGGGTGGGCAGTTCTTCAGAACATCACGGGTATCACCCGGTCTTCCGCTGGTCTAGCTGCGTGGCCGGGAACCTGCCAATCCATCCCGGCTAACATTACTATTGACCTCGAATGGACCGGCAAAAATGCATCTGAATCTGTAATAGTCAAGGTGCCCATCCGAGCCTACGCAAGATACAACACCGTAGCCGACGAGGCGGCTGGCCTTTGCACTCTAAACCTTCTCTGGGGTAGTACTTGCATGCTTGCTGCACCCTTTACAACCGCAGCTTTTTTCGCCGCGGATGATGAGAATATAGAGATAGCACTTGCCCAAGGTGGTGCCTCAGTACCAGGCTCTGGTCCAGATGAAGGTTCTATCATGTTGAGAATACCATAGTTTCCTTAAATGTAATAGCTAATACTATACCTCGTTAGTATAGTACTAAGAGGTTATTTAAATATCTAATACTGTACTATCGGTAATAGAGCAGATACTTAAATCAGGCTGAAGATCTGAAAATGCAACTATCGAGAGTACCTATTATGAAATTTCTAAGACTGATAGATATAGTTAGAGCAGGCCCTAACATTATTATCCCCTGGTAACCGAGTTTTTTGTCCTATATAAAATACGTCTATGTATTCCTTAGCATAAAAACTCGGTTACTAGGAAACCGAGTTCTAACTCGTATTACCGACACGACTTTGCCTTGCAGTAACCTTATTGCAAGAAATGACAGGGACCTAGGGTTCCTTATTATTTTAGTCTTTAGCTTAATGTATAGGATAAGCGAGTGCACTAAACAAGTGAGTGCACTACTTGTAAACACACTAAAAATCGTGATTTTGACTCTATCATATCTTGACTAATGTTTTATAAAACATTTTATAACTTTCTATATAAGCTTTTTTATATATATCTTAGTATACTTTTAAGTCTAAGTTATATATAGCTTATAGCTTTTGAGAAATGTTAAAAGTGTCGATTTTTAGCCCCTAAACTTCATTTTCTAGATAGTTATGTTATCTATAAGCTTTATGCTAAGTATACTACTTATATATCATTTAAAAAGATTATATATAAAATTTCATAGTATTTTTTAAAACATTGGTTAAGATATGACGAAGTCAAAATTGCGATTTTTAGTATGTTTCCAAGTAGTACACTTACTTGTTTAGTGTACTCGCTTATCCTATAAGTTAGCTCTATATTAATCAACTAATCTCTTTTTTATTAAGGATAATCTCAAAGATGAGTAGTTATATATTGAGATAATGTCTACGCACTAGCTATTATTATTTTCCTTGAATAATTGATCTATCAAGTCTAGATGCTCTGATACGTAGATATAATCATAGTCTTTATAGTCTCTCTATATTCTTTTTAGTCTAATAGCTTCTAGATATAAGATAAAAGTTAAGTTTTATCCCTCTTTTCTTTTCTAATATACTCACCCGACGTCGAGGTTTAGTATGAGCTTAAGGTTCTATGTATTCTTCTCTTCGTTAGTAATTTTTCATCTAGCCCTAATCCTTATTACTAATAGTCCTTAGCAAGGCTTCTACTTTACGTAGAACGATAGGTTCAAATGAAGGCACGATAGATATAATTATTTTGCCTAGGCAGGAATAAGAGATATATATTTTATATTATTGCTACGTACCTATATTGAAGCTCGTTCTTCAGCGCCGCGAACTATCCCCTTGGTCTCTGGAACGAGCCCTCCCGAGCCCTTTTCCTAGGGGTTCCACTCGGCAACCAGCCCCTCGTTAACTCCTGTAAAGTATGTATTGACTTCTGCCATTGTAAATTCCCTAGAGTGTGCAATCGGTTAAAAATTCAACCAACGGCTCCTCTACAAAAGTGCGATGGTTCATTGTTTCCGTCCGGGGTTTGGGGTAGTTCAATGTCTGATTTGATCACGAGCGGACTTTCGTATTCCTCTTGAGTATTGCTTTGTCAAAACTGAGTGGTGAAGAGTAGGGATCTTCAGCTTTATTACCTACATTTCAAAACCCTAATTGAGTCTACGGACTCAACCGTGGCTCCTGCCGGTATTTTGATATACTTTGAGGGAGTTTTAACCACAGGGATAGCTTCCGAGGTATTAAAGCAGTGCAATTAGATGTGAAATAAGGCTCTCGATAGTGCCGCTAACATCTACTAATTTTGTGCTATGTAGCTCGATAGTGGGTGATAGTTAGTGCCAAGTGAGTCCACCCCCAATCACGAGCTCGAGTGAGCATCTTAGTAAAGCTTTAATGAGACTAGGCCGCTAACAGCTTGCAAGTCTCTCTCGGTTGATAACACGAGTTGACCTTATTCTAACCACCAGTTCAGCCTCCGGGCATTATGGTACGACCGTTATCTATTACGACACGTGGGTGGAATTGACTCAGCGACAAGGTATATTCCACGCAATTCAAACATAAGTAGCTACAATAAAATATGGATGGGAGATTGCTCTGTGTGATCCGCTGTAGGGAGATTTAGACTCGGGGATCATCAGCGGCGTACCACTGCGTTTTTGGTTTATCATAGTGTTAAAATTCATGTACAAAGACCTTGCCCCTGATACTTTTATATAATTTATAAGTTCCTTTCCATACGAGAAGCTCACGTGTTAAGTGCAATTATTACTTCCTGAGCCCATTTTTCGAAGATAAAACCTTGATATAGTATTATTAGGTGGATATTGTGCAACCCTAATCCCTTTACTATATATTCTATCTCATTTCTTGCCAAGTTTCAATAATTGAAACTTAACCCTCTTTTCAATAGGTATTTTTCGATAATTTCATAGTGCTTAGCTCTTATTTATACTATTCAGTTTCATAGAAAGAATTGCAGTTCGCTTATAAATAGCGTATTCTCTGCTTAGGAATATATCTAAGAGCTATAAATTAGATTCTAGGCTATTCTACTATGTATAGAATAATACTTTAACTAGCTAAGAAAATTTGATCTAACCTAGATAAACCACATCTTACAGCCACACCAAGAAATTATAAGTAAAGCTCCAGTCGCTTGTCAAATCATATAGCTTAGCACCGTTTTTGATTAAGACGCCAAGTATAGAATATATATAGTTGAAATAAGATTATACTATGTTATAATTTACAGCTATTATGCTAATGACAAAACATATGACAAAACATCTCAATCGGCGATATTAATAGATAAGAGAACGGGATAGGAAACCTATAAAGTATTTTCAATACACCAAAGTCCTCAGTCATATATATATAGCTCTCAAGATCTTAGACAGACAACATATGGCTCCTTGGAGTATGAGTGTTTGCATTGGCATAGATAATGAACTCTTGGAATCTGCTGACAGGCGCAGATCGCTAATTCTAGCATCCTAGTTAGAAGAGGGCCGATCGTCAAGTCAATCGGTTTGCAGGGGAAGACTTTATGATTGTAAGTGCCTCACGTGCTCATTCACCGAAGCGGCTTGTAATTGGTTGAAAGAGAGACATACAGTTTCCCTTCGCCTGACGAGTGTTCTATTTTGAACCGCAGGAAGAGATGTTCAAGGGTCACTTTGGGAGAGCCATCTTCTTCCCATTACCGGGAAGACACTTTTACAGTCTTGAAAAGATTTAAGAATCACCGATAACCTTAACCCTGTGCTTCTCAGCGATATCGAAAAGCATACTATAACTCCTACACTGATGCACTACACCCCACCCATCAATCTCCGGTTGCAGTACACCTTGATCATCAACTGTGACTTTCTCAAGAGTCGTGTCTCCTGTACACATTATCGCCTGGCGGATATATTCAAAGCAGTGCTTTACATGGTCGTCGTCCTTATTGCCAGCTTGGAAAGCGGATCTGATGACGACCTTTTAAATAAATTATCCATGATTAGTTACTTGGCCAGCCCACGAGTATCCTTTTAGAGAGACGTACTAGACAGTGCACCTGGTGGAATAAAGATATGCCATAACCTTCCCGAACAAGGTCTTCTGCTCCTTTGTCGCTAGCAAGTGGAAGTCCGCCCACAAGACCGTATCTATCTGGGGTTTGAATCGCGATAAACCCCCCACCTCCTATTGTTTGATCTAACGATCAGTGAAGACACTCATGGGATAATGATGGCATTAAAAGGGTAGCAAACGTACGTGGTTGTAGTTCATCCCAGAGCGTCATGTTTTCTGATCCTGCGACCTTGGTTCCTGGAAAAACATCTATGTACGTTTGGTTTGGTGTGAATGGAATGGGTGTTCTTGGAACTGCTTCGTGATTTAGCTAAAAGTCAACTATCTAGGAGCAAATGGACGCACTATCGCCAAAGATTGCATCTGTCCGCAGAGGTCGATCTAATAGTCTAGCATGGCTTGACCTTTGCATGAAAGTAGCTACACCGAGCAGAACCGTGATGATGTAGAGACCACTCAGGATGTAGAATCGCTGCTTCCACCTAGAAATCTTCTGTCGTAAAGCATCATCTGGCAATCTGATTTGTTGATATCTTAAACCCGCGTTATTGTCAATGAAACGAAACCGTTGCCAAAAACATTGGTAAGGAAGAGACCAGCCTTGGAATTCGACCTTCGACATTTGTGTGATCTAAGATGTTAAGAGAGAAGGAGAGAGATGATGAATATATAGATACTAGAGACTTGTAGTTGAACGAGCAAGTCTTCAATAGATCTCAAAAACTGAACACGAATAACTTCAAGTCCACGAAGGTTTTAGAATCACTAGGATGAACAACCAATTCTGTTCTTCTCCATTTTGAGGAAACCGCTCTTAAAGTAGTATGCGGCGCAGTAGTGGGTCTTACTGCCTCGCACAGGTTCGCGCAAGGGTATACTGCTGTTACTAGGATCTTTTTCGGGTGTGCGGTGAGCAAACATATCCCTACACGTATTCCTCACTTCCACTAGGGTATTTTATTATCTTTGCATATTTAATTAGGCTTCGAATTAAGTACTACCTAGTAGATATACAACGAGAGCATTAAATGGAAATTTTGTCTTAGAGAGGAGGAAATTCCATGTCAGATTCATGATTTATGTTACTTATTCAATTTAAGATCAAACTAGCCTCCATGTGCAAAGAGGATGTGTACTCAAAAGCCCTCAGGAAGGAGACAAGCAAGATCCTTTCAATTTGAGATAGAGACTTCGTAACTAAGCATCAAAATACTATTCTTAATAGAAAACTCAATTATCTTTCTCGTCTTTTGAGTCTGTCAATTACGATTCTTGATAGGCGCTGATCCGATACGTCTCTTTGTACGTGCATACCCTTCTCTTTAATTTACTTTGAGGGAGTCAGCGAAAGGTTACACAGTACACTAGAAAAATAAAATCACTGAGAACGTACAGCGTCAGCTGGGGTAGCTCCAGGGTAGAAGCAAGAGACTCCTGTATCGGTGGTGACACAGCCCTGCTCCAATACGGTGCCAGTGCCGTACGCCTCAATATCCGCACTAGTATATCTACAGTATATGCCCTCATCGGCTTGCTCGCATTGTGATTCAAGAGTGGCACGCTTAACTGGGCTGCCATCGCGGAGCTTGATTGCGAAGGCCCAATACTCACGAGCCACCACTTTCCCTTCAGTTTCACGCTTTGCTGTGTTACCGTCACGGAGCTTGATTGCAAAGGCCCAGTACTCGCGGGGAGACATTTGAACGGATCTTGCCACCTAGTTTTAGTGAGCATCTTTATCCTTTCTTTCTTAACTTCTGTTGGATCGAGTTACCTCTATGTTCTCGGTGTTAAGAGGGGCAGCGAGACTAGTAGCAATCAATAGGGCACTGGTTATAGCCTTGGTAAACAACATGATGGCAAAATGATACGGTTGAGCTAAGGGAGGTGTAGGGCTATAGTCAAAAGGTGCAAGTGTCAGAGGCGATGACAATGCTGGAATGGAGAGTGAAAAGGGATGTATACTTCTTATTTATACTTCAAATATCTCTCCCGTGATTTAATTGAGATACAATCATAGCCGGCACAGAATTGATATTGACACTGAGAGATACATACCCGATGGAGTCAATTGTTCGCGCCAAAAAGAATAGAAGATGCGTCTTCGTCGAACAGGGCTATGCATAACAAACTAGTCAGGGTGGCGGTTCTCAAAGCTCTATAGCAGTGTGGACTACATATTGGCCTGTTCTGGCCTTTGTTGAATCGCATATATAGAAAGAGATAAGTTGATTAAATTTTGTATGTACATTGACGTTTTAGGCGAGTCACTTGTAGTAGTTGCCTGCGGCTGTGATCCCGGATAATCTGATACGAGAATTTTATCTAGGACTCTTAGAGTTTATGATTGACTAGGATTGCACGGACACACTATCTGCTTCGGTTGTAGAAGGTCTTGACTCGTATCATGCTCGGCATTGGCCCCTATTCAAGTAAATACTCAACCCCATCTGACATAGCACAGCTGTGGTGAATATGTCACTTGCAGCCACCAACTTAGCTTTTAAGCACCTGCTTCTTTGCTTTTCGATACTCCCATTTGTGGTCACCGATAACAGCAGGTTGCGACACGTGTTAACCTCCTTCCCGAACTTCACATGCTATTGGTTTTATCAGGATAAGGCGTTCAGTAACATGGCTAAGCCGACAGACAATTTACGTAATGAGCGTCATATCGAATGAAGGGAACTTTCCAAAAGATGACTTTTATATGCTTGACCTGCCGGAACAATGTATATGAAGTTTCCTATAGACGGAATGGTCTACTAGGCGAGATCCAGAACTTTTGGTATCAGCTATTAGCATAGTTTACATCTTGTAGGCGAAACTACTTCGTCCAATATCAAATGCTTGTTGTTCCCTTACTTGTCAACATTTACAGCCATCGACAAAGCTTCTAGCAGCTTGCTGTACGTGCTTCTAGGATTTCAACTACGTCAACGTTTCCAATTTTCATTCTTCATCAAACTCTGATCTACTGTTCACTATAGGATGTTTGATCTTCATCTTTCGAAGATGTCAAATTCGCCTACGACTCTGAAGACATCACGGCCCAAGGAGTATGATCACTCTTCTGTGAATGAAGAAGAAGAATCCTTCCTCAGCACTATCGAGTCTCGCATGTCTGATGTTAGACCATCATCAGTCCGGGGTTCAAAAACGTCATGGTTCTTATATGTGGTTTTAATGATCACATCATTACTCATCGGATGTGCTATCGGTTACGCTATCCGGCAAGACTCAACCCCAAAAAGCATTGGTTTTGCAGACACCTCTCAATTGAACACATGTAAGATACACCTGATTTCGAATCTATATAGCAAGCTAACTTTTTAGATGATGGAACAACCTTTCCACTACATGAGCAACGATTCAATGGATCATTATTCAAACGAAGTGCATACAGCGGTCCACCGACTCCTGACATGGACAAGACTTGGGGTCGATTTACTGAAGATGGCAGTAGTATGTTGGTCAAAATAAATCAAGGTTCGCTGTTCTATTCTCAAGCATCTTTTCTGACTCCTCGTGAATCTAGAATTGATGAAGGAGTATCCTCCCATACTGAATATCTCGACAGAAGATGCTCTTAGAACCACAAGCTATCCTCTGGAGACTGCTGTTCATCTCAAGGATGCACAGAATATTGGTTACATGGCCAGCTTAGGATTTTTCCACCAACTCCATTGCTTAGTATGTCAGCATTCTTTCTCTATCATCTAGTCGCAAACGCAAGTACTGAACAGTTGAAACTTAGAACATGCTCCGGAAGTTCATACATCTTGATTATTATAAAGAGACCGAACCCGATTGGTACTCACAACCATATCTGCGAGGACATGCAGGTAAGATATAACTCTGCATACCTTCACGAGAGACCACTTTTGTAGATT
This sequence comes from Coleophoma cylindrospora, assembly GCA_003369665.1. NCBI lineage: Eukaryota > Fungi > Ascomycota > Leotiomycetes > Helotiales > Dermateaceae > Coleophoma > Coleophoma cylindrospora. The sequence continues at coordinate 2,044,121 of PDLM01000010.1, forward strand.
TTATCGATAAAGCTGATTTGGACCAGACCATTGCGTTGATATGCTGCGTGAAGCATTAATGTGCCACGGTGATACGACCCTGATTGTGTATCATTGGATTGAAGGCTATGCAGATCCAGTTCCTGATTTCAGCACCATGGTAAGTTCTCGAACATTATCCACGTGATGTTGGATAGTATGTACTATTGTGTACTCACTTTTCCTAATAGCATACTTGTCGAGACCCAGAGGATATTTTGCAATGGATGAAAAGTAATCAGCTTATCCTGAGCGAAACTGTATACAAACATGAAGAAACGGACCTGCCTGAAATATTTTGAAGGCGGTTTCTAACAGCAATGTAACGAAGCTTAATTTTGAGGGACGATTCTAAATAAGAGGACATATAAGAGAAAAGATAGATAGAGAACCGTCTCAAAGAACCATGTCTCTGCTCAAAATCTCTGGATTGAATAAGATACTATTAGTACGTTCGCCGCGCCGTGAACTTCTTTCAACTATAGCGTTCTGCAGCCATGTAGACCTTGATTCTGGGAGCATTGCATCTTAGGGTGTAATTGTTGAAAGTGCATTGATTTGGATATTTATTGAAAGACTACCTTCTGCAGGGTTGAGATGAGTTTGGCAGGTCAATAACAACAGTCCAATTTCACGGTGGGGTTTATTCATACGCTCACAACTAGTGAGTGGCACATAGCATAGTTTTGCCCCGTAAGTGCTGTGATATTCGCTGGAAAAAGCCATGGTATGTGCGCCGATTCAGTCAATTGAGAAAATTTGGTACTAGTAACCCTATGGCGTTCTAGTGTCCGCTTTTGGCAAGTCGAAAGAGTTTGCCAACAGATATCAAGAGATGATAAGGTACGAGGATATATATCCTTGTACTGCTATGGGACCGAAGATTAAGTATCATGCAGCAGGGATGAGAAACGCAATACGATTCCCTTAACCGAAGTGCGTCGCTAGATAAGACCTCTCGATTACCTCGTGACATATCTCAGTTACGTAGTCAACAAGAAATAAAATTACTTACGAACTATCGCATCTATCATTACTCATTAACAACCCTCTCTAGTAGATATACACTACAGAATTCACTGCAAAATCCGACGAGGTTTCTTATATCTAAGCATCTAAAAGTTATGCAGACAGGAAGTGTACTGGTTGTTGGGTGCTCAGACAACTCAACGAGCAGGTATACTTTCACAACTCTTCGTTTCACGGGGTGGACTAACAGAATCAGTGGTCTCAAAGTTGACGAAAGGGCAGTCTTGGTAAATGAAGTCCCTACTGTAACGGTGTCTACCTGTTCAATTGTCCGAGATGATGGGAAAATCGTGGCAATCACCGGAGCCGCAATCTCAACTATTCAAAACCAGATCGATGATGCTATTCAAAACACGGATATCAAAGCGGTCAAAGTTGGTAAGAAACTGTTATCACCCACGCAAGATAAGAGTCTCAATCTAACTAGCGCGCTTATAGGAGCCTTATTCTCGGTTGAAGCCATCAAGATTATATCCAGCATTCTGCAGAAAAAGAAACATGTATCATCTGTGATAGACACGGAAGCATTCTTCAAAACAGGATCTGCGCCCAACTCAGCAGTGACGACAGCGCTCAGAAAGTATATACTACCTTCAATTACTATTCTTTTTGGAACAGTTCCAGAAGCCAAAGCGCTTTTAGATGAGGCTGGTATCGCAGCTGATTATCCAAGGGGTATAGGGGAGGTGGCGACGTTAGCAAAGACGTTGCGAAGTCTTGGCCCTGAGTATGTCCTCATTAAACGGGAAATATTTGAGGAGTCGGATAAAACAACCACGTTGCATTTCATTTTGTGCGGGGAAGAAGAGCCGCTTATAGTGCATTCTCGTTTTGAGAATCCGAAAAGCGTGACCGGATTAAGTTATTCTATCCCTCGTAAGTACTCTATCTTGAAATCCGATGAATATCTCATATGTGGCAGAACAAAAATTAATTGTATCGTAGCAATAATTGCAGCGAATCTAGCAAAGGGCGAGAGTGTGCCACAGGCAGTATCAGCAGCATTTGGTGCGGTGGAAAATATGCTCAAGAAGGGGTTTTATTTCGATTGATTGGAGAGGGGGCGGAGATGCAAATATATTGACGAAGAAATCTAGAATTTTGAACTATTCTTAATACATGCAACTTTTCCCCTATAACGTATAAGATAAGCGAGTGCACCAAATAAGTGAGTGCACTACTTTTCACACTACCTGACTTAAATTCCTCAATTTAACTATATCAACACCACTATTCAATTATAATCATGTCTGAAATAGGTAAAGCAATAGCTTCACTAGCCTCCTAGCAGGTACAAGCATTATACCTGTAACGACACAGGTAGGCTCAGGTTAGAAAAGAGGTATATGGGAGTACGTTTTCAATTCAGAGCCGTAACCTATAGGTCTACTACGAAGGATACAAAAAACATAGAGAAGAATCAGAAGAAATCTAACTGCAGTCCTCCCTTTATAGTATAGGCCGAAACCCCTCTGACCCTAGGCCGACTAGCCTCTAGGTCATATGGCTTTCTCCCTTGTACTAGGTCACATGATCGCTATGTCACGAGTTCTACCGAGCAGAGCAGGTCAGGTTATTACATCACCCCCCTCCTTCTAGAACTATATTATCCTTAATATATATCGTAGTATTATAGGTAGGTATTGTCGTTAGTTTTATTCATATAGGTTTCGTGGCATTGTCATAACTGCATTGTCGAAGATAATAGGAGTTAGTATTATCGTGGTAATAATAGTAGTCTAGTATTGTCAAATTGAATAATAGAATATCTAGTTATATAAGGACTTATTTTCTTTCTTAGTTTCCTCTCTTTCTTCCTTTCTTCTTTTGATACTCTTGACTTTATCATATCGTATATATTGCTACCCTAACATTATTATCCCCCGTTTACAGTGTAACCGAGTTTTTTTCCTATACAAAATACGTCCGTGCATTTCTTAGCACAAAATCTCGTTTACAATGTAACCGAGTTCTAGGGTTAACTTTTCAGGCCCCCGTACGAACTCAATTCTACTTTAATTTACTTAATTATAATGGCAAACCAATCAGGGAATCAAGCTTTACCTATTCCCCAACTTTAGGAGCATTTGATCTACTTGAATATAGAGTTCCAAATCTTAGTCTATTTAGGTGACGAGTGCTAGCATGCGCTTACCCCGGGCGCACTTTTGCGACACCTTCGTGAGCACCACCAGACCCTAATTGAACTACGAAAGCAAATCCAAGAATATATTCAGGTATTCCTAGGTTCGTACGACTATACGACAGTCTCATTACCACCTGATAGGTCTTTCCCACAACCTAGGATCTAGGTGGTGGATAGATTCCAGTGTAGCTAGTACCCGTGCTAATACAAAACCTAGGATCGAAGCAATATTAGGAAATATGCTAATAAGGTCTATGACAAGCAGAGGGTAAAAGATCATGAAATCTTTACTCTAGTACGAATGCAGTCATAGTTCAAAGGTAAGAAAGAACGATACTAGGTTGTCAATGAAGCTCTAGAACCACCTACCTAGCCTACCTACTAAATCTGAGATATTAGGGAAGCTAGCCTAGAACTTAGCGCTAAACCTAGCCTAGTACCTAGTATAACTCAAGGTCTACTAGGTTGAATTCCTTAGCCTAGCTTAGCAATTAGCTACTAACGTATATCTTTTAGCTTCATATGATAAGATTAAATAAGACATTCAATAGTAGAAGGATCAAGCTTAGTAGCGTTGACTAGTATTATTAACTAAGCTATCTATAGTTGAGTTAGACCTATAGCTAAAGTATACTAAATAATATAAAGTGCTTAGCTAATCCTAAGTTAACTTCCTTAAGACCTCTATATATATCTGATACCTTGATCCTATAGAAGCTAGCTTGCACAGGGTCGTATAGTCTTAGAAGGTTATCTTAGATCAGTGCTTAGATACTCTAGAGGCTACTAATCATAAAGATACTTTAAAGTAATAAGCTTCTCTAAGACTAGAGGTAGCTAGCTAGTAACTATTCAAGGTCCCCTAGAGCTCTAAGACATTACTCAAGTATAGTATAATCTAGGAATAGCTCCTCTATTACCTGCTCTATATAACCCTAGATGAAGTTAATAGAGAGACTAAAACCAGAGTTAGGTTTACTCTAGAGTAATAAGAGTCTACTCAGAGAATTTAGGAGCTTTTGAAGAGCCTACCCTAGAGTCAGAGTCAAGCTACGAGCGAATCAAAGGATGATAGTGACCTAGAGCCTAAGCTAACTTCTAAAGTCATAAATCTATATTAGCTAGTTCTTAAGCAAGATTATAGTAAGATCCCCCTTTATAAAGTACTACTTATATACTACCTCGTTATACAAGGCTTCGATCCCTTTACTAAGGCATTCTAGGCTTTATTCTATTATACTCTAATTCTAGCTACGGTCCTCTAGATTGCCTAGGTAGTTCTCCTCGAGGTTGCTATCCCTATTCAGGCATAGCCTTAGCTTAGCCTCTAAAGCAAGTAAGATATCCCCTTTATCCTTATATAGGTCGATAAGATCTAAGCTAGATACTTATATAAAGGCTCCTTTAGCTTGATCTCAAGTATACTTACCTAGCTAGCAAAAGGCAAGAAAGATAATACTTTATATATAAGCTTATCTAATATCTACTAGTCTAATGACTTTCAGACTATCTACTTTAGAGGGATGCTTATACATCTAAGCAAGATCTATATAATAGGCTAGGCTCTTATAGCTAAATATTAAGAGGCTTTTTAAGAGCTCGTCTTTAGCTAAGAGCTTCCTTAGATCTAGCTTGACTAGGTAGTAGATAGTATAGTATAGAGTAGCAAATTTCAGGATTTAGATTATAGCTTTATCAGTAATATAAAGAATCACCTAGGTCTCTAAGTTAGGTATATCTACCTCCTTAGGCTTATGAAACAAGGTTATAGGCAGCTTCTTGATACTTCGTATAAAGATGCGTAATAGATCCTAGATAAGAAGCAAGCTTATTTAAGCTAGGAAACTTACTTCTTATATAAGCTTATAGTTCTCCTTTATATCACTAGAGGCTAGCTTGCTTATAGTCCTAAGCTAGGCTCGCTTAAGGTCAGAAATAATATCTATTTAGCTTAGAACCTCTATATGATTAATAGACGAATCTACTTTCTTATTATATATAATAAAGCTCGAGCGCGTTAAGGGAATACTAAGTATATCATATAGAGCTTGCTGAGCTAGGTCAGCTAGCTCTTAGCTCAATACCTTATCTTTGTCTACTCCTTTGCTCGAGCTCTAGATTAGCGAGAAAGCGAATTCTTATTTGCTGACTACTAAGGGCTATAGGCTAGCGAGTAGCTTTCCTAGGAAGTCGCTCGAGCTATGAATAAGCACTTAGGTATCTAGCTAGCTATGTCCTACTAGCGGCACGTCGCGATTAGGATTGCTATATAGCACCTAATGCACTCGAGTAAGGTCTAGGAGAATGACGCGGAGCCTAGGGATCCTAGCGATGAATTCTTAGATAAAGAGGAGGAGCTCGATCTCAGTACTACCGACTACGTCCTTGTATAGTAGGCTAGCTATAGATAGCAAGTTGCCTAGGCTCACTACGCTAGGGTTAGGGTTAGGGTTAGGGTTAGGGTTAGGGTTAGGGTTAGGGTTAGGGTTAGGGTTAGGGTTAGGGTTAGGGTTAGGGTTAGGGTTAGGG